>JAWMAG010000013.1:18487500-18662500 GCA_037013455.1 Ceratitis rosa | reverse complement strand
AAAATATAATAAAATACAGAAAAAATACAATTTTATTTATTAAAAATAAATATCTAAAACCCTTAACAGAACTCAGTATTTTAGTTACTTTGTTAGTGTTTTCCTTCACTTCTCAATTAAACTTACACTTTGATTGTGAAAATCAACAGCCCACCCAAAAAATCTTTCTCTTTTCCATTTACAGCTAAACAGCTGCTTAGTAACGCTTATCATTTTACGGCTTAAACCATGAAAAATTGTTTGTCATTCTAGCAAATGGCAGCCGCATAAGCAGAAAACGATAATCTTGGTCATTTAAAAACAACAAAGAAAATGAAAAATTGGTTGAACACAAATTGGGCACATATCCCTCTCCCGCTCTTTGCAGAAATGTAACTTCTTAGCTATTGCATTGAACGGCAGAGTGTACGCTGCGTATGAGTAACTCCTAAAAGTTGTATATGCCAATATATTTGAGACACGGGGACGGCATGAGTTTGTGAAAAGGTTTTTCTATGCTCAATACAATATAGAGAGGATAAATGATGTTGATTAACCTTTATTAGTATGTTTTTCTTGTACCGCATTCTCTTGCTTTTCTTAGGCATGACTCAATTTACTGTATTTTTTGTATTCGCCCTTTAAGGGTTAATGTTGTCATATAGATAACTGGTTGTCATTGTTGAACACATGCTCTTTGAATAGAATATATTTGTTTCTGCCCCAGCTACTTCTGGAATTGATATCCTCAAATAAATGAGAGACATTTATTATAGTCACAAAAAGAGGCTTAATTTTATCTTTTTTTAACATTTTTTCTACTTTAAAAATTCTCATTTTGTATTCGTTTCAAATATAGAAATAAAATAAAATGAATAACTTGAATTAAATTAAATTTAAATAAGTAAAAAAAAAAATAGTAAAATAAAATAAAATAATAAACTATTAAAATAACATAAAACAAAATAAAATAATTTAATATAAAATAGAACGAAATAAAATAAAATAAACTAAAATAAAATAAGATAATATCCAATAAAATATAATAAGCAATAAAATATTAATAAAAAATAATATAGAACCAACTTAAATTAAAATAAAATAGAATAAATTAAATTATATGAATTAAAATAATAAAAATTTAAACTGAATTAAAAATAAAATAACATAAAACAAAATAAAATAAAAAATATAATATTATTACCTATAGAATGAATTAAAATAAAATGATATAGAATTATATAAAAAAAATAATAAAATATTGAAAAAATAAAGAAACTAAAAATAAAATAAAATAAAGTAAAATAAAACAAAGTAAGATAAAATAAAACAAAATAAAATAAAACAAAAATAGAATAAAATAAAATGAATTAAACTTATATAGTTTGAAATAAAATTATAAAAAGAAAATGAAATATTTAAATAAAACGAATTAAAAAAAGTATATAAAGCAAAATAAATTAATTAAAATAATTTAAATAGAACAAAATAAAAACGTAAGATGTAATAATTTAATATAAAATAAAATAACATCAATATTTAATTGATAAACATAAGGTAAAATAAAATTAAAAAATTAGTTTGAAAAAGTCGAAATAAAGCTAAAATAAGAAAATAATAAAATAAAACACTGTAAAAAATTATATAAAATGAAATAAAATGAAATTAAACAAATTAAACTAAACATAAAAATATAATAAAATAAAATAAAGTAAAATAAAAATAATAAAATAAATTATTATTCTAGTCGCATAAAAGGAAATTTCTACTTTTCAAACCTCCAATGTCATTTTCTTTCTAATATTTCTGGCTCTTTTTGCTACTCTATTTCAATAACTCACTTAAGTACACTTTCGAAAACCGATTGACCTACCAACGTCATGATTTATAGACTTTCTGAAACTAGAAAGAACATTAACAAGCTGTCTGCTACTTAATGCTGCCCTCATACTTTTCTAAGTGTTGCTTGTTTGGTTTCATAGCGAGGCTCTCATTTATTTACTGCTTACTGTTATACTCGTATATATGGAAGTGTTGTTCTTATAACTACCAATAGCAGCACTTTCTCTCTCTCTCTCTCTGCAAACCAATAAATAATCTGTTCATTTTCACTTTCTCTTTCCATCCCCCAAAAACTTTGCCTTTACCCTTGACTGTGATTAAAAGTTTTTGTTGGTATTTATTTTTTGTTTTTATTTATTTCTGTACTTTTTAGCAATATTTTTATTACATATACCGTTCCGTTCGATAATAATGTGATTTATACGTACTCTCTGCTTCGTTGAGACCACATTACGCCAGCGTTTGTGCGATTGTTTTCTGTTTCTGGCGATGATATTTATTTTGTATTTTAATTTTCATTTTTTTTTACTTTTTTTTAACAAAATTTAATTAAAAGTTGCTGCTGTGCTAGGAAATGTATTTATTATAAAACTTTCGACCCTTTGTCGCAGCTACTGGCGGGTGAGGTCCTTGGGGCCTCCACAAGTAATATTTTGTTGCTTTGCAATAAATAGTCGTAATTAATTGTTGTGTTAAAATTACATTTTTTTCACATTGTCCTAGATGAATGCCTGCATGTTGGTGAAATAGAAATTTATGAGTTTTATTGAAAAAAGATGACACAATTTGTGGTTAATAAAGTAGTTAAGGAAGTTACTAAAATTACTTTTAGTTAATAAAATAATTGAAAATTATTACAAATAAAAAATTTAAATACAAGCGAAATATGACAAATGACTAATAAAAGGTGATGGTGACAGGTGACAGATGACAATTGACAAATTACAGATGACAAATAACAAATGACAAATGACAAATGACAAATGACAAATGACAAATGACAAATGACAAATGACAAATGACAAATGACAAATGACAAATGACAACTGACAAATGATAAATGACAGATGACAAATGACAAATAACTGTTCTCAGAAGTGACAGATGACAGATGACTGGTGTCACATGCCAATTCTCAATGAAAATAGCGAATTTATAATGACTAGTGAAAGGAGACAGATGACAGATGACAAATGTCATTTAGGATTGCAAATATCTAATGTCTGTTGATAGGAAAATGGCCAATAATAAGCGTTAATTGAGAGACATGGGTCCCGACAAATATTATTAGAGCAAAATATTCCGTGAAAAATGGCAAGTAAGATATGACAAGTGACACATGATGCGTGACAAGCTTCAAATGGTACTTAAATTGCGACTTTTATGCCGGTTTTTAACAAGTGACAATTGACAATGACAATGACAATGAAAAAATTATGATAAAAAAATATTTACAAAAATTTCGAAATAAATTCTAATTTTTAATTATATCTAATTGAACTACTTAAATTAAAAAATTATATTCATTTTTCAACAAAATCTTTGAATTTAAATTCTAAATATCATCAAGCACACAAATTGATCTAATAAACAACCTGCAACTAACACATATTGAAAGCTGTCATGCGTAAAAAAGACTCAAAAAAAAACAAAAGATTTTTGTTATTTTTAAGCTAAGTATTAAAGTTTAAAAGTTTTGAAAATATATGAAAACTTACGGTTTGGACTTGGCATGGAAATGTACAGATATTTACAAAGGACTACCTAAGAGCTTCTGTAGATATGTGTTAATCCCTGAACGAATTTTACCCTGTAGGAAAAAAAGAAAACAAGAAAATTTTATTTTAAAAAATATTTTATAATAATTCGGAATTTATTTAAAAAAAATAGAAATTAAAAATTTTAAAATCCAAAAAAAACTTAAAATAAAACTTTTTCGGAAAAAAATATGTATCGTAAAAAACTTAAAATTAATTTCAGAATTTTTAATAAGGTTTTAGTAATTTATTTATAACCATAAAAATCAAAATAATTTTTTTTAAATCCAATGTAAGCCGATACTGAATTAGTGGAAGCATTTTAAAAGAGAAAGATAATTTTTTGAATTTTAATTTGCGCACTCAAAATCTCTAGATATGATTAATTAATTTTAGGCAAATTTATGTACTTAAATTTTATTAATGGCGGCAACATTCATTCAGAATTCATACACATTTCCTTCGAGTTCTTCAGATAGCGGGGCACCCAAATTGCAACATTTTATTCAAATAAACTATTTTAAATATATTAAAGTTGGCAGCCCTGACTAAACATTGTGGTAGAAGGAAGGCTGTCACATAAATAATTTTTCTAATCACTCTTTCATAGTTTGTATTATACTTTATTGGTATGTTGAATTAATAAAATTTTAAAACATATGGCAACTCTACCAAAAGGATATTTATATTTTCTTTAGAGATATTAAGCAATTTAAATATGTTACCCATATTTAGTCTAAAAGGGACCTTGTACTTTTTCAAGTAATTTAATCATTCGATAGTGATAAAAGGTGGTAACCCGGGCCAAAAATAATAACAGAATGAGATTTTGCAGAATAACTTTTAATCTTACAATAATAGTATGAATATATTGCATTAAAATATATTTTACTTTACATATTTATGAGCATATTTAGCGTATTTTAAATTTGCAAAAAGTGGCAGCCCTACCATTAAAATATGAAAATAAAAGTGAAATTCCGTCGTAAAATTTTCTTAAAAAACGTTTAGTCTGATATATAATCCATTATATGTTTTAGCATATTCAGCGTTTTTTTCTTTTAATTTAAAAGAGGAGGCAACACTACCATAAAATATTTTCTATCACTTCAGATATAATAAAAACCTTTCAGCCAAAACCTGTAAATCAAATTTAAATATACATATATAGTCTTTTTAATTTGATGTACATGTGGCAACCCTGTCCAAGTATATTATTTTAATGAAAATTTTCACACAAACGCTTACTCCAACAATTATACATATTTGGACGTTTTACTATCTTAGCGTATTTTAAATCGATGGAAGGTGGCAACCCTACCAAAATAATCCATCTATCTCCTTCAGAGTTAAAAAAAATTCAATTCTAAAACACGGTGCAAATATTGAAATTTTTTAAATTATTCTATTATTTTAATTAGATAAAAAAGTGGCAACCCTAACCAAAAATAGTAAAATAATGGACACTAACGCAAGACTTCCTAATAATCATTGTTTTAAAAAGAAATATATACATATGTATTGCACTGTATAAGCTTACTTGGGCCGCTCATTTTGCAAAAAGGTGGCAACTCTGTCAAATAATGTGCCACAAAATTTTAAATCTGACATGGAAGAACTTCTTTGAAAAGCAGCTTACAATCTTACTCTAAAATTTTAGCCCCTCAGGCAAAAAGGAATATGAAATTTTTCCTAAAGGGTGACCCCCATGGGCACCTGAAGATATACTAGGTATTTGTGGGTATAGTAACTTTTCGTTCTACCAGAAAGTTTTATGAAAAGTCTACAAGTTGTTGGCAACAGTGGCCAATGAGTTTACAGTTGCTACGCACACACACACACACTCACACGCATTTATTTACAATACTTTTGCACATTTCATACACAACCCTACATATGTACACATACATACATATATTTGCATTTATCCACCAGAGCAAAACAAACAGACAAACAAAGAAGACAACAAATGTGCAAAGATTTATTTTAGCCAGCTTTTGTGGCTGATATAATCGTCAAGATTTTTGGCAAAAACTCTTGAAGAGCAAGAGAAAGAAAACAGATTTATTTTACTCAAAAGGCCGACAAGTATCTATGATAATAAAACTTGTTCATCTGCTGCTGCTGATGCTTCTTCTTCCACTTCTGGCTTGCAGTCAAGTCGAGTTGCCCATAAAATCAACTTTACCAAGTGCTTAGCAAATTGCTGGAGCTGGAAATTTCACTGTTCACCACTACACGCACACACACACACATACGTAGAGTATACAGTTATTATCTTTCTCTCACTTTCCTTCTATTGTCTGTTGTACTACGGCTTGAGCTCTGTGCCGACTTTATCTGCCTGTGCCGTGCAATTGTCCATCTTATAACCACATAATTTGGGCTATAAAATGTTTTGTACTCAGCCAAGTTATAAGTGTTTCTACAATTGAAATTCAAAAGCCTGCGAAAGCCGACCGCACAGATAGCGAGGTGGTGAGTAATCGCTGGGAGAGCAGCAGGTGGTAGGGAGCTGTTTTTTAGTTTTGACACTCAGTTGGCTGAAGTAGCAGGAAAATTATAGTAAATAGTTTATTTAAATTTACGAGAAGGTTTTATGACTTAAGAAAGACAATTATTTGAAGTAAGCTCAAAAAAATGATAAATTAAAAAAAAATATAATAAGAAAAAAATATAAAATAAAAACACAATTTACAAAAATATTTTTTAATAAAAAAACCATATACTAAACAAAAATATATATAAAATTTAAAATGAAATAAAATTAAATTCAAAAAAGTCTTTATAAAAAAAACCAAAATAAAAAAGGGAAGTTAGAAAAATATTTCTAATAAAAATAATTAAAAATTATAAAGAAAAATATTTGAATGCGAAAATTAAAAAAAAATTTAATTAAAAAAATTAAATTTAAATATGTATTAACAAAATTACTTGAAAGAAGTATATTAAACAAAAAATATATATAAAAAAAATATTAACAAATTTAAAAATCAAAACGAATAATATTTGAATGAAATATTAAAAAAAAATTAATTAAAATAAAAATTAAACTTATACAAATTTTAAAAAAACTATTAATTATTTAAAAAAAAATGAAAAAATTAATTTAAAAATTTAAAAATAATTTTTGAAATTAAAACCCAATGTAAAAATTAAATATTAAATAATTTAAAAAACCAATTAAAAAAAATAAAAATCATTGCTTTAAATATTTTAAAATTAAGTATTACATTTAGTATGAGCAGCTCCTTTACAATATTGACCACCGTCTCATCGCCTTCTTGGACATAGAGAGAGCTTAAAATAATTCACGACCGCATGCCGTAAGATCTGTTCTAGAAAGCTTAGATGTGAATACTCCACTGGTGGATTCTTTAATATTTAGATGCTCCATTTTAGAACAGTGACCGCTAGCTCGACTCCTCAGGCATGTTAACAAAGGCACACCTGAGGGTGAAATCTTACATTGAGCTCACAAAGGCATAGAATATCAGAGGCAAGTTTCCACACACTTTTTGTGCTCCAATGCCGGGAATACTCCGCAAAGCATTATTGTTTTCCAATAGCTTTGGACGCTGTATTAACTCAAAACAGGTGAAGCTTGCTCTCTTCAACAGAAGTTACGTCAATCAGTCCACCAACTCTACATGAAGTTCACCTAATTCTGAGAGGTAAGGTGAAGTTTTAGGAGTCCTTCTGTGCAGAACGCTGAGCTGGATGGACCAAACAAGAGCTTATAACCATTTTACTACTTTCCAGAGAGCTTAAAAAATATATATATACAATACTATATTTAAAAATTAAAAAAAAAAAATAAATAAATGTATTTTTAATCATTTTTATTGTTTTTTATCTGTATCACTCTGTAGTTTTCTATTTCGATATTTTTGACATTTTTATATATATTAACGCACTTTTTATTAATTTTTGCCTTCAAATCAAACATGTATAGTCCGATTAAGATTATCGCATTTATAATAACATTCTTATTCTGTGCGAAGACGTTCTTTATGGCATTCTTTGCATTGAATCAATATCCTCGCTGCTCTCTGCTGCAAGCACAAGTTAGTGGTGAGTATGGAGTAAGGGTTTGCAAGCGAAGATAGGTTGAAGGAAGTCTTTAAAATATAAAAAAAAAAGTTAGAAATCAATAGATAATGAAGATAAACGTGTGTCGACATGCAGCTGAAGGTTTTCTTTATAACAGAAAACAAGAAAATATCAGAGCATGTTGTACACGCTCTTGAATCTCACTTTAATTATTGATATTTCTCTTTTTCTTTGAATAATTAATAATTATTAATTATTATTTTTTTTTTATTTAATTATTTATTTATTCCTTCCTTTCTTGTATATAACTTTTATAGCTTCTTCATTGATTTATACTTTTTAGCTTGGACTTGAATTTTCGCTCACTTGCTCTCTCTCTCTCGCTCTTTTCAGCCTATGCAAATCCTACTACATACTTATGGATCACCTTCATAACAAATATAATTGCTTTATTTGCCGGTTTCTGGATGTTAGCGGGACTTTGTGAGGTGAGGTTAAGGAATTTTTAGTATTTTTTTATATTTTAAACATATCAATTCTATTTTTAATTAATTTTCAGAATTTATTTGCATTTTTCTCACCAGCGTTTACCGTTATAATCAGTTTTCTTATAGAGGATTTGGTAATGCATGGCATATTAATATTCATTACGAATGTTTTTCACATGCTTATGATATTCAATACGACCAGCACGAGTGAGTCTACTTGATTTAATATAAAATTGAAGAGGAATAGATATTTAATGAAATAGAAAATAATTCCACTTTTATCTGTATCTTTATCTTTAACTGTGTCTTTATCTTTATCTTTATCTTACGCCCTCTTTTTCTCTTTCTTCTCTTCTTCATATTTCTTTCCCTCTCTTACTCTCTCTCTCTCTCATTGCAGTTATATTCGCTATTGGTATGCTCTTTGTCTATAGAAGTACCAAAGAATTCGAGGATATAAATCCAGAACAACTTTTGAGTCAGGAGCGACGCTATAGTAAATAATCTCAAGACGATTTTAATGCTCTTACGAAATGAGAGAAATTATTTTTATAAATAAAAGAAAATATAACAAATATAATATGCAAAAATCTAAAGAGAAACCACGGAAGTGATTTATTATGTCGCTAAGACCTAAAGTGTAGGTATATTGTTTACCACTTTCAGTATTTCTAAGAAGTTTTGCTGGGTAAGGAAATGACTTTATTTCTCAGCAAGAAGCATACGTTCATTTCCAGCGAAGTTTCGACCTTAGCAGACTTTACGACATGCATGTGCTACTGACTCTTAAGAACTCAAAATCTCTCTGAAAACTCATCCTTTTAGACTATTTACATTAACATATTTATTTACTATAAAATCAGCAATCATATCCCACGTCTTTTATCTACATTTTTCTTACCCAACTTTTCTATCCTTCTGCATGCAAGTCAGTCACACACCCCCACACTTTTCACTACTACTCACACACATGTGTGCCTTCGAGCACTCTACGTATTATATATCCGCTTATTGACGTGAGCTAATACATATATATGACATGGATTTATGCGTGCAAAGTGACATTTACGTAGAGCTTACGACACATTTACGAGCCAAAGAGACACACATGAACAACAATGTATACATTTATCGAGAGAGTGCAGTGAGTATAACGAGGAAGACATGTTTGTAACCTTAAAATTATAAAATAAAATAATGCAAATGCAGATACTTAATGTAAAAAATAAAACAAAATAAAAAATAAAGCAAAATTGAATAATAAATTAGAAAAATATATATTAAAATAAAAAAGTAAGTTATATTAAAAAAATACTAAAAATACTAGAACTAAATAAAATACAAAAAAGTAAAAATGTTAAAATAAATAAAATATAACAAAAAATAAAATATAATAAAATAGCACAACTAAAAATATTAAATTATAGTAAATGAAATTAAAATAAAGCAAAATAGTATAGAATAAAAATATATAATAATTAAAAAATTAAATAAAAATAAAGACGAAAATAATTAAAATAAAATAAAAAAGTAAAATAAAAATAAGAAACCAAAAAAACAAAACATTAGTAAAAATAAAAGGAAAATATAATTTAATTTAAAATATATTTTAATAAAGTCAAATAAAATTACATATATAAAGTAAGGTAAGCTAAAAAGTATTTTATAAAAGTCAATTTATATTAAAATAATAAAATAAATAAAAAGGAAATAAACTAGTTTGAAAAAAATTTAAAATAAAAAAAATAAAAATTAAATATTATATTGTAATTCAAATAAAATGAAGTTGAACTAAGTTAATTGAAACTAAAAAATTATTTTAAAAATTTAGGATCAAATAAAATACATAATACTAAAACAAAGATAATTGAGACAAAGCTGAAAAAATTTTAATAAAAAAAAAACTTAAAAAAATTAATAAAATTTAGTTAAAGAAAAACCTAAATTAAATATAATAAATTAAAATAAAATTAAAAAAAAAAATAGAATAAAATAAAAAAACTAAAATAAAATAAAATTAAATTACATTAACTTAATTTAAAAAAAATAAACTAAAGTGAAAAAATAAAAAAATTAATAAACTTAAAAAAAAATTAAAGAAAATAAAGTAAAATAAATTGCAAAAAAAAAATAAATTAATATATTATGAAACTGAATTTAGTCAATTTAATTAAAATAAAAATAAAAATTTAAAGGCAAATAAAATACATAAAACTAAAAAAACTATAATTAAGATAAAGTTGAAAAAATATTAATAAAAACAATCAAAAAATAAAATTTAATTAAAGAAAAACATAAATTAAGTTTATTTAAATAAAATAAAACGAAATAAAATGAAATAAAGTGGAATAAAAATATATTAAAGGAAAATTAAATAAAATTAAATTAAAAAAAAATTTAATGTTTTAATATAAATTAAATATAACTGCAAAATAAAATAAAGTAACCAAAAATTTAAAAACAATTATAAATGTAAATCAAATTTTATTAAATAAAATAAAATAATTAAAAAAGATCAAATTGCGTTAAATAAAAAAAACAATAATATTCAAGAAATTAAATTAAAGAAATTACATAAATTTAAGCCATAATAAAATTAAAAAATTAAATAAAATAAGAAATGAAATCAAAAATTTAAAATAAGTATAACAAACACAATTTAAATTTATTTAAAATAAAATATAAAAAAATAATAAAATAAAAAAATAAAAAAATAAAAAATAAGCAAAATAAGATAAAGTAAAGTAAGAGAGATATAAAAAATAATTAAAATAATTTAAAATAAAATACATAGATTTAAAAGTAGTTCTACGTAAATTGATTTAAAGTAAATTTATTTAAATTAAAATAAATCAAAATAAGTTAAATAAATTCAAATTCAATTAATTTATTTAAAAAAAATAAAATATACCAGTACAAATATGCCATATAAATTTCCTTACCTTAAGCTTTACAATCACACAAATTGTTTCTCACATACCAAAAAAATGATTTCCACTTTATTACGTCACATGGTATGCACTGCGCAAGCATGCGACTAAATGACAATTTAATTTAGCTTCGAGTGAACTATTTTCCTTTGCAAAATATTTAAGAAGACTAAAAAGCCATGCCTCTAGACGGATTTTTTTTTCTAGTATTCATTCACTGCTACGTAAGTTCGAGCGCCTGTGCTCTTCGGCTGCTTTAGGTCTGTGCTTAATTCACTACTTTTTTCGTCGCAGTTAATGTTTTCATACATTTCTTTAGACTCTTCTACACACGAGTACGGGCATACGTGTATGTTGCAATTACTTATGTATTATTGCTGTGATTTTTCTAGCTTTCTTACATAGGTTACTTTTGCGCTGATTTTCTTTGCTTACAAACTGTTCTTCTGTATAACTTTTTATATGTGTTTGTTGTACATAGTTGTTGCATGCAACATTCTAAGTGCTTTATGGCAAGAACATTCATTTTATTGCACAAAACAGAAAAGCAACAACGAAACTTGTACCGCGTATGTGTTGTGTTTATTTATTTATTTCTCTCTTAATGCGTGTCTGTGCGGCAAAATGTACTTTGCGGAGCAAATATTGTCACCAGCGAGAAAAAAAATAAAAAAAATAAATAAAAATAAAAAAATGAAATGAAAAATATTTTACACACAATAGCTTCAGATGCTAAAAGCATAAGCAACTTTATTTTTCTAGTGAGTGCAAGAGAAATATTCCATTAAGATTAAGCAGCAATAGACATAGGTATATGTATCATCTGTACATACATATATTACGTTATATATTTTTACACATAAAAATATTCTCTATTTATATAATTTATTATTTATATCAAATATTTTATTCATTTAATCAAATAATTTTTTCCTTATAGTCAGTTACTCACCATGAGACCACCATTGCGTATGAGCAACACGCTTGTAGCCAACATTATTGACATTTCATCGGTGAATTTTACAACCATAACAATTATTTCGTTAATTAATTATCAACCAAATTCACAAAGAATTTTTCATATTTATTTTATAATTTTTCCTTCTGCCTCCTTTTATTATCTTTTCATTATCTTTTGTTTACTTTGCATGCCCACGCACTCTCATCCCAGTGTTGGCTTGTAAATATCATTTGTTAAATAAATTCCGTTTGTGACGTAAATTCTTTTATTAATAAAAGACCTGGGAAATTTACCATTTTTTAAATAAAAAAAATTCATCGTCACTTCATTAAAGTGATTGAATAATAGATACATTTCAGCGAAAGTACCTACGGTGAAAAGTTCATTACCGCTAATTAAGGCTGAGTGAGATATTTTGTCGTACATATACATATGTATTTAACATGACGTGCGAAAGTGGCACGGATATTAAACGAGTGTTACTGGAAGATTTTTTCAGTACTATGCTGTTGCTGTTCAAAGAAATTGGGAACCTGGCTATATGACATTTCAAAATTTTGATGATTTTCGGGTCTGTGAAGTATGCAAACCCCCAAGGAATTCAGAGTATATGAAAAGCGAAAGAAGCTATTATCGCTGAGTGGCTTTTCAATAATGGCAACTATCCTATGTAACATAGCTTCGGAAGATTCTCTTTTTTTCAGGGTATGCTGCTCATTTGACAGAAAAACTTTCTCAACAGTCTCAGGGAGAAAGTTTATCAAAATCTTCTCTAATGTTTTTAGCTCGAAATAGAAAATACTTATTAGCCCGAAAATCTTTGAATTGCGCTTAGTGTATTTTCCGGTCTTTTACGAGACCACAAAGGCATCATCGATGAAATGACACTATGGAGAACTACCGCTCTATTGAATACAGAAGGTCTGAGCTCAGTGCTGATTGCGAGTTTCTAGCAGAAAACTAGGCTTATGCTACTAAATCGTAACAAAATCGACCCATTTCTGAGTTTCTGTAGCGAGGCCAGGAAGGTCTTGTTTGATGGTATTAGCAAAGAATCATCCACTATGAGGTGCTGTCATCGACCAAATTCTTTATTCGGTCGTGTACTGTTATCAATTGGACCTCCTTAAGGAAGTTCGCCCATAAACGCCCGTCTTTTGTCAACAGGAGAGGAATTGATTTTCATAAGGACAACGCCAGACCTTACACATTGGTAGTGACTCGCCAGAAGTTCCGAGAACTTGGTTGGGTGGTTCTTTTGCATCCACCTTATGGTCCGGGGAATCGGGCCCAAGGGTAGCCTGTGAATATCGATTATCCCAATTTTTAGCTAATCGACACAAGGGTTTCTAAGAGAGAGGCATAATGACATAACCTTCAAAATAACAAAAAGTTATCGCGGAAAACGGAGATGGTAAGCAAAGCATCGGCCGTTCGGAGACGGCTTAGAAGAAATATAAAAATTGGAGGAGGGACTCGGCGGAACTTCAGCGGCTACAAATCGCCAATTATATACGTATAATACTTTAAAGTGTTTTGCTTTTGCTGTTACTTTTTTAACCACAATCTCTCAACAGCTGAATTTAAGCCACAAATCCGCTTTAATTCTCTCATACACGATTTGCATGCACTTAAAAAATCCACATAATTTTATGTAAGTTTTTATTTTTACAATAAACTAAAAGATTAAAGCTCAAAAACGTAAAAAATGTGATGACACAAAGCAACAGCAATGACATAAATAAATTATGCAAATCAAATGGCGAGCATAGCGGACCATGCAAAACAGCAGTTAAATGCGAAGAGCTTAGCGGGAATGGCACGGTACAGGGTGGTTGTGTAAATGAAGAGCGGTCTGGACATTTGCCAGTGGCCGCCCATTCTACCCTCCCCATGCAAGCCAGCCAAATAGCATGGCAACTTCATGGCAAGTGTAAAGGAAGCATACATAAATAAAGTGAAATAAAATAAACGTAATACAATAATACTGTTATTTAAGCCGCTACTGAGAGCTTACGAACAGCTGTAAAAATAGATTTAGTGCAATGATCAGTTTGCTAGAGGAAAAGTAAACTCAAATAAATACAATTATACCGGCAAAAGTAATGAAAAAGAGGGAAATAAGTAGACGTAAAAGGAAAAAACTCGACAAGAATAATAAAAAAAAATGTTTAACAAAAGCAAGAAGAAGTGCTATTTCGTGGCACAGACGATACGCATTGCAATGTGCACAGATACTGAATTTAAATAATAAAATAATTTAAATTGTAAAAAGCGCTAAATGAGCTGGGAAAAGTTGATTTAATGCAGTGTAGAGGCATGAAATTGAAAGTAGGAAATTGTAAAAAAAAGTCTGTATGGCTTGTTAGACAACCGAGATGAGCTTTAAGCCTGAAAAAGGCAGCAGCATAATTATTGATGCCGCTTTTAAGAAAATACAATTGGGAGATGGTGAATGAAGAGAGTATACTCACCAGAGTACAGGCTCTCCCATATTACAAATTTCCGTCTGGTCTAAACTTAGGCTTATCTTATAAACATCCATTCCAGGCTGAGTCAAAAAAAAATATACAAAAAATAAATTCCAGACTATCTCTCTCTCTCTCTCTCTCTCTCTGCTTTCTGTGTCCAGCTCGAAACCAAATAATTAAGAATTAACTACAAAGTCGCCTTCAAAGAAAGCCGCTACATATTTTTTTTGTTCTAAAGACTTTAGTTTAAGTGCCCTTACTTCGAATAACCGCTCCTGAAGATGCCTCTACTTTATTCAAGATAAATATTGGTAACACCTTAAAGCCTTCTAATCACTACTACAGCGAACTTCAAGACTCGAATGTCAGCAGAGAGTCGAAGCGATAAAGAGAGCTCGATGAAGGCTCATCCGATAGTGCCCATTCAGAGTAGTTACCAAAAGAGTTAAGTGTGACTTGGTGAGTATTAGAAAATACTTCGAGTTCCCATAAACCACCTTCCTAAGACCAGAAGTATCCCGACAACGCAAATGTGGCATCAGCGTTCGATGAGCTGACGTACGGTCCTTTAAGGAGAGGAAAATTATAGCGTATCGATTTAAGAGCGCCTTTTTAATATGCACATGCAACAGTTACCACCGATTTCGTTGTGATCCAGCACCCAAATTATTATTATTTTTTTTTTGCTTTTGATAAATAGTTCGCGAAAGGGTTGCCAGACGTTCTTTAATAGTCCTTAAGCGAACTTTAATTGCATTCAAAGTCTCGATATGAGCCAATCTAACAGAGTAAGTGCTGAGTTTCTTCACTTAATGATGCTCAGGTACTGTAGATCCATCGTTTCCGCTTGAAGTTACCGATTACGAGCCCTCCGAAGAAAAACAACGTCTTTTTCAGCTTCCATCTAACCCCTACCCATCTGTGAAAAAACCTGATGTCACGACGATCACACTTACCTTCAAAGGCAATGTAAGGTGAAGCAACTTGGAGCCGCTTGAACCAAATTGGTATCTCACAACGGAAAGGTCAAGTCTCACGACTAGCACAATGACCCTTACAGGTGGCGAACGGCCTAATATGAGCTTATTGGGAGACACAGTGACCTACATATTCAAAGCTGAAGTCAAAACTCAGTGTTGGATTATGCAGCATCTCCGCCAGATAATTGTTCCTGGGAATAACAGAGGTTTAACTATGGTACGATAGCGCTAGTACATCGATTGCCCAAGGCACGTCTCTCCACAATGTTCAGCCACCTCAATTATAGGCAGAGTCCTGTTGAAGATATTACCAAACTATTTGACTGGGTCAGTTTTATTGGTTCCTGTATGAGGTGAAGGAACTGGCAGCCGCTGACACCGAATTGGTATCTCAAAAAATGGAAAGTTCAAAGGGTTCAGCATTAAAATGATATAAAAATAAAAATTTCTCATTAAAATCCCTCAGGACCTTGGAGCAGTAAGTCCCAGCAACAGCTGCGCTTTCGATTGGACAGAGGGCCGCTTCATTAAGGCATTAAAAGTCTACCCTACTGAGGTACGAACGGGCAACATTATACTCGTAGATTCTTATATATCCCGATCTTGCTAAGAGGGCCCTAGAGAAACAGTCTTTCTTCTCCGGATGAAAAGAGCCCAGCATACCCTATTCTTCATCCGGCGATCCTCTTCCCACACTTCTTGCTTATGTTAGGCAATCTTAGTCTCTCTTCCCCCTGTTTCACTCTTAAACATGACTAAAGCTCTGATTGATTATTGCGCGCAGCGAAGCTTTGCCTATTTTTAAATAAACCTTCGACCTTCCTTATAATTGCTGGTTGCATAACACTTATTAACAACACTTAACTATCTATGGAGACCTCTGCTCATGCCGCTCTGTTTTTGTTATTGTTGTTGTAGTTGCTATTATTGTAAATCATGTTTTTTCCTACACCACCCCTGCTCGCCTCATATTCCATTTTAGTAATATTTCTCACTTTTGTTTTTCTTTGCTCTTCACAAGTATTACACTTTACGACAGGTTAATAGCCAGAGTCAACAAGGCAATGAGGCAATGAGGCTGAGCACCAAACAACTTAAGGTAGATTGAACTTTAAGGCGCCAATGGTGCTGTGAAGGGCAAGAGCAGGCAACTGCCTGGGCCATAGTACTGATTTTCTCTGTTGGAGGGGTTAAGTGAGGTTGGAAAGAGGAGTAAGAGCAAGTACAAGTAAGTAAGTGGCAAGCGGTGCATGTTAATCCCTTGCTGGGAAGCTTACTATTACACACAAATACATATGCAAATGTCTGCTTGTACTTGCAATATTTATAAGGAAATGAAGGGAAGTCTGTATCGAGGCTGCTGCCAGTGGTTGACCCTTTCACTTACATATTATATATATATTCTATCATTTTTGTTTACCTATTTGGACTTCAGTTCTTTAAGTTGACTTTGCTTGCTTTTAATTTTTATTTTATTGTTTTTTTTTACCCTTTCTTCCTTGTAATATTCTCGCTGATATGTGCTTAAATACTCTTCCTTTAGTTTTCGTGTCCTTTTTGGAGTCAATCCTCAGGCAAGCATTTGAGCGAAGTCAACAGCGCCCTGCGAGCCTTGATAACCCTCAATTTTACTGTCTTCTTAGGGTCGCCCACTTTTTGGTCCACATTTACGTGCAACCTACCTTATTCCAGCTTAAAACTTACGAGCGGAGCTCCAAAACTTATTGGAGTGTGACGATAATGCGGGGAGCGATGAAGTTTTGGAGTCGCAGCGTTTAGAAATGCAACTTTCGAGCGTCCTACCCGAGCCCACACATAGATTTCGTAGTTAATAGTTACTGGAGATCAAACATTGGCTCATCACTTAGAAACTGTATTAAAGCAGAAGTCCGCATAACGACATAAAACCCCAAGGAATTCATATCATCATAGAAAAGGCGCCATCCGAAGGAAATCAAGAAGGATTCAGTTTTGAAAAGGGCGACCACTATGCCGTTTATTGCCGTCGGGTGAGGATTTTGGTTCGCTTAATCTAAGTGAACTCACACACTACTCTGTAGGAGCGGCCGACAGCCTCCAATCCGAGAAGAGATTCTGAGAGTTCTCAGAGACATCGTAACTCGTTAGTCGAGAGTAGCGGATTGCGGAAAATGTCTACTAACCGCTACTTAAACCGAATAAGGTCGCCAAAAACATGACAGCTTGTGACCGGCTACTCCACCGCGTAAGCCGAATGTCGTGGGCATCGTTATTCAGTGAATGGCGCAAGCAAAAAGCTCGAAATTCGCCGTGAGATATGGATTTGACCGGACGAAGTCCGGAACAACACACGCGGGTAGAAGAAGTTTTCCAGTGAATTGGTTCATTGGAACCCGACTGCTACCAAGAGCAGATGATGACCCCGAACCGCCCCGTGAGATCTGGATAATCCTGGTGCAACAAAGTTCTGGATTTTTTATTAGACCGTAATCGGTGCCTATTTATCCAGACTAGAACCGGCTTTGGTGGCGCATGTTTTCTAGGCAAGGGCATCATAAGAACCCCACCGCTACCGAGACCAGATAAAGAGCTGGAGTTATCTCTTGAAACCCGAATAATGTAGGTGAAACTTAGGTCTTATGGAAAACTTAACTCCTATCCAACCAGGCCCGACCCCACCACTCAACCAATGTCCAGCACACACTGAAGCCCATAGTCCCAACTATTTGGATGTGCCCTGTAACACATTTAGCTAACACCTTTTTTATTTTTGTACCAAATCCGTCTAATTAGCTCGTTACTTCAGCTTGCTGCTCAATGGAATTAACTATTCACTACAACAACAATGGCAAAACAGAAGTTACAATGGCAACTAGTGGATCCGCGGCTTTTCTGTAGAGAGCAATTGTTGTATTCACTCGTACTGCTTGTGGGATATAAGGTTCGGATACATCCCACTTCCGCAGTATTTGCCAGCCACATTGTACTTCAATTGGTCAGCAGCGTTATTCCCAGTGAAACCGACTCTTCTCCAACGAGTCCTTTAAATAAATAATGGCTCTCTGTACACAATAGTATGATCGAGAGTACGAAGGGTTACGAAGAGATATGTATGTTAAAGCGACACTCAGCAGTGGATGTTAGTACAGAAGATAGCCTAAATCGGAGGTATTCCTCATCCAACTAGTCTTCTCCACCCAAGGGTTTTTCTTTCGAGTGAAACTGGAGAGTCTCATAAAGCTCCTAATATGTCACACATCTATCTATTGAAGCTGAAAGTGGTCACATTTTTTTTCAGCTCGCCCTCGTAGAACGAACTCTTTCATTGTAATCTGCTTTTCCACCTTTTTTTTATTTCTTACGCCTTTTACTTATTACCCACACATAAATAATTTCCAACCATTCTTTATTTTACTGGAGTTTTTAACACGCCCCCATCCCTTCTAGGGATCCTTCTGTATGTCGCAGCTGAATAATTACATATTAAGTAGCGCGCCAAGCAGCACCAGCAGGGACAAGGTCGCTTCATTCGTTCGTAGCCCAACTGCAAAGCTCTGCAAAGTCGTGAATGTGTGAATGAGCAGAAGAAGAAGAATAAGTCGAATTTGTTTTTATTTTTTTGTTTGTTGGTTAAAGAATTCTTCTCAATACTTTTCAAGCTGTCATAAATGTATGCGCGGAATAAGTCGCACATAAATAAATATATAGTATATACTCGTAAGTATATGAGCTGTTAAATATAGACTTCTAATTAGACGCTTGTAAAACTGGACCACTCATTAGCGGTAATTAATGCTTTGGCTCGTATATTTTTATCGCATTTTTCGCCTTTTTTTTTTGATAACAACAGGTGTTCGATGATATGTTGAGGAAGTGCATTCTATATACACTTTAATACATACCATACATATGTATAAGCGTAAATCATGAAACTAGTTATTGATGATATTCCAGTGATTTTGAGCCTTCTATGTTACCTTGTTGGCTCGAAATATGTGAGGAATTCTCTTTAGAATTTAAAATATGCTCTTATATTCACCTCTAATTGGTTCTGATTGAGTTTAGTGCATAGAGTTGCAGGAATGTCTAGAAAAGAATCCATGAGAAAAATTTCATTTTTACATATTGAAAGAAAACTTAGTTTCGCCAGAAGTCATTTAAGCATGAAATTCTATGAATTTTGTTGCTGTAACTCTGGTGGAAGTCATGCTCAATTCATTTGTGCAGCCCAGGCAAGAATTCCAAAAAATTAAGCACCCTTTCTATCCTGCTTCTGTTACGTCTAGAGGTATTGAAGCTTCTGTGGTTCCTGTTAATTTATATACAGAATTAATGTAGTGGAAGAAATGCTCTGTGAAATTGTTCACTATAAACATATATATATTTTTCATATTTAAACATTCAATATGAAGTATTTACAGGCATAATAACAGTTTCAAATAACGGTTATTCCATTGAAAACCAGTCTATATTTATAGTGTAGGCATTTCAGGTTTTACTTTAGCAAACAAATATTTATTATTTGATAGACGGCAAATAGTGAGTCGGCCTACTTACCACTTGCTGGAAGGAAAAAACCGGAAGATTGACTTGATCGCTATGCTAAATTGATATAACATATATGTACGAGTATATATATATTTCAATATACACCTGTATATGCATTTAATCTTAAAATGCTACGACACTTTCAGTAGTAATTGAAAAAAAAGAAACAAAAAATAAACCAAAATAAAATAATTTAATTTAAATAAAATAAATAAAATTAACTAAATTTAATAAATAAAATAAAAGTAAATAAAATTAAACTAAATTTAATAAAGTAAAAAAATTAAAAAATTAAATAAAATAAAATAAAATAAAATAAAATAAAATAAAATAAAACAAAATAAAATTAAATTAAATTAAATTAAATTAAATTAAATAAAATAAACTAAAATAAAATATAATAAAATAAAATAAAATAAATTAACATACAATAAAATAAAATAAAATAAAATAAAATAAAATAAAATTAAATTAAATTAAATAAAATAAAATAAAATAATATAAAATAAAATAAAATAAAATTAAATTAAATTAAATGAAATAAAATAAAATAAACTAAAACAAAATTAAATAAAATAAAATAAAATAAAATTAACTTAAATAAAATAAAATAATATAAAATAAAAAAAATAAAATAAAATAAAATAATATAAAATAAATTAAAATAACATAAAATAAAATAAAATAAAATAAAATAAAATAAAACAAAACAAAATAACATAAAATAAAATAAAATAAAATTAAATTAAATTAAATTAAATAAGTAAAATAAAATAAAATAAAATAAAATAAAATAAAATAAAATAAACTAAAATTAAATTAAATTAAATTAAATTAAATTAAATTAAATAAAATAAACTAAAATAAAATATAATAAAATAAAATAAAATAAATTAACATACAATAAAATAAACTAAAATAAAATAAAATAAAATAAAATTAAATTAAATTAAATTAAATAAAATAAAATAATATAAAATAAAATAAAATAAAATAAAATAAAATAAAATTAAATTAAATTAAATGAAATAAAATAAAATAAACTAAAACAAAATTAAATAAAATAAAATAAAATAAAATAAACTAAAATAAAATAAAATAAAATAAAATTAAATTAAATTAAATTAAATAAAATAAAATAATATAAAATAAAATAATATAAAATAAAATAAAATAAAATAAAATAAAATAAAATTAAATTAAATTAAATGAAATAACATAAAATAAAATAAAATAAAATAAAATAAAATAAAATAAAACAAAATAACATAAAATAAAATAAAATAAAATTAAATTAAATTAAATTAAATAAGTAAAATAAAATAAAATAAAATAAAATAAAATAAAATAAAACAAAATAAAATTAAATTAAATTAAATTAAATTAAATTAAATTAAATTAAATAAAATAAACTAAAATAAAATATAATAAAATAAAATAAAATAAATTAACATACAATAAAATAAAATAAAATAAAATAAAATAAAATTAAATTAAATTAAATAAAATAAAATAAAATAATATAAAATAAAATAAAATAAAATAAAATAAAATAAAATTAAATTAAATTAAATGAAATAAAATAAAATAAACTAAAACAAAATTAAATAAAATAAAATAAAATAAAATTAACTTAAATAAAATAAAATAATATAAAATAAAAAAAATAAAATAAAATAAAATAATATAAAATAAATTAAAATAAAATAAAAAAAAAATAAAAAAAAAATAACATAAAATAAAATAAAATAAAATAAAATAAAATAAAATAAAACAAAATAACATAAAATAAAATAAAATAAAATAAAATTAAATTAAATTAAATAAGTAAAATAAAATAAAATAAAATAAAATAAAATAAAATAAAATAAACTAAAATTAAATTAAATTAAATTAAATTAAATTAAATTAAATAAAAGAAAATTAAAATAAATTAAATGAAGTTAAATTAAATTAAATTAAATTAAATAATATATTATATAAAAAAATCAAACTTTTTAATAAAGAAAGAATTTGATGAAATAATTTATTTTAAATGTTTTTTATTTACGTTTATTTTCGCAAACGCAAAATGGATAACCCTGGATAAAGCTACTCACTGCCGCACTCGAAAACTAATTATAAATCTCTTTTTACTTTACTGGTAATCTGCATACTTTGTTACATATATAGAATATTCCGATTGGTCACAGATTGTCTGCAAAGCCATTCAAATTCAACATAACCTCAACTGATTCTCTATAACCTAAACTAACCTCCGCTCAACAACAACAAAGGAGTTTAAGACTCATTCATCATTGGCATTTATTTTATAAATTTATTGTGTCTATTACGTGCAACACCCTTACTCGCTCGACCCACTTTATCAGCTTCCTTCTGACATTATCTTAAATTTAGGAAGACCTTCGAATGAGCTTCTCAAATACAAGCCGAAAATGGCCAATCTCAGTAAGAGAAATTCGAACAACATTCCTTTCAAAAGCTTAGGTGTAGCAAACATATTTATATATACTAACATACATACACGTATTCGCAAACACGCACAAATAACCAACCAAATACAACAACCGATGAGTTGCCTTGCAGAGCTCTACATATTGCCCTCATAAATTTATTCATGACCATTTGCATGAGATGAAGATGACATTTACACGTGCCACAAACAGGCAAAGTAGCTAAATACAACAAAAACAACAACAACGATAACAATAACAAAACTGACACAAAACAACAACAATAATATTGTAGTAGCTGTAAAATCTATATTTCATTGGTAAAGCGATTAAATAGCTCTTGTATGTTAGGCACTTGCCGGTTGCCAGTTACCAGTTACCGGTGTGGAGTGTAGCTGACAGAGACCAAAGTAAAAGGTTGTCATGGAAAAGGCCCGTTGAGGAAGAGGATGTGGCACCCATGTAGTATGTGTGTGCGTGTGTGTATACTAAAGTGGTTAAGCAGGTAAGTTGTGTAAAATATGACAGTCTTATGAGTTGAACCAAATACCTCTATTGCCATGGCAGTGCCGGTTGTGTGTATGCATGGTAAGCTCGGCTCCAACACGAATTTAAATTGGTTCAGTCTGCAAGCCCTTTCGACAGCAGCATTTATTACATCTGCCACAAATTTTCCCATTGCAATCGCAGCGTCTCAGTGTGACGTGTAGAGACAGCAGGTGGTTGAGCTCTTTACTGCGGCATAGTTTTAGTTGGAGTTTCAGATTTTAAGCTGTTTGTTAGAGAGGAAATTTATTACATTGAAATTGTTTTTATTGCCTTAGTGAAATACATACGTGTACATGTAGAGGTCGTGAGTATCCTGGTTTGGTAGGAGCGTAATCTAATGTATGTATTCGCCTTTGACGCTTTGCCTGCGAATGCGCTCTTACACTGCTTCACAGAAGGCTGGGTGTAGATTGGCTGTTTGAAGATTGTAAGCAGCGGTTCTTGTGTGGCAAGGGTTATGGAGTTAAACGCCCGATCCACGACTATATACTGAACTACTGCAAAGATTCGCAATAGAACGTAAGATTACCTGATGCTAAGTAAGATAGCTAAGGAACTTGCTAAGGGGGGTGTCTATTTAGAACAGGACGCTGACGAATACACTCAGGGAATGAGCTAAGGGCCGCAGAATCGCGAAGACTATGTGTAAAATATAAAATACTAAAGTCACAAAGTGTGTAAAATCTAGAAAGAAGTCGGACTCCAGGCTGCTGATAAGACTATTAACAGCGCATTGCATTCTGGCGTCTCATACGTTTAATATAGATCTGACTGGAGACAATAGATGTAAGAAATGCAAGGAATTTGTGGAGACAGTGGCAGAGGCTGTGTGTACTTGTGTATACTCGATAAATGTTCGAGGGGCCAGAACGATTACTTAAGTTCGCGAAAAGAACAGCAATGCTCTTCACACTGGAGACACAACAGGAGTGTGGCAGTACAGCTTGGTCGCATGTAGTGTGCCCATCAACACTATGGATGTATTTCGTCTATGTGAGACCTAACCTAACCTACCTTTCAGATCTGTCGATGAAGATTTTTCTTCTACAGCTCTTACTGGAAGGCCATTTTGGCTGGTCCTTTGGTGTTTAAGAAAAGATAAATCCAATAAGTCCAGCAAATGAGCCCCCGCCGAACGGCTGATGGATTTTTGGCAAGACGTTACATTATTACATGTCCGAGCAATTGCCATTCCGTGAAGAGGATGAGCCGAGATTTCAAATATTTTCATTTATATTCTCGCATGTTGGTCTAGACGGCATTTGACTCCACGCACCTGGGGTATTCTTCTTACCATCACCACCCAACAGCAGAAGATGGAGTGCTCTAGCTGCTTCAAGAGTCCCGCGTAATACTGGAGCAACTTAAGTCGGAATATTGTAGCAGGTTAAACTACTACCTATCCAGAATCGTATGTCCAGCATATAACAATACTAACCACCTCTTCACACGCCCCCCTAAAGCCAAAACATCTAACCCCCAAAACAACTTGTTTCCTGGATCTCCCATTAGGTAACCTCGCTGACTTGGATTATTTGGCTTGTTTCTAAGCGAGGTTGGTAAAGCCGCTACAACAACAACAACCACACACTTCTTACTAAATGCATCAGCAGAACCAACAGCCAGAATCTGACCAAGTCACTGGAGCTACATATTGAGCAACTATTTATAAGCGGTGTTTAAGAAACACGTTCTGTCGGGCTTGGTTTTATGTACTTTTGATAAGTTTCAAGTTGTGCCTACGGAACTAGTGAACTCTACTATGGAATTAGACTAGTCATACCGGCAAAGTATTAGCATAAGTAAAAAATGATTTCTGTGGACTTTAGATGGCTCTTTCTGCTCGTCCACTAGCCTGATTAATGGTTCTCAGACTGTTACGTTGACTGCAGTAGCAATTTCAGATTGAACACGGCTTACGAACGACATACGCGTACATGCGAAGAGACAAACAAAATGCACCTCGGAGTCTTATTCGCTATAATACTCTCTTAATTTGTCGAAAGGTTTTGAGGATGGATACTCCAATCTCGAAATAGCCGACCACCGCTAGGAACGTCAAATACTGATGGATAATGAAGTATTATCTGATCCGCAAAAGACGGTAGACTCTATAAGGGTCTAGAGACTTAGTTAAACAAAGAGGTATAGACTTCGAAATTGGCTGTTGCGAAGTTAAAACTCGTACCTATAAGACAAAAAGCTTATCCAATTATCAAAGCGAGAGAAAGAGAGTGAGAGGCAGCTTTTGAACGGACAAACACCAGGTCAACTTTAACGATCAAACTTCACATTCAATTCCTTGCGGCTTCACACCACTAGCTCGCTGTCAGTAACACCATTGGCATCAGTACTCACAGCGTCGAGCTTTCCATACCCACTCTAACCGAATTTATTTCACAAAAACAACAAAGTAATTTTTTGAATAACCCAGACCTCTAATGCCTCCGAACACTAAAACTAAACCAATAATTTAAATAATAAAAAAAAATAATTGTCGAATTTTCATTTGCCCAAAGATATCAATTTCCACAATGCAAACAACAATAAATTTTGTAGAGAAATTAAGCCAACTAAACCTCAACGCCAATAAACACTATATTTGACGCCACAAACCGCCGACCGCGTCCAACAGCCAAGAGCCGTAGACACTCCTCAATGCAACAAATGCGCGAAACTGGATTTTTGTGAAATTGTGGCGAATAAATCGAGCAACCAAAACGACCACAAAAAGGAAACCGTTAACATTAGATGAAATCTGTTAAAAGTTTTATTGCATATCAGCAACAATAACTAAAAATGCTTTGGCCAGACGAATGGCGTGCGAGCATTTGACGGTCAAATACAAGTTCATACATACAAACATACAGTTATATATATATATTTATATACCTATATACATATACAAAATGTGTGTTCAAATGCAGTCTAACCGGCTGTGAGGCTGTGTACAAATTATTTGAGTTTACATATTTAAATACAAGTTGAAGAGCCGACGACCAGTGGAGTGAATGATAAGGACTCACAATGCACAATTGATTGACTTGAAGTCGCTGTAGAAGCGGTTTGGTACTGACTAGCGCGCGAGGCAAACACTCAAGACTAACTGAACAACCATCCACTAACCATCGCGCTGTCGGGCCGTACGCTATAGAAAACTAGTCAGATACTTAGACCAAACAGTAGCCAGTCATGAATTGCTCATTTGTGTCGTGTAATTGCACATTTCGGTCGATTTGTGCTTGTGACGTCGTTAAACGTGCTCAACAACAACTAGTCCGGTTGCCGTTCCCCTTTGCCGTTGCTGGGTTGGTAGCTTGGCTTCGTGTGACTTGCCCAACTGACTGGCTTTGACGGATTGGCCGACTTAGTCTAACTGCGCGTATATACCTAGTAGGCTAATGATTTGCTCCGATTGTTGTTGTTTACAAATGACGAGATTTTACCATTAGTGTTGACGGTTGTTGTTGTTGCCGGCACTTGTATACGTATAGTTTTTGATAACTTATTTAGTTCTCCACTCAGCCCACACTGTGTAACTGTCTCTCAGTCGGCACACCTTTCAACTGCTCCTCTTTCGAATGCGGTTGATTGGTTCTGTCCATAACAAACAAATGTTATTCAAATCTGTTCAGCTCCTTCTGCTCTGCCTGCTATAGCAGCAACTGCACTGACATGACAATTAAATAAGCCAGTCTCACAAGTGCTTAACCCATTTACAGGCAGTGTAGCGTGTAGATTTCCAAGGCAAACAAAACAATTCGGGCGAAGTGCGAAGGAGCTTGCGGAAAGACAGTGGACATGAGCGCATGGTAATTGGGCACATATTTGAGCCAAACAATATTACATTATTGAGGAAAGCTAAAGTTGTGGTGTCCAAGAATTCTGTTTTCGAACTGGTATTTAATGGTGCCAGTAATAGTAGTTCATTATGAACTAGTCTTTGGAAAATGAAAAGTACAACTATGGAAAATGAATTGAAATTCCCCATGAAGATATTGTAACTGGTATATTACTAGTATAATGTTGTTAATTGATGGTAGTTCATTATAAACTAGATTTGCGTCAGTCTATGGATAGTGAAAAATAAAACTAGTTCCTAAAGTACTAGGCTGTATCTTGTAGTTATAGGAAAATATGTTGAATATTCCCCATTAATTAATTTTAACTGGTATATAACTGGTATAATATTGTTAGTCGATAGCAGGTTATTAACAACTAGATGTACATTATTTTTTTATTTATTTATATTTTCGCTCAAATGCCTCAAAACGCTCAAATAATACTCCTTATTGACCGTCTGTCCCGTTTAAACGAATTCATGATGAACCAAACCGCGAATATAGAAAAAAAACTATTTCCGGAAACTTTCTGGTCTTAATGTATACTAGTCTTTGGAGAATGAAAAGTAAATCTGTGGCATAAAGTACTAGTCTGGTACTAGTACTGGTAGTTATTGAAAAATGAGTTAAAACTCCCCATGAAGATATTGTAACTGGTATATTACTAGTATAATATTGTTAGTTAACTTTTCGTAGCACATTGTCGTGTCGATACTCTCAACTGTTGATATGAAAAGAGGCCCTAAGGATAATTAGTTAGTTTTAAAGTTTAAACTGTTGGTCTTTTAGACCACAGCTAGCTACAAGTTTTCCTGCAGGGTACTCATAGAATGTATGTGTATCTGCATTTGACCGCCAACTTGGACTTGGCTTTATTATTGATTAATGTTGTATGTAATGTAATTTGCAGCAATATTGAGATGTGTACATGTATAAATGTATGTGTATATGTATGTATGTATGTAATTATGCATTACTATTGCCGAATGCTGTACAAACCAGTGGCAAGTGTAAGACACTTACGGCTTACGGCCTCACCTAAAAATGGATTTTTTTTGCAGGCAATGAATTTTAGGTGAAAATACATTTTTTTTTAATACACATTTTATTTTATTTCATCTCTACATATAAATGTTATTTTTTTTTTGTTTGCTTATAAATAACAGACGGATCAACTCACAGCCTAGATTACTGAGTGGAGGAGTGTGCCTTGCTTGCGTACGTACATTACGATTGGATACACTTCTCCATCCAGGAATTATTTATTTTTTTCCTTTTTTCGAATACGAACTTATTCAAAAAAATTGTACAAGGTTATCCATTTTGCGTTTGCGAAAATGAACGTAAATAAAATGTATTTAAAATAATTATTATTTTTTTCATTATAAAGATTGCCATTTTTCATAAATGCCTGGATTTTAACTAAACCAAAACATATTTATCTTGACAGTTAAGTTTGACAGATGTCAAAGTACAACCCTGTACTTTTAAAACAAAAAAATTGATAACTCTTCTTTTCAACAATGGCTATTAAATTTATTTTATTTTATTTCTAACTCTTTTTTACCCTATTTTACTTTTTTTCATTTAATTTTGCTTGAAGCTATTTTGTTTCATTTTATTTTATTTTGTTTTTCTTTATTTTTTTATTGTTAATTTTTTACCTCCCTTTAGTTTTCATTCATTTTAATTCAATTTTTTTTTTTTAATTTACTTTATTTTATTTTTTTATATTATTTTTTTATTTTATTTTACTTTTTTTTATTCTTTAATTTTTTATTATTTTATTTTATTATATTTTATTTTATTTTTTATTTTATTTTATTTTATTTGATTTTATTTTATTTTATTTTATTTTATTTGATTTTGTTTCATTTTATTTTATTTTATTTCATTTCATTTTATTTTATTTTTTTTTTATTTGATTTTATTTTATTTTATTTTATTTTATTTTATTTTATTTTATTTTACTTTATTTTATTTTATTTTATTTTATTTTATTTTATTTTATTTTATTTTATTTTATATTATTTTATTTTATTTTATTTTATTTTAATTTATTTTATATTATTTTATTTTATTTTAATTTATTTTATTTTATTTTATTTTATTTTATTTTATTTTACTTTATTTTATTTTATTTTATTTTATTTTATTTTATTTTATTTTATTTTATTTTATTTTATTTTATTTCATTTTATTTTATTTTATTTTATTTTATTTTATTTTATTTTATTTTATTTTATTTTATTTTATTTTATTTTATTTTATTTTATTTTATTTTATTTTATTTTATTTTATTTTATTTTATTTTATTTTATTTTATTTTATTTTATTTTATTTTATTTTATTTTATTTTATTTTATTTTATTTTATTTTATTTTATTTTATTTTATTTTATTTTATTTTATTTTATTTTATTTTATTTTATTTTATTTTATTTTATTTTACTTTTTTTATTTTATTTTATACTATATATTTAATCTTATTTTTTTTTATTTTATTTTATTTTATTTCAACTTTATTTTATTTTACTTTAATTTATTTTATTTTATTAGTTTTATTTGTTTTCTTCCTTTTTTAATTTTTGTTGTAAAATTGAAAATAAATTTGCCTTATTGTTAAATTCAATTTCCACACCACAAACAACCTGTTGAGTTTAATATAATTTGAATTTCATATCCTCCGGTTACAACCAATGGAGGATGGCAATCTAAATTGGCACTTACATGCATATGTATATAATGGGAGTAGTAGTTAATATGAATAGTTTTGGATATTGTAAATGAAACTATGTACATACATATGTATGTATATGTGTTTTTATAATATTTCCGTTTCGTTTGCTATTGGTATAGTTAAAATTTAATAACAATTATTTTGAGTACGGAAATTGGTTATTTTTCCCATGGGTTTTATTCTAAAATTACATCTGAATTCAAAAAAGTTGATGAAATTTGCTGCATAAGCTACTTAAAAGTGCTCTTGGAAGGTACTTGACATGACATTTATTTATTTCTGTAGAAGTTGAGAAGCTTAAGCTTTTATTAAAAATTTAATTGAAACTTCAAGCAGCAAAAACAAAACTAATAAGTAAATAAAAATTTAAAAAGTTATTATTATATATACCAAAAGATTTTTTCCGAAAGTCCACTTCAATTTGAATTTTAAGTACCTCATTTAGTGGATTCAGCAAAATTTTCTTGTCAATCAAAATTTTTATTATTTTATTTTATATTTTAAAAATTCATTTAGGATTCCCCAGATCAACATTTTTTGTTTCATTTATTTCCCTTTTCACCAATCTGCGGTAGATAAATATTTGCATTTAGTTATGTCACATTTATCAACTGTAAAGTGGTGCTTTTCGAAATTGTCTCAAATATTCGTTGCATACTTTTATGCGTTTTCGCTTATAAAAGGGTGTCTGGGAATGATTTCGTTACTTTTTGAGTAACTTTTTAAAGTAACAGGAAGGAAAAAAAGCAAAAGAATCTAAAGAGTTTCGAGAATCTTCAAAAAAAATAATTCTAAAATAAATAAATAATTAAAAAAAGTCTTTTAAAATACTAATATTGAAATTTCGAAAATTTTTATTAATCTTAATAATTTGCTGACTCACCCTTTACAAGCATCAACCTCTCACTCAAAGCAAAACAACCAATTTTATTTACGCACATTTATCAATGTCAACTAGAAAATGAGAGAAGAAGAAAGTGAACACTAGAAGGAATAGAGAGAGATAAAAGTATTAAATTTGACAATAATGATAAGAGAATGTGCATCAAATAGAAAAAAAATGAATTTGTGTTGGAAATATTCAAAAAGCGATAGTAAAAAAAGTATAAAGGAAATAGAGATAAAACTGTCAGAGGAAGTATTTTTCAAATATTTTCTGTAAGGAAACAAGTGAAGAATGAAAAGGAAACGAAAATCATAAATCAGAAATGCTTTAAATCTAATGATGTCAAAAATTAACATAGAAAAATAATAAAAGGCTAAAATGCGTAAAATTTTTCAGAGTTCAATATTTAAAGCTTAATTTTTGAGACTACCCACAGCTGTGGCTCTGTTTCATTTTATATTGAAGTATATTTTTCATGTGTTGGGCCGCAAACCCTACGCACAACCGCGGGGGGATCTGCCTTCCCAATTTAATTCACCTCCGAACGGATCTTTGTTGGCTACCCAGAGGATGCTTGGTCTAAGATCGGAAGTCGTGAGCTGCTTCAACCATATGCAAAAGAATCGTCTTCCGCTATGCGCAGTGGTCTAGTGGACTTCCTGCAGTCACCTCAGCTTCAAAGGAAATTTCTCGATGCAATACGTTGTGAGGATTTTGTTAGCTACATCAGTAGCTTTTCTAACCACCTGGAAGAGACTGTAGTATTCTGGAATTTTAATGGGTTGCGGTGGTCTAGCTCCGCGCAACAGCTTCCGTATCGTTTGGAGAAACTCAAGAGAAGGTAATTCATGGATTTATAGAGAGATTAGTACTGTACTTAATAGGCTCCGATGACCTGCCTTAACTTCCTAGGTGGGAATAAATTTCAAACTTTAAGCGGGACTTTCGTGGAGACTACGAAGTGCTCATCTTTCCACTTAAAAAAATAAAGGATATACCCAGTTACGACCTTAACACCTGGTCCATCGAGCGAAGAAGCAGACAAAAGATCATTTCTTTCCAAAGGCAAAAGCTGCTCTTGGCTTGAGCAATACAAACGACAAGCTCTCGGCGACTCCCTTCTCTGGGGGCTCTATGGTCTCGGACTACTAGGAAAAATAAACTTTATATATATTTTTTTTAACAATTTCGAGCACTTTTCGAACATATCTTCGTTCTACTGCAACAAATTTTGTACAGAATAATTTTGTTTTGTTGAATTGCATACCGCTCAATGCATTCAGTTATTTATTCATTGAGCCACATTTCCACTGCACTCTTGTGAATACGGTATTTTGATTAAATAAATAAATATCCACCATTCTCAACCGTACTGCAGAGCCGTGGACTCACCAAACTGAAATCGAATGTGGCGTGTGGGTGTGTCGTTTGCCATATGCATTAACGATTGCACTAACGAACATGGAATAACGGTATGGCAACCGACTAATTATTTATGAAACGTCAGTGTACATGTGGTTTGCAGTCGATTGCCAAAATCGTATGTGGAAAACTAGTTATCAACTGGAATAAAATAAAACTAGTTCATTATGAACCAGTATTATACCAGTTATCTTCTTTATAGCCGAGTTAGCAACAGCGCACCACTCATTTCTTCTTTCGCTGTTTGGTTCTAGTTGGAAATACAAAGTACAGCCAGGTCCTTCTGCATCTGGTCTTTTAAACCAATCGGAGGTTTTCTCCTTTCTCTGCTTCCACCGGCGGGTATTGCATCGAGAGGTTTAGACACTGTTTCTTGATTCGCTGAACTATATCAATGTTTCAGTATATGTCGCACAGCTTTTCCCTTCATCGACTGCGCCACTCGCCATTCCCAAAACCTTTTTCTCAAAAACTCGCAATGCAGACACGTCATATAGCAGGACGAGAATAATGAGCGTGTAAAGTTTTGTCTTTGTTCGTTGAGAGAGGACTTTGCTTTTCAATTTTCTACTCAGTCCAAAGCTCGATCGGACCTTTTCGGGGCTTATCCCACGGCAATTTGGCACAGACAGTGGGGTGCCCTTTTTTCGTGGATTCGGCAAAGCACACTTAGGTTCCAATCATCGGGCATGCTTTCATCCTACCAGATTCTGCTAAGATACTGATAAATGTCTGTTTTAGTTCTTTGGTGCCATATTTGAACAGCTCTGCTGGCAATCTATATTTTTGTCGTTGTTTTAGCTGCAAAAACTGTTCTGTAAACTGGTTTTTGGGAATGATGTGCCACTGTTAGTCCTTAGCCGGATAAAAATCCGTGTCGCTCCGGTAAAAAGTCCCAATTGTCGCAGAAACTTTTGGATTTTTGTCCACCTCTTACGACTGACATGCCTTACGACGGCAAAATTCTTGAACGCCTACCCCGCAATCCCTCGGCCTCCGCCGTTTTTTTGTTCTTCAGACAGGTAATAACTATTTGAACTATTTCATGGTCGGACGCTGAAACAGCCGTAGCATCGTCATCAATTGGTGAATCGGGTTCGTCTTCTAGGATAAGTGTTCTTTCCATAAATTCATATACTCTGTGCATCGGTTACTAGATCACCTCCTTGTGTCCTACAAAAGTCTGCTCCGGACTTCAAACCTTCTGTAAGTCGCCACACCTTTTTGTACTAGCTATAGCGCGCTGAAATCAAAAACTGGTAGGAAAAGTTGTAATCTATAGTTTGGAAAGTTTTTAAGACGTAACCTTTTAAAAAGAGTAATAAATCGTGCAGCCGTAATCCGAACTGGTATTTCAGCCTACAACAATGAGTTAGTATTTTACTAGTTCATTGCTGATGCATGAGAAAATAGTTAAAAACATTTTGGTGCAGAACTAGTGGCTTTTCCCTGCCTCCCTGACACCAACACATGGCATCTGTGAGTGAAATATCCTTTTATTTAAACAGCCACTGCAAACTAATTTAATATTTACGCATGTGTACATATGTATATACGCATGTATGTATGTAACGTAATTAACAATTTAACATTTCATCAATTCAATGCAGCGGTTGATTGCGCAACAGCTGGTGCAGGCGTTGAGGTTTAGTAGACACCACCGCTATCCCCACCATACTCACCACACCTACGCAGACCTTTCACCACCCCACCACCAGCTGCGTTGGCAAACGCACGCACATCACGCCGCTGAGTTTAATGAAAATTGCATGCTTTGAGTGGTCTGGCTGTTGAAAATGATGAAAAATGGCGAAAAATGGCGGAAAATAATAAGAAGAAAATACAAAAAAAAATTTAAATAAATAAATAAATAAAAATAAATAAAAATAAATAAAATGAATGCTTAAAAATGCTTTTAAATAGTAGCGTTTTCCCACATGTGTACGTATGTATGTATGTATTTAAGAAAATTAAAACATTTTCCCAGTTGAACGATTCGTGAATGTGTCTGGCAGCTGAGGTTCACCAACTTTCAGCAATTTTTTTAAATATTTATGTGCAAGTGCAGGCATGCACATGTCCACACATATGTTTGTACATCTGTGTGGATTCGTTCCTATGTGAGTTTAATTATTTATTTTATTTTTAGCACTGAAAGTGCGAATAAATAAAGAAAAGTCTACTGAAGAGAAAAAAATTCAAATTGTTGAGAATTCAGTGTTCACGGCAGGACCTCCAGAAGCTCCGACTTTGGATCAATGCAGGTGGGATACATCGGAGCTTGTAATATCATCTATAACAATTGATTTCTATTAAAAAAAAGGCCACCTATCTAAGGAAAATAATGCTTAGGAGAAGGGAAAGATGATGTCAAATAATACTCTTGAGCCATGTGGCTCTTAAGGGAGTTCGGGAGTGAGCTCCGGCTTGAAATTGGAGATGGTACCGGATATCCATTGCGTTGTTATGTCAGGAATCGATTGAGCGCTGTGGCTATTCTAAAATCGCAGAGCAAGAGATGTTCACGATGGTTTTAGTAAGCCAAACTTCCACCACTTAGTAACTGGGGTGTTTCAGCCCTTCCTGGTGCTGTTAAGCATCTAGGCAAGCAAACATACTAGGTTTCGAGCATCGGCAAGAATGAGAGTACGACTTTTTCAGGATAGAAAGAGTTCAAAGGGAACACTAAAGATAACAAATTACAAACTTAGACGACGAGGTGTGCTCTAATTCAGTGTAATCTCCCTCGGGTATACCCGGCCATTATCGGGGAGACCGGAATAGCATGGAGGACATAAGTAAGGAGATGTCCACAATCACGGATCTTGTTACACGATGTCTTGTATTGTCAGGCACTAAGAGAGAGAGAGGGAGAGAGAGAGGAAGAGAGCGAAAGGGAAAGAGCACAGAGGGTGAGGGAGAAAGGGAGTGAGCGAGACTGCGCGTACTACCAACTGAAGTCTGCTGAAGTTCCAGAGAAGAGGAGGAACTTGAAACCTTAAGGCACTTCACATTCCTAACGCCCTACGCCTCGGAGGAGTAGTCTAAAGTCTCTCGAAGCGGCAACTTTTTGAGGCCTTGCTGTAGGAAAGATGCCCCAATTGCTTAATTTTTTCAAACTCCAGACATACTCCACAACCCTGACTAAACTGGAATCGGTAGGGACGTCTCTAGAAAACATCCACAGTGGTGTTATCATGACTGCGTTCAGTGACCTAAGTGAGCACAACTACCATAAACCTAATCTAAAACCCAGCCTTACCACAAGCGATCTCATCGTACAGCGTACTAGCGAAGCTCTTTTAATTTCTGAGACATGACCATCTTTTTCCTTATGACATTCCCTGATTCAAATTTGGCCTGGTTTAGCTAAAATTTCTGATCTGCAAATACATATTTTTAGTAGAAGAATGCATGGTTTATTCTACTTGAATGTCTCTCATGTGAAACGGATCGAGCGAGCGCGTGAGCCAAGTTTTGATATCTGCCTATTACTAATGAAGTGCATATCTGTAACCATAGAATCCGGCTCAAGTGAGCGGACACATGCATGGCAGAAATTTCAACTTGAGGAACACCTGTAGTCTGAAGGACAGTTCGATGTTTCAACTTCGTGAGCAAGCAACACCGCGAGCACTATTCTCAAATTTTGAGCTCTCCGTGTATAAGCATGCCAACACTACCAGCCGTCTGGGTCAGGAGTACACTATTAGTGACTCCATACCAGCCAGCAAGTTTTCCAGAGAATATCTTTTTTTCGCAGAATAGCGAATATGTCAGTTTAACTGGGTTGCTGGTTTGCTCCACCATTCTCGTTGCACCTCCCCCTGTCTGTTTTACAATTTAATAATTAGTGCACACACATGCAGACAGAAAACAAGGAAAACTAGGTTAGGAGACGCGAATTTCCGAATTTGTTTTTAGTATTTTCATCAAGTTAACATTTCCCCAAACATGCGTACGTACAGACATACATATGTATGTACACCGAAATGGACTAAACTGCATTTATCCACTACACACTTTCCACAAATCCGTCCTAGTTGAGTTACCTACGAGTGGATATCCTTCCTCTGTGCGTCTGTATGTCCCACTTTTAGTCAAACTCCCACGAACTATTTGAATATGCGTACACACATGTAGGAGTACTTATATAGTAACGGTGCTTTGTTTAAGTTCTTTTTTTCCCCCGGAATCTGTATTTGGGTTAGTAAACTCGCTCGCTCGCTGCGCCGAGAGCACAATGCCAAACGTTCTGTTTCTACTTTGCTTTGTTTGCTCCATACAAAGCCAACGGGTTTTCTTTGTTTGACTTCCTTTTCAAGTTGTTTTTGTGCTTTTCTGTAACAGTTATTTCAGTTTTTCTCTTTGTTTAACCAATACATCAAAATCTACTCAACCGAAGCTGGCGGTGCGTCGGTGAACAACGGTGACTTAAATTTTTTAGTCAAATATTTAAGCTCCACTTTATGTTGGATGAATTTGAATTTGTATGTGGATTTTTAAAGTGAGCCCATTTAGTTTTCGACCAATGAAATTCAAGGCAGCTGGTCGGATCCCCGGACGGTACTATCGTTCATCATGGTGGATCGACTTCGCCGGGCTCCAAATTTGGGTGGCATATGAGACTTCTTCAAGCTACTTATGTGTCTCTCGATCGACGAATTTCTAATCAAATCGATCATGTCGTGCTAGACGGAGGACATGTCTTCAGTGTCCACAATGACCATCTCTCAATATTTGGTCCGACCGCAATGCAGTAACGTGCTGTTTGGTACCAAAACTCAAGGTGAGAAGCAAACCCCATTTGCAAATAAAAAAAACCGAAGAGAAGCCGAGCCAAGAAGCCGAAATTTATAAGAGGGAGGGAGAGAGAGAGAGAGCTTGAGATGCTGGCTGACAGCGATAATGCTCGAAAATTCTATGAAAAGGATGCAGCGAATTACTGAAGGTAAACCCTAACTGATGACCATTGAACAGTTCAGTCCATTGCCCGACTAAGGAGAACTCTGAAGAGCTATTACTCGCCTGAAAAACAAAGCGGCGTAAGCCAATGGTTTAACAACTGAGCTATTTAAGCAGGGCGGGTAAGAATTGAATTGGAAAGAAATTGTGCTCTGCCCAATCCACAAAAAGGGAGACCACATAATTTGCGCCAATTATAGAGAGATATGCCTCAATATACCATAGAATGTCTTATCGGATCGCTCTGTATGAAAACTAAAGCCCACTTCAGACCAGGCAAGTCTAGCATCAATCAGATATTCACTATGCGCCAAACCTTGGGAAATACCAGCGAAAAAGGCATCGACAGTCATAGCTTTGAAGCTGTACAACTACTACTTTGGACTAAGTTGGCAATTCAAGAGTAAACTCTTCTCTCGACGGAGTTTTCTAAAGAAAGTTTTAGTCAACAATTTATGGTTCTTGGCACCTTGGCACGAATGGCGACGAATATCGCAGTCGATGGAGTGATGACGACATTAGGCCAAAATAGGCAAATCGGTTGCGAGAATTATGTTATCATGGCAACGACGAAAATCGAAACTACGATGAATTCTGGACTATAGGTGAGAACACTCTCATAGAGATTGAGATTGACATTAAGACGCTTGACTCGCTTACAACAATTTCAAAAAATTTGCTGTACTTGGATGTCTGGCCACAAAGATATAGAGAAAATTTGTAAAGTGGACGAACTTACTAAAGAAGGCATGACCAAGCATATTCTTCTTAATACAGAAGCTTATGTAGGAAAATATGTACGAAATGGGATCCGAATAAGTTTTTCGAGACTCTCTCTCTCTTTTTTCTCTTTCATTTTCTTTATCTCCCTTTCTCTTTCCCTATTACTATTTTTCCCTCTATCTGTCTCTTGCTCTTTCTCTCATTCTTCCTATATATTTACTTCTCTATCTCTTTATTTCTGTCTCCTTTTCTCTCTCTCTCTTTCCGTCTCCTTTTCCTCTCTCTCTTTCCGTCTCCTTTTTCTCTCTCTCTCTTTCCGTCTTCTTTTTCTCTTTCTCTTTCTTTTTCATTTTTGTCTTTCTCCCCACTTTTTCTCTCTCTCTTTTTTTATTTTTCCTTTCTCTCTCTTTCTCTATCTTTCTCTCTCTTCCTTTAATTTTATCTTTTCCCTTATCTCTCCCTCTTTAGCTCTCCTTCTCTTTCTCTCTCTCTCTCTTTCTCTCTCTTTCTCGCTATCTTTCTCTAACTTTCTCTCTCTCTCCCTCTTTCCCCATCTCTCTATCTTTCTTTATTTTTCACTCTATATTTCTCTCTTTCTCTTTCTCTCAGATCCACCCAACTTAACCTAAATGGCTATCTCTGTAGCCAAAACCATCTTACCCAACACTTTCCGGTTTAAATGCGACAAATTAAGTTAAGCTGACGCAGATAGTTTTTTTCTCATTTATTCTACTTTCTAAACTAATTATGTTTTGTTTACTATATTATGTACATATGAACGTAGTTTTTCCCCAACTTCTCTTCGCAGTTGGTTCGTATAAATTTTGTTTATTTTCTTGTATATTTTTTCATGTTTTCTGCTTGTTTATCTCATTAGTGCCAGCAAAATGTAATAAAAAAATAGAGCAATGCAATTTTCACTCTCTCTCTCTACTCACTTAGCATGTTGCTATTACAACAAACATTATATGTATAATATGTACACTCGTTATAAGTACACAATGCAAGCATAATAATTGTAAAAGTATAAAGAATACAAACGAAAAGGACATGCGAAGAGAAACCACCACAACAGCCACAGCAGAAGCAGAAGCAGCAGCAGCAGCTAGACAGCTCCTGGCGAAGACAAGTCTCTGAAGGCATACAAAAGCCTACAAACAGCACCGCACAGAGTGACAAAGCTTACCGCAGCGACACGTGCTGGTGGCAGGATTGTTACATATGTACAGGGTTTGTCATTTTGTGATTTCGAAAGTAAACGTAAATAAAATGCATTTGAACACTACACTAGCTCTTTCGAAAGCTACACTCTCACACGAGCAAAACGATGATGCACAGGCCTTACACTATCTGTAACCGATATCCAGGATCTTCAAAATTCCAAGGATTGCTTGAGTAGTGGGCCGATTATGTGCACCATAATCTTCTCCAAAAGCACGAATCACAATTTTGTTGTAGATTTTAACATCTTTAGTGAGTTGTGAGCTTACTAAGGGATTCATTTTCATAAATGCCTGATTTTTGACTAAAAAAATCATATTTTTCTTGACAGTTAAGTTTGACAGCTGTCAAAATACAACCCTGTATTGTACTTTTGACGCCACGAAATGGATAACTTTTAACATACTTCTTTGTATATGCATGTGAGGCAGCGTTGAATTTTTTATTTCTCTTAAATTTTTCTTTTATTGTTATTTTTTTTATTTATTTTTTTTTTTATTGTTTTTAACTTTTTTTCTTTGCTTTTAATCACTTTGTGTTCCACTTGTTGAAAGTCTTCGACTAGAAAAAGGCTCAGACGCATATGCCATGTAGAGCGATAAAAAAATACACACACATACGTACATAGGTATATGTATATGCACTTCTAAGCATAGACAAACATACATACATACGAGTATGTAACTGTACATATTTATACTGTATTAACGCTGCATTTAGCCCACTCTATGTCCTTCACTGCATTTACTTTGCATTTAATGCGCTTTTTTTGTATTTTTTCCCCCTTTTTCTGTTTTCTCTCATTTTCTTCTCTGGTAAGTATGCCATTGTCGTTGCGGCTGACTTAGTTGCAAGTTTCCGTTTTTATTTATTTTTTTATTTTTATTTTTTACTTTTTTACTTTTTACTCCTTGTACATTTATTCGACTTAATGGCATCATTTTAAAGGATAATCATTTTTTACTTGGTTAAGAAGCAAGCCGAGAGCTTTATGAAGAGGCTTGGCAAAGCTGGTTTAATGCATTAAAAAATGAATGCAATTAAGCCGGTGTGCCTGTATGTGAGTACCTGCGTACTTTTATTTGCATATAAATATATTTACTACCTATTGCATATCCTGAATCAAGGACATTTGGTTTTTTTTTCATTTATTTTTTTTTTTTTGTTGATCTAAAATCAGTGAATTAATTAATTATATTATTATATTCTTAAAGCAAAATTTAATTTGAATTAGTTGGCAACCCTAATCCAAAGCAGAGCGTAAGTGAGAAACTAAACTCCCTCTGTTGTCTAAAAAACTTCATGTAATTTTAGTAGCTCACGTCTCTCTTTGTAGCGCACTAAATTCCCATCTCCTCCATTTGGCACAGCAGAGGACCAACAGACCTATGTAAGCAGTAACAGTCAGCTAGAATATCCTAAACTAACCTCTCCAGCCCATTGACTAAGTCATATACCTAGAACAAAGCTTTAAGCTCACATGACGACTACTTTGTCTTGAATTAAATTGAAAATCCAACATTTGGCATTACGAAGGACCAACGGTTCTATGTAAACCCGAACAGCTAGCCAGAATAACCTCTCTGGCTCATTTACTAAGTCGTATATTTCCTTTTCAGAAAATCTCGATCTCAACAACAAAGCTTCAAACTCTTCTCCCCTTCTTATGTTAGATGGAAATGAATATTCAGAAGTATGCAGAAGTTTCGGCCGCAATCGAGGCACATCGGAAAGAGAGAACCCGACGTAAAGATCTACATTTCATACCCCAACGGTTTTGGACGGAACAATATTCCTACAGGCCCCGAACGCACTTCATTGAGAGTACAGCATCCATAGCAGATGAAGAGCTGCGTTCGAGTACTACTGGAACAATAAAATTCTGGATATTGTAGTAAGCCCAACACCTACTTATCCAGACTTGAACCTGACATACTGCAACCGGTGCTAAAACCTATTAATCTAAAACATCTCTCCCTCTGGCTCGAACCCGTCGAAACGGCTCGTTTCCTGAACATCAATAATTACATGACATCGCCGATATTGACGAACTTTGCTTGCTCCTAGGCTGGTTTAAGTAAGCCATAACAAAATAACAACAACAACAAGGGAACTCAAAAGGCTCAAAGGTGCTTGAGATCCGCTAGGACCGCAGCTTTATTCATGAAAGTACGAACTGTAAAATATCTGATAACATTTTGCCCATATCACCTTTTAAGGGAATAACTGAGCAGCATCGAGTCTTCTTCCTTTTCATTGTATAAAGTTTTACAGGGTGAATACCAAGCTCTGGAGAACAGCGGGATATACCTAGTGGTGATTGTTATGTATACAGTTTAATTTTCAAGACCGTACCAATTGTCTATTTTTGCGTCCGCGAGGCACATTCTGAAAATGTGACCAACCCTTGCACAAGATGCGATAATCTACCCGTATGGAGCCTAGGGTTGCGTATAAAAGAAAAAGGAATTCTAGTAAATACACCTCGATAGATTCTGTTTAAAGTTTAACTAAAGTTTTACCGCATTAGCTGTTCACCAGGGATGCTATTGCGAGCGAACAACAAGGCTTCAGTGTACACACTCTCTCTCTCTCGGCTAAAGTCACAGCTCTTGGCGAGAAACCTGGCTTAGCTCTGTTTTGGAGCAGATCATCTTACATCTGCACATGTCATATGACCATACATACATATATATCTGGATTTTGATGAATAATTTATTTTTATCACTGAATTCAAAATCAAATTGTATGGAAATGAAAAAATTAATTATGAAAAAAAATCAGAGACAAGCCTAATTAAACAGCTGAAGGCGAATGAAGAAATTTAAAATAAAATAAAAATAAAATAAGCAAACAATTCAAATTAATATGAAATCTAGATCAACTATTGAGTGAGGGTTGAGTTTATTTAAAATAAAAATAATAAATTTAAAGCCTATATACATACATACATATGTCCAATACACCACAATTATATGAAGACTTTCAAATTGAATGAGAAATTCGGCTTATTCCTATTTAACTCGCACACCACCACCCACACTCAAGTGTCCTTTTTACTACCACAAGAGATTTACTGAGGGTCCTTAATTTCTATATGTGTGTACGTGAGCGCAATTTGTTTAAAGACAACTTTTATAACCCAACAATTTGCCAGTTTGCCATTCAAAGTAAAGCTAAAAAAAAATTTTACCAAAATTACATAAAACGATTTAAATTAAATTCATTTTAATAGCGCATGAAATGAATATAAATAAATTTACTACACACACGCACATAGAAAAAGGTTAAATTATACGGTTGGTATGTATGTGTGTTTGTGCATAAATTGAGTGACATGACAGCCGCAGACAAATTTCTACTGAGCCTAAAATGTTGGCAAAACCCACTTAAAGTGATGAGGCAAATTGCTATAAGAGCCAAAAAAAAAGAAAATTTGCGGAGGGAAAAGAAGGGATAATAAACACAACATAAGACGCGCACACACAACTTTGTGAGATATACATACAATAGTATAAAACATGCAAGTATAAGTGTGGGAGTGTGTGTATAAGAGTAGTATGAGTGTCCTTTTTCAGGTAACACAAAGTGACTATAAATTATGCAAATTAGTGAATGAAAGGGTATTTTGTGAAAACTAACAATAATAGAGGAAGGATAGGTATATCTGTAATTTTTATTTGTATTAACCCTTACAGCAACACTGGTGAGTATACAAATAATTGAAGTACTAATTTGTTAAACTAAAATTTATTCAAGGGATCAAAACTTGGCTGGTAATGATATGACAATGCGTATATAAATACATAAATATATGTATATGTATATTCGCACAATGTCTTTTGGAAATATGGTACTATAAAATTATAAGGAAAACAAAATAAAATAAAATATAGTTAAATAAAGTAAAATAAAAAATAAAATAAATTAAATAATATAAAATAAAATAAAACTTAAATAATATAAAATAAAATAAAATAAAATAAAGTAAATAAAATAAAATTAAATTAAATTAATTAAAATAAAATAAAATAAAATACAATAAAATAAAAGAAAATAATATATACTAAAATTAAATAAAATTAAATTAAATTAATTAATATAAAATAAAATTAAATTAAATCAAATTAAATAAAATTAAATTAAATAATCTATAATAAAATAAAACTTAAATAATATTAAATAAAATAAAATTAAATTAAAATAAAAAGAAATATAGTAAAGTAAAATAAAATTAAATTAAATTAAATTATATAAAATTAAATTAAATTGAAACAAATTAAATTAAATTAAATACCATAAACAATATGAAATAAAATAAAATTAACTAAAATTAAATAAAATAAAATTAAATAAAGTTTAGTAAAATAAAATACAATTAAATTAAATTAAATTAAATTAAAACACAATAATTAAACTAAAATTAAATAAAATGAAATAAACTGAATAAAATAACATAAAATAATATAAAATAAAATTAAATTAAAGGAAATAAAATAAAATAAAATGAAATCAAATAAAATAAAATTAAATAAAATTAAATTAAATTAAAACAAATTAAATTAAATTAAATAAATTAAGTTAAATTAAATAAATTAAAGTAAAGTAAAATAAAGTAAAATAAATTAATATAAAACAAAATAAAACAAAATAAAAAGATATAAAAGTAAAATAAAATAAAATAAAATTTAAAAATTATAATAAAATAAAAAATAACACAAAATAAAGACAACAGGATATCTAGAACCCAGCGAAGACACCATGAGTGAACAGAGAATCCGTCGGAGGGTTTGGCTTTCCCTGCGGAGGGGCGACCGCAATAGGAAAAATTAATTTTCTATAAATTTCGATTTAGGTCCAACCAGGCCTCGAATCAAGGTCTGCAGAATGGTAGTGAACCACTGTTAGCCATTTGGCTATTGAAATGTGATTAAAAATCTAATAAGCCAAATCTATTTTCTGTTGAACTAATTGAAAATATACGTTGATGGATTTGAATACTCTTTAATTAACTAATCATTAAAGCATTAATTGGTAACTAAATTCCTAAATAATTATATAATCGCATACAAGTTTCTCCATCTTCAATTAAAAATTTTTATCTATACTTTTATTTTTTTATTTTAATATTAATTCATTGCCATTTTTAGAAATTAATCAATTAATATTTAAATTATAATTTTTGTTAAATTTAATATAAATATAGTATATTTAATGAAAAGTTTAATGATTTATAAAATTTCTCTATCCGCAGTTGATGACTAATTTAATATTAAATATTTATTGGTTTAAAAAAAATAAATAAATATAAAATCTTTGCTTTTGAATGAATCAAAAACAATTTAACATAATTTTTTATATTTTTGAACCCGACGTCAAAAGGTATTTCAGGTCATTATTTGTAAAAATCCATCGGCCAACTGAAATATTAAACACATTTAATTAGGCAAATTAAGCGGAAATATTAATTTCACATTGAAAATTTTATTTGTACTTGTGCATAATAAATATGTATGTATTTAAGTGAGTACTTCGTACGACAGTGGAAATTAATATAAAGTTAATCAATTAAGCCAATCAATTTGTTAATTAGAATATTAATTTCTCAAATTAGAGACTTCTAATTGTCCTTTGTCTGTCACCAAGGGATGTCAGCCTTCCGCATGTATGTATATCTGATATGAAATTCAAAACATATCAGAAAAAGCGCTCAGCTTTTGGGCTCTCTAAAGTTTCGCAAGAAGAAATTCAGTTAATGTCAACCTTAGTGGGAAAATTGGCAACAGTGTATGCAGCTCACTACTAATTTCTGCGCTCCTTATCTATATTTTGTGCATGAAGAGCTCTTAAAAGTACCGCCTTACAAATTTCATCTGTTTCAACGCCTACTTTACAGTACTATTAAAGCAGAATTATTTATTTCTTTTTATTATTTTCTCACATTTTATCTATTCTGTGAGCAACAATGGCAACCAGCATACCCAGAAGACAGCAACAGCAACAACGCACGTGGGACTTGTGACGTAAGTATAGACAAGCAGCAGCTACTGAGCCACAAACCAACGTGCCAATAAAAGGGCAATCGTGCTTATCATCATTCGTGTGCACAGATGGATGCGTTAATTTGACATGAACGAAGCGACAAATGAGTTGAAGGAAACGAGAAAAGAAAAGAAAAGAAAATAAGCAACAACAAAAACACATTGCCAATTTTAGTATTTTGGCTTTATTATGCCTCCAATTGGCAGTCTTACACACCTACCACCCTGCCAACACCTTCTACCATCCGGAGCTTCCGTACGCGTGTGTTAAAATTGTAATAAAACTTCGCTATGCGCCCATCAAAACTTAATGACTTCTTCCACTTCGCCAGCGTTCCACATATTGGTCACTTTAAATCGTTTCGCGCGGTAAATGAACTCATAAGGCGCTCAAGTGTTTACAAACCCGCATAACACGCTGGAGCCTTCGTGGCACATGCAAACTGTCGAGAGTGCGGCGCGCCTCACACGTAGACCGCCTGCCGCGTCATTCCAAACAACGCCACCAAAAGACGCGCAATCGATAAAAACAATCGGTGACATCTGCAGCCTCGGCTGGTTCCTCAAGCAACAATGTCGCCCCACAATGCCAAACTTGGTCGCCATTGTCCTTGTCGCTACTGTGCTGGCACTCTCTTCCTCTCCCTGCCATATCGGCGCAGCACTTGTAAGGCAGGCGCGGCTCATTTATCCATATTGTCAATGTACATACGATTATTGCTTGAATGCACATTTAATTGCGGGGCAGAGCCAGAAAGCGTAAGCTGGTGAGGCGAGGAGGTGTGTGTTTTTTTGGCGAATGGCAGCTGAGCCGCATAATGAACCGTCTGTGTTCTGTTTTTAGTTTTTATTACCTTTTATTTCATCTTCATTTCGGCACTCATCGGTGCCGAGCCAATTGTTGTGCTTTTATTGAAAAGTAATACATTCAAGCGCAGCCAATTAAAAAGTCTTTACAGCTCTACAATGTAGGGTTCGTTGTTTCTCTGTGAGTTTACGATTTGTTACACTTTTAATTGCCTTAAAAGTGAAGTCCCTTCCAGTTCTCCTTAAGCACAATCGACATCAGCCAAAAGTAGACGAAGAATGTGAGCTGTTTTATCTGAAGCTCGAACCGGAGGTAAAGGTGTGTTAGATGACACTTAAAGAGCTGGCTCATGCAGACCATAATCATGCCAAAAATTTGCGGGACTCGCAATGTTCGAACCTTTCCAATTTAAAAAATTACTCGAGCTAAGTCTCTGTAATGAAAGGATATTTTCGAAAACCAGTTTCAGAAGCTGTTGGTTGGGTTTTTGTAAGCCTGTCGCAAGGTTTTCAGGCTTATCATTTCTTCGGTGTGTCACTATAGCATCCATATTATTCAGTACACTCCTCCTTAACAGCTCGGAAGTCCACGACAGTGTCCAGGAAGACACTCCGTCGAAAGCTTTCGGCAGAACGAATTAGAATGTGTGGGGGGCACCAAGTGAAGCCTGGTCCTTCTCCTCCTGGTCATTTCAACGGAGTGGAGGCTTTCCTCTTGCTGAGTTTTTCCGTCTGGAACCCTCAAAATTGGAGTATTTCGATCCGGCTAAGCATCTCCGCCTAGAAGCTGAAAAAATTAGTCTAAGTCGTCGTGGTCACCTAACGGGGGTCCAGGAAAAGGACTGGTGCGACAGGTTTGGACCAGAGGTTGTGGTATAACGAGATGGTTATCGTGCGGGGACTCATAACATCCTGGACTAGGTTACCAGGCATTGAGTATATTGAGGTTTGCTCTAGATAAGTAGGAGTCCACTACAATATCCCGAACTTAACTGTGCAAACATTAAGCGAGTCTCTCGTGGCAGCTCGAGCTCTTGAAGTCCGTCAGTGGGCCGTTCTGTCCAGTTTTAAACTTTTGTATGGAGTCTGTCAAGTCACTGATATGCCTTGATGCTGGCTCGGCTTTTAGTAGATGTCTACTAGCATTCAGTACAGTACCGATTTTTTTATGAAATCGTCTTTTGCATCCAATTCGAGCCGGTACTCCCTCGTTCAGCTGGTGAAGAGGGTAGCCGAGGATTGTTCTTGCAGTTGTTGTACAGTGACGGAGTGAGAAAGTTTGAAGAGATAGCAGTTCACTTTCGAGTAGAGATCAAAGAAACGCCCTTTCTTGATGAATAGAGCTTCGAAATTAAACAAAAATGGTAAGAAGACACTACCCTGTGGAACCCCTTGTTTGTTTTTTTTGAAGTTTTGAAATGTGACCTCGAAACTCTGCCGATAACTGCCTGCCACTCAGGTGGTCAATCTCCATATTTTCAACTCCGACGATATTGAGGATTCCCCAATGTCCGATAGTAGCAGTGCCTGGTTGACGATGTGAAGGGCTTGGAAACTACGCTTCGCTAAACTTGAGGAATAGAGTACTGAACTAAAAATTGCCCAACCACAGAGCTCGTAGCGCGGAATCAGCATTGCATTAGCGGACGTCTTGTGTTGGTTTTATTCTCAGAGCAACTTCTCTGATCAGAATAAGTACTCTGAGCACGACGAGCAAGAATTAAGGTCGGCTGAAACTATGTTCAAGGAACGGTGGTTGCTCTTACGGATCCCAACCCCACACACTATTTCAGTAAAGCAATAAATCCAAAGGAATCCTCTTTTCTAAGAACCGACTTTCTGTTCTCCTTCGAGATTCACTACCACAGGAGATGCCGAATCATTGTGGAACCAGACTCTACCCTCTCCCGCACACCGCTGTGCAACGACCAGAGTCCTTACACAAGTTTTACAACCATAAATTCTATTATTGCTTATTTTTACTCATTTACCCTGCCACAAAACCTCAGCGACAATGTGCAGAAATTTAACGGTAATTATTACTTTACCATTATTGGTCATTACAAATGTCTCTATGTCTATCTATGTACGTACATACATACGAGTATATATATGTTTGCCTATCTTCCCCCGGCCATTATAACGTCCTTTGCATTTTACAACGCCGCGTGGAAGCATTTTACCTTGTAAACGCTTGTAAATTGGCTAAAAACGTGCGCCATTGTAATGCCTTCGGAACATGCTCCCAGTTTGAGCTTCATTAACGCAGCAATTTTCGAGTACATACGTGCTTTGTTGTGAAACTAAAATGCCTAACTTACTTGCCCCACTAGGAAAGGTGAGTTAGAAGCGCACTGCGGAGGTTCTTTCAATCACGGAACTTAACTTGAGGTGGATTTTTAACAGAGTTAAACTTCTTTCGGGGCTTTCGAAGTCGTCAAATCTTTGATAATCTGCAATCGAAAATCTTGTCTTGCGCAAAGTAAGTTGGAGTATGAGAAATTAGTCCTTGGTTGGTCTTCAGACTAAGGTCTTTGTGGGTTTTTTACTAAAATGAAGATGTCAGAGAAAACTCAGCAGGCTCTTCATGTTTTGGCTCACTCTCCCAGCTAAAAAAAATATCTTCTTGAGCAGGTTCGCAACTGCAGAAGCACTTGCATTACGACCACCGCCACTAGACGTCCTGAAAGAGAGAACCAAGGAGAATTGGTAACCTTTAGTCGCCAAAAATTAGTTACTCAATTCCAGAGCCATAGAACCCACTATCACGGTAAACGATGAAGTGGCACAATTAAGACGTGACTTTTGTAGTCGACCTAATTCTTACATATCCAGACTTGTCCCAGACATATCTTACCTCTGTCCTGCATACAATGAGGCCCGGCACGATACTAACCGCCACTTTGCATGCCCCCAAAAATCTTCTCGTCTAACCCTCCTTTCTCTCGGCTTCGAACCCGTCGAATCAGCACGTTTATTGGACCTCCGTTTGGATGACCTCGTTGACATAGACTGGTCTCGTTTGTTCCTAAGCGTGGTTGGTGAATCGCTACAACAACAACAACATGAATTAGAGTTCACTCTGAAAGCTTCATACTTCGTAAAAGTCCGAGGCAGTACAAGCAATCCCCCGCTCTTCTTTATGTACAATATTTTAAGCTCAACTAAGAGCTTCCTAAATTCGTGAAGTAGGAATCTGTGAGCTACATACATATACAAATAGTCTGTGACTGGTTGACGAGGGCTACCTAAGGAAGTGGGCCCAAAACAGTGCGTTTTAGTTACAATCGGGCCAGGAACAAAATTAAGGAAATGGTTCTGCTAAATCTCCTCGAAAAAGCAAAGAGTGTGATCTTCGTACTGTTCCCAAGACAGCGAAGTTTTAAGACTTTATGTAAGTAAAGTAAGGATCTTGGTATACATAATTAGTTTCTTCTATCGACTGAATTATGGGAACAGCACCACAAAGCCGCGTGTGGACAGGAGTACACGTCGGAAACGTTACGTAAATGAGCTCCGCACAGTTTGCACGACAGTGGACAGACTCTAAGTAAAGTACAGATCCTTGTCTATATTATTAGCTTCCTTTGCCGACTCTCAGAACCTTGAGGTTTACTTGGAAGCATGCGAGTCAATGAGATAATAAAAGGGACACTAAACCTTTTGAACTTCGATTAAGAATTTTACGAAGCTCAAAAGTCAACGTGAGTTTCAAGCTTCACTGTTATCTGAATATCTCTGTACGAAGTTGGACAAGACAGAAATCGGGTTCTCAAACTCATAAACAGCGTTCTCTGACTCAATGAGTCTGCAGGCTGGATCTTTGGAATTCAGACCACTCGAATTGGCGACGGAGTTCGAAGTATAAGCTCACTCTACATGAAAAAAGAAGACAACAAAAAACACTATTCCGAAGTCCGCCTCAAAGCACTGTAAGACCTTGTTGCAGTTTCCCTAGTGGGTCCAACTAAGTAGGCATACAAAGTATTAAAGTGCGATGTACTTATGCATGGTAAACGCAACAAAGCAGAGAATTATTAAAATTCTCCATACAAACCAGCGAACAGAGGCAAGTGGGATTGCAACAAAGTGACCAGCGGAGGGACAAACGAACCAATAAATAGCCAGCAGACGCCGGAGCAGCGCAGCAGCAGCAGCTGAAACAACCGTGTAACAAACTAAACAAACAGCTAACAAGCGGCAACCACCAACCAACAACAAAACAGCTTACAACATTCAACACATAACAACAACAACAACAAAGATGCAGTTGCTGGCCGCACAAATGCAAGACACAAACAAATCGCATAAATCGCTTGACGCTACAAATATTCGCCAACTCGACTCTGGTGGGGTGTCGGAGCATTGGTTGATTGGCTCGCTAACTGGATACGCGGAGCTACGCTGGCCGCCCTACTCCTTGTTGGCATGAATCCATGCTCATGTTGTTATCCATTAGATACAAGTCGAACGCGCTTACACGCACACACGCACACTCAACCGCAGACATGCACACACGCACGCACGCACGCACGTACTCACGCAACATATGCGATTACATGCAATCTTGTCTCGCATTTGCGTTATTTATGCGTAGCAAACGCGTTCCAGGGGGCAATCGGCCAAACGCACGACGAAGCGCAGTACAACGTGATCGTGACGAAGACACACGCATGCACTAGCACTCGAAATCGCACTCGTGCCACTTAATTGCGTGGCGGTTGGCGACGAGTGGATATGGGAATGCATAAAACAAGCAGGCGAAATCGACAGCCAACTAAAGCTGCTTCTATGAGTACATGCAGCATAGCTGACTTAGGTTCGCTTACACATTTGCTAGCGACAAAGATGCGCGCATCTCACACGCACTTCAGTGAGTGGCTCGCTCGTGCAGTGGCCCAACTTCTCTAGTTCGTTCAAAATCAAATTAAAATGGCCCACCGTCTCTTCATACCAATCGCCCCTACCATACCACCACTGGTTGTCTCCACTTGGCGTACGCCAACGCAGTTTAATGATTACGCGACCGCCTGCTGCTCGCCGAACGACCCATCCACGCCGCGGTAGAGGTAGTGGCAGTGAAAAAGCACCCTGAGAACACGCAACAATTACAAATAAACAAAGCGAGAAGTATGGTGGACGACAAGCTGAGGTGGAGATAGTCATTAAAGCGGCATGTGTGCTAGTAAATTCCAACAACTGCTCCTTTGTGCCATTTTAATTTAATTGTACATACTCAACTCAAAATATTTCAAGTATTACAATTGAGTGTGCCCGAGAATTTTCCCACTGCGTCGTTGAAGTAGGCTCCAACACTGGTAGTAAGAGCAGGTGAAGTGTAGTTGAGAGCTTAAGGAGCCTGCAGTGGAAGCGCCTTTTCTGCTTGCACCAATCCCCGATGGGAAACTGTGTCTTTTGGTTTTTAACTAGACTAGCGATCTTACAGGGTTGAAAAGTAGTCCGAATTTCCAAGCTTTCGAGGCGGAAGATTTACATATCTCTGTGCGAAGCAGATTAAGGCAGAAATGTAGTATTTCTGGTATTTATTCGATCAGCGTTTTCTAAATCGAGTGGTAAGGTTTCAGATGTAAACTCAAGCCGAAGTTCCAACTCTGTAGCTAGTCCGCCTCCTTACCATTTACGATACTCCTTGCTGCGAATGGTGACTTCCAAGACTGGGCTCGTCCCAAACAATGTTGAAGTTGAAGTTAAATAAATATACAGTTCCGACCTTTCCGAGCCGAAGCTGAGTTTACCTTGCTATGCCAAGAAGAGTCCGGCAGAATACCAGCTCTCCGGTATTATATTTCCCTAGTGGATATCGTTAGGTTTGCTATGACCTTAGAGGGAGTGGTAGATGCAAACAGAGTCTTATTAATCGAAATCTAGATTATTTCTATGTGCCAAAAATAACCTAAGCTGAGCACCTCCTTGTATGTTTTAATATATTCTTACAAAAGGAGGGATCAACAGTTCGGAATGAGTTTTGTCTTCCCGAATTCGGACTAGAAATCGGTGGTGAAGCAGCAGTCCCCTAAAAACTTTGGGGTACCGTTTAATTAATGCGTCTCCTATGGTGTCTGTTGTTGTTGTTATAACCGCAAAATATTCCCCGAATTGGTTTTTGGGAAATATTGCGGGAGTGGCAGTCCTTGGCCGGATAAAAATCCGGGTCATTCCGGTATAAAGACCCGACTGTCGCGGGAACTATTAGATTTTAGTCGCCTCTTACGACAGGCATGTCTTACCACGGGTGAATTCTTGAGCCTCTAATCCGCAGGAGTTGCCCATGGTTTATGTAAGGGCCGGTGCTTTTTCCCATTTCATATAACCGTGTACGCAAGCACCTCTTCCTGCATACCGAGCTTGCCTTCGACATGTGATTTGACTTATGACGAGCGCCGAGTTTCCGCTGCTGTAAGCTCACCGGCTGCCAGGTTCTTTAAAAACACACAAAATAGTCTTTAAAGGCAATGAATCACTTCCCAAGATCTTAGATACACTACAATCATCCTTTGAATAGATTGGCAAAGCTGATGGTGATCAAGTCTTCCGTACCCTTGATATACGAGCAATGCTGAAAGTCATACTGCAAATTGCATCTGTCTCAAGCACTTACTCTTTAGTACCGTTACGTACTCTCAGGTTTCGTATGCCATAATGAGTCTCACTTACGACGGCATACAAATTTTCGCTGGAGAGTACTCATCGCCTGCAGAGTTCGTTAGAGTAATAGAAAAGAGCTCAGGTTTCAAGACCTTAAGTTCAAAGTTCTACTAAAGAATCACGAATAGCAGACAGCGGTCATATCTCCCACGAGATCGGGGAACCCAGGCGTGGATTTCTTTCATATGACCGGATATCTAAGGGATCTTGAACATTCACCTGACCACTTTATTCTCCTTAGCACTTCTTCTTTAGGGCTGAGATGCATTCACAGACTCCTTATTGTGTGTTGCCTCTAACACACCACGAGCTCTGAATTTTGGCTGGAGTTTGCTCATCGGTGGAAGAGTTGTTTGGAAACAATAAAAAAATTACCGGAACGGACCGAGTCAATTTTGTTGAATATCTTGGTTGAAAGATAGATTATGTCTACAACGTTCCCAGGTGGTTGGTTGGTTTTGTTCAACTCAAAAAACATAATGTTTCTTCTTTTAAAGATAGGGAGAGAGAGGGAGGGCATAGAAGAACTTAATCGAAGCACGACTCGCCTATCTGAGGTCAGCGGCTAGCCATTTCTATGGACCTTAGTTGTAGTCGCATTACCTCTGTAGGTTTTTCAACTAGGCTGAGCACTTCAACAATCAGGCTTATCACATCAAATGAGGTTTTCTCTTGGCGCCAAGGGGGAGTTTTTCTCTCTCTCTCTCTCGCTCTCTCTCTCTAGGCCCAGCGAGCTTTATTTTGAAATAGTTTACCACAGATAGATAGCTAAGCTATTGAGGAGTCTCAGTGTGATCTCACTACACAACTATGATCGGAGCTTATTTTCTTCAAAGAGACTCCCAACTTCTCCTTCAACTTCTTGTAAGCTCTTGCCCATTCGTTCTCATTTGACATTTTACGCCAACAACAAATGAGCATAATGTGAAAATTTTATATTTTATAGCCACACGCGACACGTATTTCCATCATGAATCGCCCATTGACAGGTCCTTACATTACATTAAGCCTGATAGGGCTTCCTGTTACATAAATTTACAACGGCTGATACATAAAAACTGTGTGGGAAATTGCTGTCATTTAGTAGCTACCGTTAGGATTGGAAGAAAACTGATGAAGACTAAATTCCTCGTTCCTCGTTCCTCGTTTCCTTGATGCCCGGTATATGCTCACTTGTCTATATGTATGTTTGTTTGTTTGTGTGTATGTGCACCCAGAACGCCCATTTTACGACGTCAAATTTCAGTCATTATTAACAGTTTCCTCAATTTTATGAGCACTTAAATTTGTAGAGGAGAATCACATTAAAATGTGTGGAAAATAAAAATGCCATATCTACGGAAATGCTATGGAGGAATGTTGTTGTTATCCATACATATGTACAAGCATACAGTGGCTTTAATAGCTTTGCTTAGGGAATAATAAATTCCCTTCTGGAAAAAAAATTTATGTGGCAAATAATTTTATGGAGGTCGCTCCGCACTGCACGGTTGACCTAACCTCAACTATACCCAGGTACAACGTCCAGCTACAAAGCTGCCAACTCACTCCGCTTCAGCTCGAAAATATAATTTATGCGCACGACGAGTCCCTTTTACTCATTTCATAACCTCATACAAACACTAACACACACACACACACACCTAAGAGCTTTCGCATAAGCAGTAGCCGTGACGACGCAAACACTTACCATAGACACGTGGACTTTGCACGCTGACTGGACTGAGCTCGGCTTGTGAAATGACCATGACTATGAAGGTAGTGTATTTTGGTGTTTAAATTGCAATTTTAGTGATTTTATAAAAGTTTCATACATCATTTTGGTGTGCTCTCAAATATTTTGTTGTTTATTTCATGACGTTGGTGGTGACAAACTTCATAAATATGCACTTGCTGCTGTTGGCAGGACCGTAATGTGGGGTTATAGCATTGGAATTTACTCATTAAAGGCGGTACGCACGCCTTGATTAGTTACGGGAAAGCGTACTTTGGAAGTTAGACGATTTTTCAGCTGTTGAACTACCTTATAAAAGGCATTCCTCTCATCTTTGCGCTTCGTCCTGAAAGAGTATTTTTATTTTTTAATTTACCAAATTTTATTCAGTTTTCATTACATTACTTTTTAGTTGATTAATTTTTTTAGTAGTAAGAAGAAAATCATGCTTGTTTATTCAACTTCATCTGACACACTCTGTGTTGGCCATCACATGCAAATGACATGCATAATTTATTCAAACGTCAAAAAAACTCAGGCGCCTCAACGCATGTTTCTCCAAAAGCAAAAATATAAAGAGTAAACTTAACTGATATGCATAAATACATACATATGTATGTATCTAAAAGCAAAAAGATATATGTATTTTTCATATTTTTAAATATATGTATATACCATAATACTGCCTTTAAAGTGAAAGAGTAAATCTATAGCAGCAGCTGCCTTTAAAGTACAAAAACAAAAACAAAAACGAAATCATATTCAAATATTTACCATCATTAGGCAAAACAATGAAAAAGTACTTAAAATATTTCCTTGTTTTCATTGTGAAAGAGGGTGTCAATTTGTTTTGGAGTTGGCATTTCCACAACACGTGAAGCCCTGGAAGTTTATACATACGTATGTAATACACAAACAGTGCGTTGCAAGGATGTTGGTACTCTTGTTTTACTTCCTACCAAACTTTGATGTCGCTTCCTATTTACATATCTACGAGTACATACGTTGCTACACCCTCAACTTATCTGCTGGCAGACAAACTCCCAACTTGACCATAAACAAATGGCAACGGACCAAAACCTCGAAACAGATTTGTGTTGTGTGTTTAAATGTGAAATGAGTGAGTGTGCGTGCGCTTGGAATTAAAGTTTACACGGTAGAAAAAAATAAAATAAATTGCATCGAGTAAAATGCTTGAATTTGTGCTGTTAGAATTTCCGGTTGAAGGCAGCTGAAGCGATAGACTTCCCGAAGCATTAGGGCCACTTTTTGCTGCGTGATAGTATTGTCTTGATGTTAGTAATGAATATAAGACAAAAGAATTTCTTCATCGATCTTATAATCAGTTTTAAACTCGCCCAGAAACTAGTTACCTTTCCTTTACCAAATAACCAACTCAAAGTGCATTTAAACTTCATTAAAGGAATGTATGTTCAAAATACCAGTATGGATTATCGGTGGATCAATTATTGGTCTCTGAAACGGTGATATGAAAAAAAAGTTTTAGTTTTTACTGTATCTTCGATACTATTGAAGTGAGCAGAGAAATAACTAAACAAATATTTTTGACAAAAAAAATGTGGCATGTGAAAAGTGAAACCAAAGAAAAGTGAAATCAAAGAAAAAGTAAATTGATTGTTTTTTTTTTAAATAAAAATTAAGTTACTTCAGAATTCACTTTATCACCGAAAAATTTTTTTTAGAACAGTTTTCTGTTACTGATTTCGTCCGGAAATAAACACCGAATGAGAACAATACAGCATAACCTATATAAACTAAAAAAAAAAACTTCAAACTTTTTCATTCTTGACGCTTCTACGACTTTTTTTCATTTTTTCACAGTGTCCTACGCAAATAATCACTATAATCTGATACTTATGGAAGAAAAATAGAAAAAAAAAGTAAAATAAGAAAAAAATGCAGAAAAACTTTTCGCACGCAACATGCTACAGCTCCAACGCCTCCCACAAGGATGAATTGAATATAACCAGAAATTTTGCAAAAATATACATATTTTATGCTATTTTACTCTCTACACTTCCAGCTAGAAGGAAATATTCAGTATTTTAAATAGAGCCACATTTAAGTGTATATTTTATATAAAAATTTTACCTACTGCTGTGTTGTGTCAGATATTTTCCCATGATCTCCTGTAGTGATACTAAATTTTTGTTGAATATTTTTGGAAATATAAAAGCAGAAAAATGCGAAGTTTCCATTTACAAATTGCGCACACTGCGGGGGCAAGTGTGTGGTGGCTGGCAGTCTTTTTTTTTCATTAGAAAGTATTTAGTTTATTTATTTTTACCTGCATTTTTCACACAAAAAAAGAAATAAATAAATAATAAAATATGAAAACTGTTCAGCAAGTTGTGATAAATGAATGAATGTTAAAGAATTTAAATAATTTCATCTAAGCTTAAATGAACTTTTCACAATTTTCATAACGAATTCCAGTGCAAATGTAAATGTGTATAATCCAACTGATGTTTATGCATAGGTAAGATAAAGAATTCTAGTGAATGCCACAAGCTCATAAATACTTTTTAAAATTGTGCATTATATGTATGTCGGTGAGTACGAAGAGGTTGAGAAGCTGGCCAACAGTGTTAATGCTCGAAAATTCTTTGGAAAAAAGTGGTGACTTCCAGCAGGTTTCAAGATATGCTGAGTTTATGGAGAGAACACTACAAAAGGTCTCTGAATGGCAGTGGAAGCGAAACACCAGCAGACGGTGAACCCGATCCCTTAGCAGACGTTTCATTACCCGACTTTAATGAAGTAAAAATACCGATGGCTCGCCTGAAAAACAACAAAGCGGCGGGAACCCAATTTTGTTACCGTTTAAGCTATTCAGGAAACCACAAAAAAAGGGGACCCCACAGTCTGCGGTAACTATCATGAGATGGGTATGTATCCTCAGTGTCGCGTATCTGAATTTGATCTCCCGAAAAACTTATATTTACATGCTATGTTCCTATCCCACCGCGGTGGCATGGACGATGGCCAAATCTAATGAGACAGCGTTCGGAGTCTTTGAGGGAGGTTCTAAGTAAGATTTATGGTTGTCTACGCTTTTCAAACGGTTAATGCCGCAGCCGACATAGTACAGAGATTCAAGAAACATCGGGTTGCGCTGCCTAGGTCATGCGATCTGAATGCTAAGAATACTCCAGCTTTGAAAGTTTTTAATGCAGTATCCGCCGGCGGCAGCAGAGATAGAGGAAGACCTCCACTACGTTGGAAAGACCAAATAGAGAAGGATCTGACTGGACTTGGTATTTCTAATTGGCATCAAATAGCTAAAGATAGGAGTGTTGTTAACTCGGCTATAATTGCGTAAGCGGTGTCTACGGCAGTAAAGAAGAAGAAGCTATAGAGATCGCTGGCAACATACGCTCATCCTGTTTTTTTTAATAACTGCTAGAACGATTTTCATCCAAACTCTAATTTGCTTGTAGTGCATATATTATATTTTTCAAACAAATGGAGGAACCTACAATTTCTACCAAGTCCCCGCCTAACGGCTAAAAGGGTTTTATGAGGTGCAATTAATTTTGTTTCTATAATTCTAGTTGGTAGGCCAGTCAAGTTTTAAGTACAATACCCACTGCATAGTCGCACGCACTGCTAACCATTTGCCTAGTGTGTGGTTGGTTCTACATTTATTGCGTTTAAAGTCTTTCTAGTAGCTTTAGTTGCTTGGTGGCTGCTTTGAGCTTCAGGCCCGCAGTCATAATCGTTAGTTAAAACTTATTTTAATTTAAATATTCTCAAATTTTCAATTTATTTCAACACAACAACAGGGTGGTTCTTGGAAAAAAAATAATATCTTAATCTAAAGTTTTTAAATATTTTAGCAAGTTCACCCTGTGCTGATTAACATTTGCCGCTTGTCCCTTGCCTTGTTTGTAACTTAAAAATATTCGAAATTTTCAAACAATTTGGATGTATTAACGCAAAAATTAAACAAAGTATTGTTAAATTAGAATTTACATGTAGCAGAAAGTCAACTGAAAAGAGGCAACAACAGTGCAAATATTCTAGCATGAAAGCTAATAACCAAAGGGCCATTCATTCTACTCAGGCCAGCGCTACACTCCAACTGTAAGAAAATAGAAAATTTTTAAATTTCAAATTTTTACTCAAATTAATATTTACTTGCATGGCTTCATTGCAGGTGGAAAATGTAATTTCATTGCTAAGTTATTTTTCCTACAACCATATAAGCTCTCAAAAAAATATGTCAGCTTATAAAAAATATGCCAAAACATAAGAAATCTTATCAAGCTACTCAAGTGCAAAAATGTAATATTTGCAACGTTAGCATGCCGCACGCACACACAAATAGAAACATGGAGAATACAAATACGTAGTAACGTGGCAGCGTCCTTCAACTTAGTTTTTTTCTCCGTCAACTTTTTTCGCACTACAAACACACACATACATTAGCACTTTACTTTTCTCTCCTGTGGCACTAAATTCTTCCATCTCAGTTACTTCACCTTGGCTGCCAAGCCAACCGAATATTTTCCATTAAAAAAATAGAGGCAAAAACAAAGCCAAATCTAAGCAAAGGAAGCTGCAGGAGGCTCCAGTCAACATGTGGCAAAGCAAGCAACCGCACATACATACATATGTATGTACATATATATCACTTTGCGGTAGCTAAAACGTCTGGACCTGCCACAAATTGTGTCACACAAATAAATATTTACTGATATATACATATGAAGGTATGTACATAAATATTAAAGATATACTCGTACATATGAGTGAGATAAATCGTTGACATGGAATTTCATTTCCCACTCTTCACCCCAAAGAATCTTCAACCACATTTTGTTTGCTTTCCTTGGCGTGTGCGTCTGTGAGATTTCAATTTGGAATTGAAAGGTGTTTTTCATTTGATTAACTCAAGAAATGTGCACGTACATACATATATAAACAACCACACACCCTCTCATCTGCACAACAGCTGTTCGTGTTAGTTGCTTTCTTTTGTTTTTTTTTTGTACATTTTTGGACTTTCTGGTCACTGATTCGCAGAATGTTTGAAGGCGTGTAGAGCGTGCAAATTGTTTGGATTGAAAAAGGCGGAATAAATTTCTTTACAAAATTTAGTTAATGCCCAGTAGGAGAGAGTATCAGAATATCAAATTCATATGACCAATTCAGGGCTTAGTTCATTGCTGATTGGTCTACGTTTCAATATTATTTAGAGATTTTTTAGGAATTCTTTCTTTTTCTGAAGTGGACTAGTTCATAACTACTTTAAGTTCAATCCATATCAAGCCTGTGAACAGTTGAAAACTAGTTCCGTTCCCATTATGTTCATAAATATCAAACTTTTTCTGACATTCCGATGACGAAGCTCAGTCAAACAAAGAAGCTACCTTCATAGCACTTTTGTGATCTCTATACTTTGTATATATGTATTTACATATATTGGAGGCTGAATTGGAATTTGTGGTCTGCGTCTTGATCGCTTTCCGAAAAAATGGAAAGATCTGCAGTTTTAAGTAACCTCCGAACGAATATTGGTTTTTTATGAGTAACTTCTATTTCATGTCAAACATACAATCGGAGAGATTGGTTTTCCTTGCCAAAGGACCATCGTATATGAATTTTTTCTCTATATATTTGGATCTTGTTATGAATATAGCACTCTCCACGTGGTAGCACACTTACATTGAGAAGTGTATGGAGGGAACACTTCAGCAGTGTGCTGAATGGCAGTGAAAGTGAAATATCCGAAAGTGGTGAACCTGATATTTTATCGGCTAAACTATTCAGAAGTGGAATCGAAAATTTGGTCAGATGAATTTTAAGTGTTCCTCAAATGCGATTTTTCTCATCTCATCTCTCAGATCATTGCGGCATAAAGAGCTGACCAGACCAGACTGTAGTAGGAATAATTGGATTTCAATCGCCGCTTATAACATTTAAGCCCTACCCCTTGTAAATTCTTGTGCACCCAACCCACAGATGCTAAATATTTTACCTTATTGAATTATGGCCATCAAAGACTACGTACTCCAACAGCAACCTGCACCAGCCGTGAGCTGAGCGCACTTCCTTCGCACAAAAAACATCCTTGAACTCTTCATTCAATCTTTCACGGATTTTGTGTCTCATTTTATGACAAAAATTTCAATTTGCCAACTCATTCACGAATATTTAACTAGCACTTAACCTTCACGCCAACTAACTATGCACGGAAAGCTCAGCAAATACTAATAAGCAGGTGGCTGATATACAAATTTAATGCACGAACGCGCGGTGACTCTTGGAAATGATACGCAACAAACTGACACTAAAGAGTTTTTGCATAATCGCAAACTATTTCAACGAGTGACGCGTTTCAAGTAGCCGCATTAGCGCCTCAGACAAATTCTCAGCCCACATCCACCCACACACGCCAGCGTAAAGTGAAAATACAAAATTACAAAGTAGATCTTAATTTCAGCCGCAAAGAATACCAAACGGAACAAATTTTATATTCAGTATAGCGAGAGAGAGTTGGAGGGGAAAAAAGGGAGAGAGTGTTAAACAGAAAGCTGTCGCGATGAAGCTCAAGGCGCTCATTAATGTTGTAAAGGCGCACTGGCGCGGGGGTAGTGGTGAAGACAGAGCGAAAGCATTTTTTGCCATCAGCAACATTTTAATGCTTTTATCGTCATTTCCGCCTGTAACCGGTTGAATTGTTGGCGTTGTCATTCTACTTGCTGGTTGTTATTGTTGCTGATGTACTTTACGTCGCCATCACTACAGCCGAGCGTACGCGTAAATGTAACGTTACTTTATCCATAATATTATCCCTGCAGCAGCAGCAAAAACATCAGCAATAACAGTCGTAACACGAACCGACAGTGATGCGCTAAATGAGCAACGCCATGCTGCGGTGGAGGCGTTTATCGACTGTCAGGCAACTTGACTGATTGAAGACTGTATGCGGAAGAATGCTTTATTGTTACTTTAATGTCGGGTTCGCACGTGGGCAGTATGAGACACAATTGGTTGTAATCAATAGTAAGTTAGAACTGGGTATAGTGGACTTCCAAGAGCTCGTGGAGGCAAGAACATGATTTCTACCCGTTGCTGTTTTTACCTACCTTACCGATTGATGTCCTCGGATCTGAGATTGATGGCCCGTCCCACCAGTCAAGAATCACGATGGTTCGGCTGGGACGGAAGAAAGTAGATCCTTGAGACGTTGTTGTAGTGTTGTAAACGCAATAGAAAATGAAACAATCCTTGGTCGAATAAAAATTGCTGCTAACTCGTTGTCGGAGTGTGTGTGTTTTTATATTTTGATGATTTATGTCGATGAAAGACAAGGACCAAGGCTGGCTTCTGTGAGCGCTTTGAACGTCTTTTTCTAGCAAACTAGTAAAAAAAAACCTGATTAGCCATAACTGGAAGTCTTATATCGTCACATACTATCTACATATCAAGACATGTTTTTGTTGTGGTAACTACAAAAATAATTCCCAAATAGATTTTCGGAGAATATTGTGGGAGTGACAGAGCTACAGATAAAAATCCGGCTCGTTCCGCTATGAAGGCTCGACTCTCGCGGATTCACAGAGGTCACATATCAAGACATCTTAGCTACCAGTGAAAGGGTATTTCCGCAGTTACCTATATTACAAACACGTGCTTTAAGTAGTACCGCTTCCGAGGCAAAAGGGAAGAGAATACTTCACTATGCGGCTTTATATGCCATTAACATAAAATGAATCAACAACTTCATTAACTTTATTCCAATGAATGGTGTCAACGGAATCCAAGCACCAAATATAACAGACATAGAGCTGGACCTGATCTGTGTTACCGTGATATTCATAATACTGCTTCAATTGAAGTCTAGCCACTACAGTGGGATTAACTTCTACGTATACAGACTCGACTCTGGCATACCCGGCGCATATCCAGTAAGAGCACATATCTACGCGCAACACTAATCACCTCTTTGCATGTCTCCTAAAAGCTACTCATCCACTTCTTACCGAAACAGTCAAGTTATTCGCCTTATTAAAAATCCTCTTGATTGTGAATGTATGTATATGTAGTTACACTAGCTATTGTATTATTTACATCCCTGCCATTCAATTAGGCGTTTTTACGTTATTAGCGTTAAATTTGAAGTTATAATTCCTATTTTTGCAACTCTTGTCGTTAATCACAATTTCGACTCCATTTTGTACCAAAACTATCAGAAAATCTGAACTCATTCCACTTTTTAATCGAGAATATTATGTATTAAGCCCATTTCCACAGATACGTTGGCTTACGTCACGTAACGACTGTCGTGATAGAAAAAACATTTCCACATTTACCTTCCTTCGTTCCGTTCCATTGCATTCCTCAAATTTCATTGAGTTACAAAAACAGATGACATCAGTCTGATTTGACATTTCTATCAAAATATCGTTGTTGTTGTGATTCGCGTTTGTTATTTCATTTGATGTGAAAAAATTTACGCTGAGCGTTCAAACTGCTTTACAAACAAATAAATAAATTAAAAACGAATTTTTTAAGCATAAAACGCAGCATTGCCTACAATAATGGCGGATCCCAAATTCGAAAACTTACCGGGAATTGTAAGTATAAGCAAAGCAAAGCGCAGTCTACTACCTAAATTGGAAATTCAATAATCCTGACTCATCCACACAGTGTACCGCACCTAAAACGCTTTTGCTTTTGTATTTATTTTTCACCCAATAGGCTTATGACCAACCCGATGTCTACGAAACACCGGACAATGCTGAATCTGTTACATCTGATTACTATGAAGAGGAACCGGAGAATGAGGCTATCGAACGCTTACACATTTCAACGCGCGATTCATATAATCGCTTCCGTGGCGCAACACTCGATGGCAGCGTCGATTTCTCCGATCGCATTGGCCGGCGTTTATGCAAAGGCTATGATGCGCGTTCTGGTGAATTCGAGTTGGTGGGTGTAGGCGAAAAAGAAACACCTGTGCAAAAGTGTCGACGACTACAATGCGAAATGAATGAGTTGATGGATGAAGTGGCAGCATTGCAGGTAGATCGTAAAATAGTGCAAGAGGAGAAAGAATCATACGATGCTGTGGCAACTGTTATAGCAACAGCAAAGAAAGTGTTGGACTCTTTGCGTTTGGAACAAGTCTTGGGTAAAGAGCAAGTGCCAACGGCAGCTGATAAGGAGGTGAAGCAATTGATTGGTGAGTGTGTGAAGATTTGCATAAATATTAATTGCTTAATTAATATACATTTTTTGAATGATATTTTCTAGGACAAGTGGAAGAATTCAAAAAATCTGGGCTACTCACCGCCATACCCACACCAGGCACTGATTTGGCTGCTTCCGCACGCATCGCCAAGCTAGAGCATCGTTTGCATCAATTGGAACAAGCCATTGGTGCGCAACCAGAGAAACTCAGTCGTCTCACCGCGCTGACGAACACCAACAATGTTTTGGAAGCAGTGCATCAATTGAGCACAAAAACAGCACTACTACAAACCGATAAGCTGGATGTCATCGAAACACGACTCAATACACTTACAGGCAAAATGGATGCGATTGCTGAAAAATCAAGTGGTTCCGCTGATGATGCGAAACGTGATCAAAAGGTGGTGGAACTTTATGAAATCGCCAAACGTACGGAACCTGTGGCGGAAATATTGCCGGATATCATAGAACGCATGCAAGCGCTAGAGGCACTGCACAAATATGGTAAGTTTAGTAGAATATGAAAAGCTATAAAGTAATTTTAATTTGCATCTCTTCTTTGTTTTAACTTCTCATAGCTATGAACTTTGCTAAAATAATCGCCGAAATTGAGGAGAAACAAACCACAATCACCACAAGCTTGGTGAGTAACAAGGAGCTGCTGCATTCAGTACAGGAAACATTTGCACAAAATCTGGAAACGATCAATAAGGAGGTCGCCAAGGTGGAGGAGCGTGTGCAGGCCATAACGGGCAAGAAATAAAGTAGGCCAAGCGGCGCATGCGCAGTGTTTCCACTAAAGCAACTATTTATATATAAATGAAAAAATAATTAAATTATTTCATTTGCTTCAATATTCTCAACGCTGCAAGTATTGTAATTGTCATTTAAGTTAAAAATTAACTGTGAACTAATTTTTTATTGATTTAAGAACAGCGCACAGCTGGCAAGAGAAACGTTTATATGTCAATAAATGAAAATGTGCTTTGAAAAATGAGACTTTTTGTGCCCAAATTGTGGATATATCGGCGTACTACAATTTTTTTGGCTATTGGTGTTGCTTCTGTGAAAAAATATAAAACACAAAATTGAGGTTAAGTTTACTTTCTATGAATACTGGCTCATCATTACAAGTTTCATAGCGGAAGCGGCAAGAATAACTAAAATATTATTTTAACTCACCTTTTTTTTGCAATCTCAATTAAAAGATCCCTTTAATTATTTTACAATTTTTATTTAAAGCCTTTTTATTTATATTATTCATAATATAATCATAATCATAATAGTAATAATAATCATAATATAATTCAATAATAATAATAATAATGAGTTATAATAGTGATACGCTCTCTCGTCGTATATAATATCTTGAGATAGTACACACATACATATATATGTAGTTTTGAGTAAATTTCATACATTTTTCTGCACTTTCGTTTTCAATTTCATTACATTTTGTTTCTCATATAATTTTTACCATATTTATTTTTTTTTTTCAACTTTCTTTTTGCCTGCTTTTTTGTATACATATTTTTCTTTTAAGTTTTGATGCACGTTTCCATTGTATGTCTTTATATATGTATGTATATAATATTACTTATTTAGTTAGCTCAATTTTTTTTTTTAATTTTTTTTTGCACTTTTGTATGCTTTAACTATATATTATTTTGCCTTTCTTATATATGTAGATATTTTTTGGTGTATATTATATGTAATATGTATGTATGCATGAATGTATGGAGTTGCGTTTTTATATGCTTTATGTATGTACGACTGTATGTGTGCATGTTAAAATGTTTTAATGGTAAATGTTTGTGATTTTTCGCTATATAAGTATGTATGTTTGTATATTGGGAATGTTTAGTTGATTATATTTGCATATAACTATTGTATTTTTTATATTTTAAACATACTATTTTGTGTTCTCTTTTTTCTTGTAACTTCACTCTAAATGCCTGTTAAATTGCCCACAATACTTTGTTTTCACTTTTTGTCTTATATTTAAATTTATTTTCTCTTTTTTTGTTGTTGTTTTGTTCAGAGTATAAGACATTTATTTATTTAAATAACTTATTGTTTTACTATAAGTATTTTATTACTTGTGTGTGGGTATATATAACTGTTTTATCAGTGTTTATATAACGGATCGAAAGGATTTTTGTTTGTTTTCAAATAATTTTTATTTTATTTAATTTTTTATTTTATTTATTATTATTTTATTTTATTTATTATTATTTATCATTATTTCTTTTATATTATTTATTTTTATTTTAATTTATTTCTTATTTAATTTTTGTTTTTTTTTTTATATATTTTTTCTTTTATTTTATATTATTTTAAGTTTATTTAATTGTTAATTAATTAATTTTATTTTACTTTATTTTATTTATTTTTATTAATTTTTTTCATTTTATTTATTTCTATATTCTGTTTTTAATCCATAATTTTTCTTTTTAATATTAATGTTATTAATCATTTCAATTAATTTTTTTAACTGAATTTTCGCACGTTTTAAAAAATTTTAAATTATTAAAAGCATATGAAATCAGCAAACTGAGCGCTTTCACCGAAACATATGTACATTTTTCGTTTTTAGAAAAGCTTTGCTTTCAAGCCAGCTATCCTTGATGTTTATAAAAAAAAATCTTTACAAAAAAATTAATATCCAAAATTCCCTCAATTATCTTTGCGTTTAACGTTCATTCTCTTTATAGAGAATAACGAAAGCGCTTTTTGTGGCAGCTTACTGTAAGATCGTAGGCTTTCATAATCTACTCGTCAATCACACTGTACCATTAAGCTCGTTCGTTTCGAAAGCTTTTTCTTGTATGTTACATTCTTTACTTTCACCTAAAAGTGTGCGTTTAAAAGCTTTCATAAAAATTAAGTAGTTCAAAAGTTTATTAGTGAAACTTTAATGGGAGCTTTGAAAGTTGTAATAAATAAATTTAAAAAAAATATGCTAATATGTATATTGCGCTAAAATTTAATTTATTTTAATTTTAAAAATTCATTTTAAAGTCTTAAAAAGCATTTATTGAAAGCTTGAAGCAATTATTTTTAACCAGAATTCCATCAAAGGGTAACTTTTCCCTTCCTTTTCTTGCGAAATCAATATTTTCAAAAATATATATTAAATTTTCAACAAAAAATAAATAATAAAAATATTAAATATAAAAAAACAATATTAGAAATATTTTCCAATAAAAAATAAATAATAAAAATATTAAATTTTCAATAAAAAATTAATAATAAAAATATTAAATGTAAAAAGCAATACTAGAAATATTTTCCATTAAAGCACTGGTTTGAGATTTGTTTTTTGCAAAATAATATTAAATGAAATTTTTTTAAATTTAATTTATTTCTGCTCTCAAGTTTGATTGAACAACTTTTATTGCATTTCCTGCTTTTATTTTATTTTTTATTATTTTTTAGCAACATACACATTTATACACATAGAGAATATATGATACCAGAAAATTGTTTATAGTTTTTTGCATAAAATTATTTTAATTATCTTTTCACTGAATTTATTATTTTTTGTTTATTGTTTAATTTTTATTTTTTTTTTTTGAGGGTTTCGTTTACAATGCTTAAAATGTTTTTTGTTGCTGTTTTTCGAGATACTTTTTCATATATATTTCTCTCATATTTCGCTTGCTACGTAGTGTTGTCTGTAGTGAGTTTTGTAATACATACATACATATGCTTTTTGTTTACATATTTATTTTGGTCTATAAACTAATTTTTTGGTTTATATTATTGTATGCATAACTATTTATTAAAGGAAATTATGTTAAATAATTTTAAATAATATTTTTTATTATTTATTATTTTTTTTTAATTTAAGTAGCGTAATTTTAATTTTTTATTTTCATTCTTAAATCAATTTTGCTTACACTTAGAATTTTTATTTTTGTTTTTTTTTTTTTTTTAATACATATTTTTTTATTTAATTAATAATTTTCGAAACTAATATTTTTTAATTATTTATTTAAGTAATAATTTGCAAAATTAATATTTTTTATTTAATTAATATTTTGCAAAATTATTGTTTTTTATTTAATTAATATTTTTGAAAATTAATAATTTATAATTCTTTATTTAATTAATATTTTGCAAAATTAATAATTTATAATTCTTTATTTAATTTATACCTGGAAAAATTAATAGTTAAATAATATGTATTTTTTAATTATTTAAAATAATAAAACATTTTCTTCTATTATTTATAATTTAATTTTTTTGTTATAATTTTTTCTTTTGAATAAATAAATTTTATGTTTTATTAGTTTTTATTGTTTTTTCTCATTTTTTTTATTTCATATTTAATTTTTTTTATTATACTATTTTTTGTTTGGTTTTTTTATTCTTTAATAAATATTAATTATTTATTTTTTTTATTCTTTGATAAGTATTTTTTATATATTTATTTTTTTTTTACTCTTTAATAAATATTTTTTATTTATTTATTTTTAATAATTTTGTTCTCCTTTCGGTTTTCTTGTGGAATCCATATTAGTGCATTTGTGTCTCTAAAATTTCTTTTTTGCTCGCTTAAAACGCCATTATAATTACATATACATACATTTAAATTTAATTCTTTATTTTATTAAATTTTTTATAATTTTTTTATTGTATTTTTTTGCTAAATATTATACATCAAAAAATTGGTTTTTATACATTTGAGAAGTTTTTTAATATTTATAATAAGTGTTTGAAAAAATAAATAAATAAATAAAATTTGTATAAAAATTATCAAAATTAAATAATATTCTCCCAGAACAGCGCTATGAATCAGTTCAATAAATCGAACAAAAAATGTTTTGAAATTTTCTAGAAAATCTCACTGAAAACTTAGTATTTTGAGCGCAAGATTTTCTTAGAAGCAACAAAGCAAACGGATTTCCATATTTATAGGTTAGGTAAGCCTGGTTAATCCCTTATCACATAGACGATGATACGTTTTTGAAGTTTAATAAATTTCAAAATTTTCTTTTAAATTTATCGTCATGCCGCTAACTGCTTAGCCAAGAAATTTACTTAAAAAAATAAAAATAAAATATAATAAACTTATACTTGCTCTAACTTGTGTGCCTTCTTATGTTTTTCTTCTCTTACTTTATCAATTAAACTAGCGTAATTTCAACTACGTACATACACATTTATATAGAAATAGCTCAACTTTATTTTATTTTATTTTTTTTGCTCATTACAATACATTTTTTTTTGTTTCTTGTCTACTTTGCCATACATTTAAGAAGCTTAATTAATGAACAATAAAATTAAATAAATAAATTAAAATTAAAAACACGCTTTTAAAAAATACTATATTTAATTATTATTATTTTTTATTTATAATATATTTTATAAATTCACAGTTTTGCAAAAAATAAATTATTTACACTAAATTTCGCTGCACATATGTACATAATTTAGAAAAAAAAAATTTATGTATATTATAAATAATATTTTTATATTACAAATAATATTAAATTACATATAAATATTTTATTTGCCTACATAAAAATATTAAAAATTATTTATTGAAAAATAATAATAATTTATTAAAAAAAAGAGATTATAAAAAAATAATTATTAAAAAAAAATTAAATAACAGCTACATACATATATTTCATAAATTTTAATTTGTTCATGTTGCTTAGTGATTTTTATACTTTTTTTTTTGATACATAATTTTTTTCTGTTTACAGTGAAGCGTATTTAATTTTTTTTTTTTTTTGCAATTTTTGCCTTAAGCTTATATAATATATATATTTTGTGTTTTCTCATTTTAAATTTTTTGCTTTTTTGCTTTTGCACACAATTAGAATGAATGAGTAAATATTTTTATGCTTTATTATTTGTTTTTTTTTTTTCTTAATTAATGCAATATATATTTTTTGTATGTGTGTATGTATATATGCTACGTTGTTTGTTTGCATTAAAGAAAATAAGAAATTTCACTACAAAGAAAAGCCAATTTTACATAAAAAAAAATTCATACAAGTTTTGAACTGCACGCTGTTGCTTAATAAATATACATATATAAACATTTGTTTGATTAAAAACTAGCACGCCATACATATGTATATAAACAAATGTTGCTACTACAAAATAGTATTGATTTTTTTTTTTTTTTTCAAATAAAAGTTTAGTGGAAAAAAACGAATTTCACACGACGGCACACCCCGCGACCGCTTTTTTTTTACATATAATAAATTCCTTCCTTGTTTTTCCATGCTTAGCGCACGCTTGCCTTAACCTTCTGACTTTTTCGACCGCCAACAAAGCTTCTATCAATTTTGCTAATTTATGCTATATATGTATGTATTTGCAAATATGTATGTGAATGTTTTTCGCGCAAATTATTCTTCTTTTTTTCTTCTTTTTCATAATGTTTAGTTAACATTCATTTGCCTTTTCCGTTCAACTGTTTTTTTTTTTGTTTGTTTTTCGCATATACATATAATGCAATATATGAACCTGTCATACATTGTTTATATGCATGTATATACTCATATGCACATTTGCATGTATGTATGTTTTCATGTATAATTTTTTTTTTATATATAATTTTTCAAATTTGCTTATAATTTATAACTAAATTATAATAAATACTTAATAATTCTTTTATTGTTTTTTATTATATTATGTGTTGTTTTTGTATATACTTCTTCATCTTCTTTTTGCATATACATATATATACTGTTCAGAAACACCAACTCTTCTATCCTTTTAATACACTAATACGGATTCCATTGTAATTGTATCTCATTTATTGTTTGTCTGTGCATTTGACGCCGTTGTGGCTTGGATTTGTGATGCTGTTTGCGATGCCGAATCCAGTGTGCGACGTGCCAGTCTTGACCTGAAAGAGGAAGAGAAAGAAAATTACAATATTAATTTATTTTTATTTAATTATATACTTTTTTAGTTTTTTTTTATTTATTTTTTAATTAATTCATTTTTTTCTTTTTCTTATTAAAGATTACTTTTGCATTTTTAATGATTTTTTTTGCATTTTTAATGATTATTTTTAATTCAATTTTTATTATATTTTTGATCAATTTTAATTTTATTATTTTTTAACTTTTTATTTATTTATTTTTTTATATTATTAATTTTTTTAATTTAATTAATTTATTGGTGTTTTTTTATTTTCACTTATTTCTTTATATTTTTATTTATTTATTTTTTTATATTTTTTATTTTTTTAATTTTATTAATTTATTGGTGTTTTTTTATTTTCACTTATTTCTTTAGATTTTTATTTATTTTTTTTTTTAATAATAATACAACCTAATTTTTATTTATTTACTTTTATTTATTTTTTAATTAATTCATTTTTTTAATTTTCTTATTATATTTTTAATGATTTTTTTTTTTTGCATTTTTAATGATTATTTTTAATTCAATTTTTATTATATTTTTGATCAATTTTAATTTTATTATTTTTTAACTTGTTATTTATTTATTTTTTTATATTATTAATTTTTTTTAATTTAATTAATTTATTGGTGTTTTTTTATTTTCACTTATTTCTTTATATTTTTATTTATTTATTTTTTTATATTTTTTATTTTTTTAATTTTATTAATTTATTGGTGTTTTTTTATTTTCACTTATTTCTTTAGATTTTTATTTATTTTTTTTTTTTAATAATAATACAAGCTAATTTTTATTTATTTACTTTTATTTATTTTTTAATTAATTCATTTTTTTAATTTTCTTATTATATTTTTAATGATTTTTTTTTGCATTTTTAATGATTATTTTTAATTCAATTTTTATTATATTTTTGATCAATTTTAATTTTATTATTTTTTAACTTTTTATTTATTTATTTTTTTTTATATTTTTATAATTTTTATTTTTTATTTTATATTCTTTTAATTTTATTAATTTATTGGTGTTTTTTAATTTTCACTTATTTATTTATATTTTTATTTATTTCTTTATTTTAATAATAATATAACCTAATTTTAATTTATTTACTTTTATTTAGTTTTTCCAATTTTAATTTTAAAGTTTTTACTTTTAATTCTTATTTTTCCAATCTTATTATTTTTATTTCTTTCTTTTTTTTATTAAGTCTTTAATTTGAATTTCTTAGTTTTAATTAATTAATTTATTTAAGTATTTATCTTTTTTTTTGTATTTTTTGTTTAATTTTTATTTATTTAACTTATTGTATTTATTTTTTTAACTTTTCTTATTTATTAATTTATATTTTTTTTCAATTTTTTCATATTTTTATTTATTAATTTTACTTTTTTAGTTTTAATTTATTTATTTATTTTAATATTTATCTTAATTTTTTGTCTTGAAGTCAATATTATCTATGATTAGACTACTAACTATCGCTGCTTGACCTTGAGTTTATACTATAAGGAGAATTTTAGACAACAATAGTTGATAGAGCAGACTAAATATCAGGAGAAGGAGACTTAAACAGTCGAGAAAAATGATTTTCCGAGGCGTCTCAGGCTGAGTGCAGTGCTTAATCTCGTCCAAAAGGTCAGTTATTACAAAAAAAAAAAATGCTTGAATATAAGAAATATATAATCACCGATTTCCAATCGCACAAAAATTGTGATTTTGAATTTTTTTTTTTAATTTTCACTCATTTTGCCACTACCGAGCGCCAATTTAAGATCCATATTCGAGGAAACCACGATTCGAAACGTAAACGGGAAGATATTTTCTTGAAATTCGGTAGTCTGTGTTGAATGTTTGAAAAAATGTGTCGAATTAAAGAGATGAATACTTGAAAACTAAGATCTAAGACATCCAAACAATACTCACTTTATCTGTCCAGCCAGTAGTGGATTGATGGCGTAGAGCCAATCGTGTACCTCCTTATCGCCCAATGTTTGCAACAAGTAACCGCGATGTTTGGTGACGACGCTGAAGAAAAAAAAAAAAATAAAAAAATAAGATAAAAATTATTCAAAACTTAAAAAAAAAATTGAGGTTAGAATTTATAAAGTAAAATAAAATATACCAAAGGATGAAAAACCCCGTGAGAGGACTTTTTTTTAATCAGCTCTACTTTATAACTCTTCACTAATTTTACCTAAAAGTATTTGGTATTTTAACCATAGCCGCCTGATCTTCACTGCATTCCACTTGAGCTGTCGCTAAATTCAATACTGCACGCTCGACGGGATCCTTCTCCGATTTGTAGATGAAAACATAGGGGCGACGTACAATCTGAAAGAAAGATAGAGAAATTGTTAAAATAATTTCTCTTATCAAAAAAAGTCCCCATAAACCACACGCCAACTTACCACCCAACGTTTCTTCCAGCCGGAACCGCCATGTTCCAATACATTCAGCAAACCTTTACGCGCCACAACTGCGCTCACCCTAATCTCCTCCAATTCGGGTACATACAGACGTAGGGGTAATGCTGGTTGTGTAGCTGGAGCAGGTGCCTCCCAACCATTGGGCGCATCAGCACGATCGGGTGAGCATAATCTGTAAGAATTATATGAAATTAATAAAGAAAAAATTTATTAAATATATTTATTATATGACACGAGAGGTTATTTAATAACGGTGAAGTGAGAAGCGCACACTGAGATCGTTTGAAAAGTGGGTGGATGACGAAAAATACTACATTTAGTCGTACAAAAAAAAAACAACAAGTACTCAAAATTTAAACAGTACTTATACAAGGATAAACGTGTGGTAAAGGTGGAGAGTGGAAAATATGTGTGTGGAAATGTTTAAAATACTTTTGTGAGGTTATGTTTTAAAAATAATGTGTTTATAAAAATATACTATATGTGAGTGATTTGTTAAACAGCTGTTTTAATAAATGTGTTAGTAAAACAAATATGTTAAGCGATATGCCCAATGTAGGCGCACAAATTCTTCAAACATTTTTAAGAATTTGAATAGAGAAAGTAAAAAAAAATATTTCATCATTTATTATTTTGAAATTTATTGAATTTGAGCGGAATTCTATTAAATTAGTTAGTCTTTTATGAAATTCCGTCGTATTTTGTGACTTCAACGCATGTTTTTAGATAAATAAACGCATTCAGCGCATGTTGTTTTTGTCTTATGTATGGTATAAATAATGAATCAATATAGTTTTTGAGCTGGGTGCCTAAATAATGTTCATTCAGCGCATTTAAATAGAATTCAGCGCATTTTATTTGTGTTTTATATGTAATATAAATAGTGAATCAATATAGTTATTGAGCTAGGTCTCTAAATAGCTCATTCAGTTCATTTGAATTCAATTCAGCTCATATCTTTAAGGAAATAAACATATTCAGCGCTTTTAAGGATAATGCAGCGCTTCATTTTTAACTTTGTGATATAGTTTACTAATATTTATTTATAGTTAACAGCTTTATAGTTAATTTAGCTCATAAAAAAACTATTATCATTGAATTTAAACAAATTCAGCGCATTCAAAACCAATTCAGCAACTATTATTTTTGATTCGCGACTACCAGGAATCGTTAATTAACAAATTATTGATCTTTGACAGCTTTACGGTAAATTCAACTCGTAAAATATATGGTATCGAAGCAATCAGACGAATTCAGCACATTAAAAGTCAATTCAGCAACTATTATTTTCGAGTTGCGTCTAGTTATTTGACATACTATTTATATTTAGCACATTTGAATTTAATTCAGCGGGTTTAAAGTCAATTCAGCGAATATTATTTTGAAATAGAATTATATTGCAACCAAAAATTTAATTTGTTAATATTATTTTTAAAGATAATGTTTGAAAAAATTGTGCGGCGTTATTAAATTTTAATTACTGTTATTTAAAAAAAAAATTCAAAAATTGTAAAAGCAAAGCAAATAATAGTTTAATATAAATTCAAAACTTCAAATAAATAAGAAAATTACCTTCGTCTAATTTTTGGTGTTGTTCTAATAAGTTGAATTTTGTTTTGAGTTTTACCAAATTAAGAGAGAATTACATACATATATATATAAAAAAGAAAAAAGAACATAAAAGTAGAGTAAAAATTTAGGATTTAGATACATATTTTTGTTTGAATACTAATTTTTGGTACATAAGTTTTGGTTTTGGTAAAAAAGGAATACTTATTTTTAAATTTTTTCAAACTGAAAACCTTAATTTTTCCAAAAACAAAAATATTGGCTAATCGAAAACATATCAGGGCGGTCTTAGCAACGACAAACTCAAAACACATTTACTTACTCTATAGAGTTGCTGGAGATGCAGCTAACGGTCATGTCAGCGCAGCCTTCATCGCTCGGTGAAGCATCCGACTGTGTGGCTGGCTCTGCTGTGGAATCTGTGAGTTTGTTGTAAGTGCCTGTCGTGAGAAAGTTCAAAAAAATATTTATTTCAATGCAAGAACAAAAAAATCTTCACCCTTCAGCACTCACCCTGCACCAATTTCAAACATTTCAACATTAAATCCTGCTCACGCTGATTATACTCCCGTTCGGATAATATCTGTTGTGGATCCTTGACGGGCGTTTGTGGTGATGGTGGTATGATCATATGTACGGGTGAGGTGGCCGCACGCGCTGCCAAATTACAAACGTCTTTCTCGGTTTTTGTTGTTGGATTGGGATTTGTATCCATGCCGAGACGTTCGCGCAACAACAACAAGTGGCGTACACGACCCACCTCCTCGAGTCTGGTCAACTTCTCCAATTCCCATTGATGATCGAAAATGAGTGAATCGCCGCGTGGCCGCCAACCGGAGAGATTCTCTTCGCCACGCACATAAGTGGAGCTCGTGTCTAAGACGCGTCGTTGGCGGCGTTGCACTCCTTTTGTCCGGGTAACGCGTGGTTATGAAAGGTAAGAAAGTGAAATTAGTTTCGGCTTTATTGTGTGTGTGTGTGGCGTAGCGAAAGCGGAACTTTTGAAGCTTTTCAATAAATTCTTTTATTTTCTTTTTGTATATAGTATGTAATAATTTTATGAATTTCTATATTTTTTCTATAAATTTTAATGCGTTATGAATTTAGCAGCTTCAAGCATTGAATATTTATTGTAAATAACGCTTTCGAACGGCAAAAAAAATAACAGAAAACGACCAACACTACGTTAAGAATTTCTACCTGGACTACCTGCTTCAGAGGCTCTACGCAATGACAATTCATAAACGCCTGACAAACGATTAGCTTCGGGATTGCGATATTGACCGGAGAAGAGATGCTTCAACGAGCGTGGTCCGGTGCGTGCGTCACGGCCGTAAATAACCATGCTGAGGTCTTTGGTGATGATAGCAGGGCGTGCACAGTTTTCCAGCTGCAAGTAAACAAGATTCAATTTTTTTCAGCGCGTGTTTAACGCTTTTTCATTGAGAAATGTATAACAATACAGCTCAAAGTAGTTTCTGAAAACATATTTTCAATTCAGCGCATTTAGAAACTTATTCAGCACATCATAATTCATAATAATTTAACTATTTTTCAGTATAATTATGTATGTGCATAAATAAAATAAAATTTAATTTAAATTTACCTATTCAGCAGAGTTTAGATTTTATTCAGCGCGCCGTTAGATTTATTCAAATGTAATAAGAAACAAAGGTAATGATTTCTAATTAAAATAAATCCTTTTGAGTTATTCTTTTGCAATTCAGCGGCATAAAACTTATTCAGCATGTTCTAGAAACTATTTTTATAGCATTGCTTTTTGTAAAAATCGCATTAAATATTTTATTCAGCACTCTTCCCACCTCTATTAACCCTTTTTTCCGTATTCAGCGTCTGTTTCCTTACCACCAAACCCCTATTCCCTTATTCAGCGCCCATTTCCCTACTATAAACCCCCAACTCACCTCCAAATAAGCACTCAAAGTAATGTAAATAGTCTCGCCAGCTTGTGTAACACGATTCAGTAAAGCGGAATTGTGCAAACTCGAATCCCAAGCAGCTTCAAAACGATAGAATGAACGATCATCGCCGGGTACCTCCACAGTCTCGCCAGGAAACAAGCCCAATGATAATACACACGAGTCTTCATCCAAATCATCCGACGACTCAGGTGTATTGCGTATACGACCGACGACCAATTCGCGTATATCACGCCATTTCACTTCGGCTGTGGGTTCGTGTACAATGGTAATACGTATGCGACGTTGTATGCCCTGATGGAGCAGGAATAGACCACGGCATGGAAGATCATCGCTGTGCTCAACCACCTACAAGAACAGAAGGAGATTTAAAAGAGCTCTTATATCTAATAATAACAGCTCAAAGAGACGGCTGGTAACAAACAAACTCACCGATGGCACATATTCACCATTCGGAGCCAATTCGCAGATCTCAAACCAAACCAAGACATCATGTTTAGCCAACACGGTAGACGTTGATGGACATGGTAGCGGTCCAAATTTGGGACTACGCACCGGTTGGCTAATTGGAATGCTTGGTGGAAGCATGCGACGTGGTGGTGGTCGTGAAACGAATTCCTGTTTGGCATCCTTATGCAATGGATGTGTTTGATAGTGTCCGAAGATCTTAAACATGATCGGTTGGGTTTTCAAATATTCAATGAAGGACTTGGTAACGGGTACGGTAATCTGTTGATGCGAAGAGAAAGATGAAAGTAGTGAAAATAGTGGGAAAAATAGGGTTGAGAACATACATTTTGCACGTGATAGAAGCCGAGTGGTGCGCCAGATGCGGAGTTCTTGACTGGTTCGGTGGAGAAAGCCTCCTCATGACGATGTAAAAAGCTTTAAAAAACATAAATCTTCAGTAAATGAGTGCAAGTAAGGACCAACAACAACACTTACTTGAACTGACAGAAAATATCTGCATATTCAGCACCAATTCCTGTGGCCTGTAGTACGGTAACACGGAATGTAAATTCTTTGCCAACTTGTAAGTGCTCGCCAGGCTCCTCGTTAGCCTCTTGACACTCCGAAGCGGAGTTCGAGTCAATGCCGCGACCCGAATCAGCGTCCTCAAGTTCTAATGTGAATTAAAAGGAAAAGAAAATTTAGTCTAAAATCATCAGATTCAACAGCGTTGTAGACAGCACACGCACCTTCGAGTTTACTATCCAAACCGCCATTATCGATATAACGTTGCACATCATCTTTCTCGTTGAGCGCGCGATACTTGGGCTTAGCATCATCTTCGTTGAAAACTAAACGTGCAGACTGTTTTACGCCGTTATTGAAGTCAATAGACTCTTCGTCCTGTAATTAAAAAGAGAGATGTGCAGTTGATATATATTTTCCTTATTTTTTTTTTTAATTTCTCTTCACACTCACCAAAACCGGTTGTACGGCAACACGCAAATAGCCACGCACATCGCCACGTTCATTAACAATAGCCACCTTATGTACGAGCGGTACGGGATAAAGTAGATTACTCAAGTAGATGAATGAGCGGCCGACCATGCGGAACCAGGGGAAACGATCGTAGAACGGATCACCGCCAGTCAAACTTTCCACATTGTAGTCGGGCGAAGTGGGACTAAGTTCAGCTTCGTTGTGATACATTTCACGCATAAGCTCCAAACGTTGTCTGCGGAGAGAGCGAAATAAAAGCGATTAGCGTTTAGTGGGGTATGTGAATATGTAGCGCGGAAAAATGTCAGAAGCTGGTGCATTTCAGGCGCAAAAGAGTAAAATTTTTTTAAATTAAAAAAAAAATAAAATAAAACTCAATGCAAATCAATTTAAAAACACATTTACGTACATATTTAGTAATGAGATGCTGAGTATGGAGTTTAATTATAGCGGTGAATTAAGTAGAATACTAATTTTTTGTTCGAGAATTGATATATGAACTTGTGAAATGCTTCAAATAGCAATACTTTCATATAAAATTGAACTTGTGAAACATCTAAAACATCGTAAGTCCTTTACCATATATATTATATGAACTCGGGAAACGCTTCCAATAGTACAACTTTCATACAATATTGAACTTGTGGAACTCTATGACAAATTTCCTACAATATTGAACTTTTGAAACACCCAAAAAAAAAATCTTTTATATATGAACATGTGAACCACTTCAAACAGCAAAACTTTGATATGAAGTTAAGTGTAAAACAACTAAAATAGTTTTTTATATATGAACTTATGAAACGCCACAACTTTCATACATACATAGTTGAACTTGTGAAACACTTCAAACAGTAAAACTTTCATACAAAGTTGAACTTGTGGAACACTTTATACTTGTCAGAACTTTAATATAATTCTCAATAATCAGCATCTCCTTCTAATACATATAAGACTCCTCAAAGGCACATAGATTTTTAAATACAACAAAAAATGTACATACAAATATCTATTTTTTAATAATAATTCAATAAAATTAACAGTTATGAAAAATAAGCGATTTAATTAAACAAAAAATACACACAATATCATTAAACGAAGCAAAAAATCATGCACTACACATTAATAAATATGGTTTATTCCAGACATGGCTAAAGTTTGAAAGAATAAACCGAAAACACGAAATCTCTCAAAAAACTTCTGATGAATAGAGCCCACACCAAACTCTGGTGCTGGAACGAAGAGTCAGTAGACTGGTTAGTGGTAGATCTATCGATAATCAAAATACGAAAGTGAGCTTTGAAAGCTTTTTTATGCATTTAATCTTATTTGGAAAACTTTTTAACCGTTGTTTAACTCAAAAAAGTCTTTTCCACAGGCAAAATTGTTTGAAAAACCTCTTAAGGCCGATCGCAAAATTTAAATTTAATGCTCTAAGTTTTGTGCAGAGCTTTCAAAAGCTCAAGCAAAGTAAAAAATAAATTTTCAAATATTTTTTGAGCTTCGTCAAAAAGCTCAAATACATTAAAAAAAATTAGTACAACATTTAAAACATTAATCTCACAAAAGATATTACGCATTTGTTTTAAAATTAAAAAGGCAAACAAGCTTCAAGCTCTTCCAAATACATACATAGTACGAGTACATAGAACAAATGTAAAAATAAAAACCTCGTTGTAGCGAAAATGAAAGCAGACCTAGATGGCATTAAATTAGCCAATGACAGACGAGAAGGTGAACCGCCAGCAACAACTTTCTTCGGGCTCGTCAAACGAACCGCGGCCGTTAAGCTATCCTGTATGGGCGCCAACAGGGAAGATGACATCGACGACGAGGTTGGCGACGACGACGACGCAGGTGTGATTGTGTTTTTGTGATTTTGTATTTGTAATTGGGATTGATGGTATGCAAGTGTGGTTTCGTTATTGGGTGCTGATATTGGGTATACACCGTTAAATGATGAAACGGTTGTAGTTGTATGCGGTATAATACCATCGTAATGTAGTGTTTCGGCGGAAATTACGGCGCTATCGCCACACAGCGAAGTCGTATCGTAGAGCATCGATGATGGTGGACTCTCGACATTGTAAATTTGACGCATCAACTCCAAGCGATAGCTGATTTTGTTGGTTTTTATTTTACATTTATATATATTTGTATTTGTTTATTTGTTTTGTGTTTGCATTTTGAGCGCAGTGTGCACATTTGGGGTAGGTATAATGTGAGGTTAGGTTTGGTGGTTTAGAGAAAATGAAAAATAAAAACAAAAAATATACAAAAATTTTGTTAGTAAAGCCTAAACTAAGTAAGCTTAATTGTTAAAAAGGACAAATGTGGTTCGTGTTCAATGATATTTGGGGTTATGTTAGTAAATGCTGTTGGTATGAGTGTAATATGAATGATATGCGCAGCGTTTATGGTGGTGGTAGCATTTCAATTGAAAATTGATTTTTAGTTAAATTCTTCTTCTAAAGCTTCAAATTTCATAAAAGCTTTTCGAAAACTTTAGTTTTTAACTCGTTTCTCTCTTTAAATTAAATCAAAAAACCACCATGCACGTGCCAAAAATCAGAAAAAACGTATAATTTTGATTTCTTTCAACGAAAAAATAATTTAAAAAAAAAATCTTCAAGCAAATTTCTGTTGACTGTAATTCACTTAAAATGCCTTTGAGGATCTAAAAGTCGTTAGCGTTTTCTTATTCAAAATAGATATAAACAAAAAACTAAAAACAAAAACACAAACATAATTATCCAAAACAATGAATGTGATTTTGAAAACATAAGACACTTGTGTGTAGACATTGAACTAAACTTACTAACTAACAATTTCACAGTTTCATTCACAAAACACTCGTTACTCAAAAATACCACCGTTACTTACCGTAATTTCTCCAACGACCAATAATGTGTTGCACCATTTTTAGTGTCTGTCACCTCGACAGCAACAATAGTTTTCGAAACTGGTGGCGCACCAAATTCATCCTCATTTTGTAGTGTCGAAGCAACGGCTGTGGCCAGCTCTGGCGGTAGCGGTGAGTAGAGTGTATCAGTGAGCAGCGTAAATTGGAATTGCACCTAATGCAGAAAAAGAGAAAGATGTTTAAATTTAGTATTTATATTTATAATCTGAAAAAAAGTACAAAATTCACCCTCTAGCTCACTCACCTTCTTCTTCAACTCCACCGAAATGGCATTTGCCTCCTTCAAGAATATGGCATTGCCCCAGAGATCATCGCGTAGTGAAGTGAATTGATGATAACGCCATTTACGGAATGCCCAGGCAGCCAAGCCGGCCTCACGTGCAGTCCAACATGATTCGTAGAGTGGATTGGCTGTAACAGAAAAAGGAATAATTAAAATTTCGGAGATCAGTGTTGAAAAACGCAGGAAAAAGTGTTAGGATTGATGAATTTTTCCCCTTAATTAATTTATTTTTATCACAAACCAATTCATTAGTAAACGCTAAAGGCATTTAGAGCAGTGAGACTGCTTTTGGTACATTTTCTCTGGAAGGTCTTTCTGAAAGGGCCAACAATATTATGATACCATTGAGACGCTACATCTTTTCTGGTATTTTTCTTCGTCTTCTAATGTTGTTGTAGGCGCAATAATATTCCCCAAATCAGTTTTTTTGGAAATGTAGCGGCAGTGACGATCCATGGCCGGCTAAAATTCCGTGTCGTTCCGATATAAAAACCCGTCTGTCGTGGGAACTTTTAGATTTTACAATACAAATGATTTCACAATACAAAGTTCAGAAGTTTTTGATTTTTTCTATGCCACTTTTGAATTTTTATTTCAATATTTTACCACTCCACCCTTATTTGAAAATAACAATTTGGTGTTTTTAAACGTATTATTTTCCTAAAGCCACTTTCCTACTACTTAAAATATGCCAACTGGCAGAAAATATCATAATATTATAAATTGAATTAATTTTAATAATAAAAAAAACGGCTATCGAATGTACGTAGACATCACTGATATTTAGGGAATAACAAAAGCAGTCAAACTATTATGCGGAAGCTAACAAAAATTAATAGTTTCCATTGGTCTTTAAACTGTAAAGCATAGTTTGATATGAGCATATGGTGCGAAAGAGAAAGAAACTTGTTTACGCTGAACATACGTATTTGACACCCTGCCGACACTGGCCCTGTGGCGCAATGGATAACGCGTCTGACTACGGATCAGAAGATTCCAGGTTCGACTCCTGGCAGGGTCGCGCGAATTAATTTTTAATTAATTAGTAAAAATGTATTACTTTTTGTATAAACATAAAGCACTCTGCTTGCCATAATAGAAAAATTCCATATTTTAATTTAATATTAATTTTAAGAATTTTTTATTTTTGCCACTTACTGTATAAATCTTCCTCTTGATGGAAATCTTCGGGTGAATAGCTGCTATACATTGACATAGTCATCGACTGCTCTTCCACTTGTTTTTGTAATGCATCAATGCGCGCTTCATAATTCTAAAAAAAAATATTAATTATCCAAAAATTCACTACAGCTGCAGTTCAGGCTTGCCACTCACCTTACGCTGCTCCTCAAACTGTTGATCAGCCTGCAATTTCTCCCGCTTATACTGTTCTTCCAAATTATCCAAACGCTTCTGCATTTCCGCTTTCAAATCAATACCCTGCTTTTCCAACAACTCACACTGTGCGAAATTCCAATCCACTTGCTGTGTATCGGCCTTCTCTGTTTCATTCTCATTTTCCGCATTCTCTGTGATCTTCTCACGTAATTCACGCGCCTGCTCGGGATTGGTAAAACGGAATACATGATTCTTGCCGAGTATAACACGTGAACCGGTCTTGAGTACTTCGGGTTCAACTAATTTACGTCCATTTAAATAGACCAATGCATCTTTGTGTGGTATAAGTGTAACGGTGCTGTTACGATTTTCAAAAGTACAATGCTCTTTTAAAATATGTGAGCCGGAGAGTTGTATATCTTGTGGTACATTGGCTTCGTGTGTGCCCAAACGTGTTATGCCGTCTTTAATGTAGTAGAGTAGACATTCCGATAGGTTGGGATCCTCATTTAGATTGACTAAATGTGGTGTTTTCTTTGGTGAGAAAACGCCCACGGTGTCACCATCCTCCTTGACCGCTACACCCATTTCAGCGAAGACCGCCTCGCGTTGCAAGCGTATCTCTTCGGTGCGCTTGAGTTTCTCTTCCCATGTTTCGTTGAGTTCTGGTGGTGATGGCGAGAGAAGAAAATTAAATATAAATGTCGATGAATAATAATATTATTACTGTAATTTATGAGTATTTTTTTATTGTATAATATTATTTTTATTTAATTTAATTACATTATATTTTGTATTTTAATTATTTTATCTTATTTCATTAAATTTTACTAAAATAAAGGTAATATACTTCATTTAATGTAATTTTTTTTAATTTTTTTTATAATCGTTCTACACTATTATGTTTTATTTTTTAATTGATTTCAGTTATTTTTTTAACTTATCTTTTCTATAGAATTTCTTATATTTAAATTATTTTGTTTACTAATTAATTTCATTTTCTAAATTTTATTATTTTATTTTGTTTCAATTATTTTATTTTACTTTATTTTATTTAATTTTATTAAAATCAAAATGGTTTTACTTTTACTTTATTTTATTTTCCTCTAATTTTACTTAATTTTATTTTATTTTCTTTATTTTACTTCATTTTATATGATTTTACTTTATTTTATTTGTCTTAAATGTTTTATTTTCTTTCATTTTATTTTATTTTATTTTACTTTATTTTATTTTATTTTAATTTAATTTAATTTAATTTAATTTAATTTAATTTAATTTAATTTAATTTTATTTTATTTTATTTTATTTTATTTTATTTTATTAAATTTAATTTAGTTTTATTTTATTTTATTTTATTTTATTTTATTTTATTTTATTTTACTTTATTTTATTTTATTTTATTTTATTTTATTTTATTTTATTTTATTTTATTTTATTTTATTTTATTTTATTTTATTTTATTTTATTTTATTTTATTTTATTTTATTTTATTTTATTTTATTTAATTTAATTTAATTTAATTTAATTTATTTTATTTTATTTTATTAAATTTAATTTAGTTTTATTTTATTTTATTTTATTTTATTTTATTTTATTTTATTTTATTTAATTTAATTTATTTTATTTTATTTTATTAAATTTTATTTTATTTTATTTTATTTTATTTTATTTTATTTTATTTTATTTTATATTACTTTATTTTGTTTTATTTAATTTAATTTAATTTAATTTAATGTTATTTTATTTTACTTAATTTTATTTTGTTTTATTTTATTTAATTTTAATTTATTTAATTTTATTTTAGTTTATTTTATTTTATTTTCGTCTACGTACCTGCAATTAACTTTTCGCTAGCCTGCAACTGGTCCACAGCCATTTCAGTGGTGGAACCATTACGATTGCGTGCCTTGGTTGGTGACTTCAACGGACCATTGCCAGACTTGGTCATTTCGTCTTCTATAGAATGATAAATGATATTAGATACAAATGTTTAGTTATAAAATTGATTTGCACATTGAGAAGCATCTGCATATAATATTTTCGAAAAGCGTGCAAAGCGAAAAGATAGACGAAGACTATGTGAGAAGGAATGAAGAAGAGAATGATAGATATATGCAAAATATATTTTTTTTGTAATTATGTACAAGTGTTTTTTGTATATGGTTGTAATGTTCGTGGAATGAGTTAATTTAGTTTGATGTTCAGACACGCTCAATTAATCTTCCATAGTTATTTTATGACAGCCGAAAATTGAGTTAGAAACACATGTTTTATTGTTTTAAATCAATTCATTCATTTCAATTTTTAATTTATACACGCTTCTGACTGAAGAAATACCACAGGGTCTATATGTTACCCTGAAAATCTGATAAAGTTTAAAATTGTTGATAATTACTTAATTGTCAATTAGCTGCCTGTCTGAACATTTAATAAACTCATAAATGAATAAAAAAATTAAATGCTCAAAGAGTACAGTGAAATAATGTATGAATATTTTAGGTTTATGATTATATTAAAGTGGCGGAAGCGCTAAAGAATTTACAAAAAAAATCTTGTGGACAATTCACATTAACGGTAATTGTGTGTAGAGAACACATATCACACGCACAATTATGGAATTTTTAAGTATATGCACTGGCGGTTAAGTTAGCCATAATTCTAGATGGGTTCAGCAATAAAATAAAAATAATAATAAAATAAATTAAATAGTTAAGGACCAATGTCAACCAAAGTCCCTTCTTAGGACGTTCATATGCAACAGAAGGACACCATTGATGTAGGTAGATCTTTTTCGAGATAACTTTGCGTCTAGTGTAGTTGGCCTAGGAATGCAGAGTGTTGCCTCTGAAACCAGCGAAGTCAGTGTGCAGGTCTCGCGAGAAACCCCGATGTACAATAATGGCTTTCACCGAAGCTGATGATGGTCCCGCGACAGTCGGGTCTTTATACCGAAACGACCCGGATTTTTATCCGGCCAAGGATTGTCACTCCTGCAATATTCCTCAAAAACCAATTCGGCTAATATTTTGCGGTTACAACAACAATAACAAAATGGTCAGGATCCCAAAGCGTTAAGTAACAGTAGCAAAATAATGAATAATCCCAATGGAAATAGAATGAGCTTTGGTGGTGATGGTAAAGTAAAGTTTGACTTCACGATGAAAACAAAATATTTGGTTGCGGACGTGGAAGCCAACAGTGAGAAAGAAACTGAGACGGAAGCTATCATATTGATGGCTATGTTTCATCCGCTTCCGCCTTAGGTCTGTATCTAACTTTCAGTAGTACACAGAGGAGGAGCTGCCTTCTTCGATATAGTGACGGAGATACTACGATGACAAGCGTAGAGAAAAAGGGACGCAATTTCGGTAATCGTGAATATATTAAGCACAAGAAAAGGCAATAATGACTACACCCTTGACCCATAAAAGCCGCAAATATCAACCAAAGAAGTGGGTTACTCCTCACAAGAGCAGAGACGACGATGGGTAACTGAAGAGTGCTGAGGAAACACTACTTTTTCGATCATCATTGTATCCAATTCTACTTTATTCTAGATGATATAGGTCCAAACTAGAATTATATCCTGTAACTCCAATATCGCCGAAACTTAGGAGCATTGAAGTACTGAAGGGGCTGATTAGCCGTCCTGCTAGGCTTTTCAGGGATAAGAAGAGATCACCGTACTTCGACTAGGATCTTCTTAGAAAAGAATGCAGAAAAATCTTAACAGCAACAATTGGTTGGTCCAATTGGATTAAATAAAAGCAATATCTAATGATCAAGACCTAAGAAAGGTGAAGAGAAACTTTTCCAGAGATATTTTGCCTCGCTATGCGACGGAAAGGGACGGTATTTTCAGAATAAAATTAAATAAATTAAAATAAAATAAAATAAAATAATACAGAAAATAAAAAATAAAATAGAAATAAATAAAATGGAATAAAACGTATAAAAATATATAAAAAAATATAAAAAATAAAATAAAATGAAGTAAATTAAAAAATTAAATAAATTAAAATATTATATATTACATAAAAAATAAAATAAAATAAAGTAAAAATAAATGAAAAAAATAATAAAATAAAAAAATTAAATAAAGAAACTAAGGTAAAGTAAAATCAAAAAATAAAAAAATGGAATAAAACGTAAAAAAATTAATAAAAAAAAATAAAATAAAACGAAGTAAAACTAAAAATTTTAATAAATAGAAAGGAATATTAAATAAAAACTAAAATAAAAAATTAAATAAATTAAAAAATAATAACAATATAAGGAAACTACGGCAAAGTAAAATTAAAAAATAATATAAAATAAATAAAGTAAAATGAAATAAAATATAATAAAATAAAATAAATGAAATGAAATAGAATAAAATACCATAAAATGAAATAAATTAAAATAAGACTAATTGAAAAAATAATTAACATAAAATAGTATTAAGTTGTATTATCTTAAATTAAATTATTTTAAATGAATCAAAAATTGCATTCATAAATAATTAATCAATAGACAATGCAAAATGGCGGTCTGGCTTCAATAACTTAAATGATATTTTACCTGTATATGTATACCTACATATATATTTGGAAAATTATTGAAAATATTTGTTTATACATATGTAATTAATTCGCTAAGAGAATGCCATATTGAAGTCACGCATATTGGGAAGAGTACGGTACGCTTTACAAATAAATATACAATATACTATTGCAAATATATTGATATAGGACAGGATAGATTTGGAAATAAGAAAGTAAAAGATTGTGTATGCATTTTTGGATATTTCGATATATTATCACGCACAACACATACATACATACATACTTGTGTATATGTAAAATTCACGCGTATACAAAAAGGTATATATATGTACACAGAAAGAAAAAAAAATTGAACACAAAATTTGCTGCAATAATTGTGTATTATTTAGCACTTAAACAATTTTGAGGTTAGCTTTAATGAGGCAAGTAAGCGCATATATGTATGTATAGCTAAATACCAGTTAAATAGGCTTATTGTCACTTTTGTTATTGTGTAATTAAGTTCGTGACAATTTTTTTCTATAGCAGGCGTGCATTACGCAATTTCACTATCAGGCGGTGTATGTGTGTGTGCGTTTGAGTTTTAGGTTAATTTTTTATATATTTTTTTTTTAATTTCCCTGATATGCATTTTTTTTTAAACACAAATATAATTAATTTTGTTGGTTGCGGTGGCATTGCATTATTAGTAATTTACGTGAAATAATTATATTTTCGCTTTTATTACAACAAACAAATAAAAAAAAAATTTGCAAAGCTTTTTGTATATTTTCATAAACGAAATTGCATTATTGATTTTTTTTCTATTTCTTTTTTTTTTTAATTTTTCCATTGCTACTTACTATTCGGATCGCGCTTCTCACAAACCACTTTACCATCGGGCCCTAAATGAAAATATGCATAGACGATAGAGATATAGGTTTGTGTTGTTGTTTGATTTTAATTTAATTTTTATTTTTTTTAAATAATTTAAAATTTTGCGTGGGTTGTTGAATTAATTTTGCGAAATTTCAATGCAATATAATGAACATGATTAAAATGCGTTTTCTCTTTGGTGTGCGATTAATTTTTTTTTTTAATAATTGTTGTAATGCTTTGTTGTTTGTTAATTATTTTAATGTTTTTAATGGAAATTTTAGTATTAATTTTTTTTTTAATAATTTCTAGTGATTTTGTTTTAGTAATTGTCTACTTCTCATCGATTGGTTAGTAAAAAGTTTTTTTCTACGAATTTCGGAAAATTAGTGCGCCTCTAATTTAATAAAATCTTATACAACTAAGTGTAGAAATTATTATTTTTTAGATTAGGAAATATGAAAATGGCACGCCACACCTACCTTCTTGCACCTCAATACCCTCGGCCTTCAAGAGATCGCGCAACTTTTGTATCTCTTCCTTGAGTTCGCGTATAAGCTTGGCATTGGCATCCTCGTTGACGATGGCCTTGCAGACGATCTGTTTGGCGCGATCAGCATAGCTGGAAGGAAAAATTATAAAAAAAATGTATTAATAATAATAAAATATATATTAAATTTATTTTAATATTTTTCTTCACTCTCCCTCTCTCTTTCTCGCTCTCTCTCTGTCTCTATCTCTCTCTCTCTCTCTTTCTGATACTCACCGCAATGTACTCAATGTTTCGTCGTAATTAATATCAGCTGGTGAGATTGCGGCAATCATGGCTGTCTTAGAGTTGCCACCTAAATTTTCGCGCAAAAGCCAAGTGAGCACAGAGTCACGGTATGGTATGAAATCAGCTTTCTTCGATTTCTTGTTTTTCGAAGCCTGAAATTTTTGTTGAGAAAGGGAATGAGTGAAAAAATACAAATAAATGACTACAAAAGTCTACACTGAGGAAAATTTAATGTGTTAAAATGATTGAGGATGAGTAGTTCGTTCTCACTAATCCTTCTTTATGATATTTTGATGAGAAATGTTGTAACATAAAATAAAAAAATTTATAATTTAAAAAATGTATAATTAAGAAAAATAAATATTTAATTATAACATTCAAGAAATTTTCAACTGTTACTTATTTTCGATTATCACTTTTTGCTACTTTTTTTGTTCCAAATTAATTTCATTATTTATATATATTTACAAAAATATTTGTTTCTGATTGTTTTTTTTTTACAATTTACACTCATCAAAGAATATTAAAAATTATATTTTCTTAAATATTTTCGAAAACTTTTTCTCCACATTTCTTTCAGTGTATTTTCGAAAAGAATTTTATTTTAAAATATTTTTTTAATACTTACAGACTGTTTTATTTTCAAGTCGGTTGTTAAATATTTATTAATGTGACATAAGGTTTTACAAAATTTTGAAAAATCGTAAAATATTATATATATATTTTACATATTGTTTTTTTGTAAAATCGTTATCCAATTTTGTTCATATATTTTTATTTTTTATTGTTGTGTGCAAAATCGTTCAGCATTGTAATGAATGAGAGATAAACAAGAGCAAAAAAACGCAAGTGAATAGTAAAAGCTTCAAAAATATTGCTGTTTTCAAAATAGATATGTATATATGTATATGTATGTAAAGTTATGTATGAAAAATATATTTCACTTACAATTTCAGCCAAAGCTGAGATGACTTTGCCCAGCGTGGTTAAGGACTTATTAATATTGGCGCCCTCTTTGAGACGGGTGCCTTTGGCGCCAGTCGAGTCTGCACGTTCCGAACCAGCCAAATCGACCAAACTGATTTTGGAAACTTTTTCAGTGGTCAAATCGGTCATTTTGTCATGGCGACGCTGTGTAAAGAAAATGGTAAAGACAGCATGCGAACGGGAGCTCGTCTCGTTCATATTGGTAGCGGCGACAGTGCTGAGGGAGAGAATGAGGGAAAAGGAAAAATTTACTAAAAATTAACGGTTAAAAGGCTAAAAATAATAAATCAATGAAGCATGAAAATAATTCATATATAATCAATTAAAAATTACGAAAAAATAAATATAATTGAAAAAAAAAAGAAATTAATTTAATTGAACAATACAAAATTAAAATCAATAACTCTGAAATAAAATAAAATTAAATAAAAATAAATTAAAATAATATATATTAAATTTCATTAAATCAAATTAAATTTTAATAAAAATTAAATAAAATAAAGAAAAGAAATTTAAAATAAAATAAAATAAGGGAAACATAAAATAAAAAAGAGAAAAATTAGAAAAAAAAATTTATATTTAAAAATATATATATAAAATGAAATAACAAAATTTAAATAATATAAATAAAATTTCATTAAACAAAATCAAATTGAATTGAAATTAAAATTTAAAAAGAAATAGAAACAAATAAAATAAAAGGAAAATTAAATAATTAAATTAAAGCAAATTAAATAAATAAAAAATAATATTGAATAAAATAAACTATATTACAATAAACAAAATTAAATTGCATTAAGCATAAAACATATTAAAATAGACTAAAATAAAATTTGAGAAAATTTAGATAAAACATAAAATAAAATAAAATAAAGTAATTAAATAAACAATGTATTGTGTATGAATTGAATTCAGCATTTTTTTTATGATATTTTATAATAAATTTTATATAACAAAAGTTTTAGATTAATATTCTGTTTTAATATAATCCAGCAAGACACCACAAAGAAAAAATTTAATTAAATACATAATCGAAAAAAAGGAAATTCTTAATTATTATTTCCACCTACCGCGCCTTATTGCCCTCATCGATTAGATCGTGTATATCCTGATAGTCAGTCACCGCCAACTTGGATAAATCCTCCACATATGGACCGAGCAATGGATGCTCACGTACGCGTAGGTTGCCTTTGTTCTTTGGATTTAATAAATCGCGTACACGTTCGCAATAGATTTCCATATATGAAACCTCAACCTGTATGCAGCAAAGAATTTATAATGAAAAGTGAGATAAGAATAACAAAAAAAACGATAGTGAGCAAGCAGATGAAAGCAAGAAAATTGTAATAAATGAGGGCGTATTCATCAGTATGCGAAGCGACAATGTTTATATTATAGCAATATTGCAAAAATATTTTATTTTTTCTTTTATTTTCATTTTCATTTTTTGTGCTTTGTAGTTTTGTCGCTTTTGTATGCATAAACTATGTACATAAATCACAAAACTCACAAGCATACACATACATTCGTCGTCGTCGTCGTCTATCTCCACTGAGACAACAATCATCACTTGCATTCTAAAGAGACAATATTCAACCACACACACACACGCATGCATACATATTTACATATTTCTTTCAATTGCATACATACACTGCCCCCGCCCTTCATCATTTGATCCTTTCAACTTCTTTCACTTCACTTCATTTCACATATTTATTTTCCGATACACACTATACCGCTATACTTTATTACTTTTACACTACACTACACTATATATGTACATACAAGCACAGTTACACAACTATACAGTTGAGTACAGTTACAACTAGTATACTTGCTCCTCAAGGCTTTCCTTTAACGCCCTCAACTTACCGAATACTTGAGCTCATTTGTTTCCGTGTCATGTATACGATTGAAGAGATCTTTACAAATCATCGGTATAATACCCTCTTGATGCTCCTCTTGCTTGCCCATCATTGTATAGGATTTGCCAGCACCGGTTTGACCGTAGGCAAATATGCATACATTATAGCCATCGAAGGAGTGTTGCAACATCTCCTCGCCAATGTCCTTGTAGACCATTTCTTGTGTGGAGAATTCGGGATCGCGTGGCTGTAGGGGGGAGTAAAAAAAAATTTAATTAGAAAGTGTTTTCTATTTAATATTGTAATATAGGGTTAAATATTATTTTTCTTTAATTACAATACTTTAAGCATACTTACATCATGTGACCAATAGGAGTAATCGAAATTGAAGCTCTTTATGGCTTCGCTGCTGTTTAATGGTACTTTTGGATTTGTGATGGCTGTAAAGTGGGAAAATAATGAATTAATAACATAATATCTAAGTTATAATCTTTATCTTTATGTTGTTCTAACAGGGGACTAATTGGCAATTAAGCCATGATCTTATTATTTTATTTTATTTTATTTATTTATTTCATTAAAATATTTTCATTTTATTTATTATAACATTTTGTTTTACTTTATTTTTATTTTATTACATTTTCTCTTTGTATTTTAATTATTTAATTCAGTATAATTTAACTTAAATTTTATTTTATTTATTGAAACATTTTATGTTATTTTTTTATTATTTTTAATTTATTTTATTTTATTTTAGTTTATTTTTTTATTTTATTTTATTTTATTTTATTTTATTTTATTTTATTTTATTTTATTTTATTTTATTTTATTTTATTTTATTTTATTTTATTTTATTTTATTTTATTTTATTTTATTTTATTTTATTTTAGTTTATTTTTTTATTTTATTTTAGTTTATTTTATTTTATTTTATTTTAATTTATTTTATTTTATTTTATTTTATTTTATTTTATTTTATTTTATTTTATTTTATTTTATTTTATTTTATTTTATTTTATTTTATTTATTTTATTTTATTTTATTTTATTTTATTTTATTTTATTTTATTTTATTTTATTTTATTTTATTTTATTTTTTATTTTATTTTAGTTTATTTTATTTTATTTTATTTTATTTTATTTTATTTTATTTTATTTTATTTTATTTTATTTTATTTTATTTTATTTTATTTTATTTTATTTTGTTTTATTTTCTTTTTTATTTTATTTTATTTTATTATTTTTTTTTCATTTTATTTTCTTTTATTTTATTTTATATTAGTTTCGTTTAGTATATGTTATTTTATTTTAGTTTATTTTATTTAAATTTATTTTATTTAAATAAATTTTTTTTTAAATTATTTTATTTTATTTCCTTTTTAGATTTAAATTTTTTATAGCATATTTTTTAAATTAGTTTTATATCATTTTATTTTCGTGATTTTTATAAATGTGTACCATATATGCATTTAACGGGTTTTCATATAATACTTACCGGTGGTAGCGCCGTTCATTTGAATAATACATTTTGATTCTCGACCGATTTCACGCGAATTGAAGGGTCGCACTCGAACCGCCACCTTAACGGACGACATTTTGGCGGTGAGAGAGGCCCAAAGGCCTTAATTACACACTAGTAGCTGTAAATAGAGAGAGAGAGAGAGCGATAGGTATTAATAACTATTTTAAATGCAATCTTTAATTCTAAAAAATATTTATTTATTATACAAATATTAATGGGCTAATAAATATATATGGTATATAAAGTTAAAAGTACTTTGACAGCAGCGATACCTGTCTTTTGAATTACAAAATTTTCTCTGCCTGATTTCAACGACATCTATCGGTGTAAACAGATGCTACTTTTCATACAAGTGGCATATTTAAATTTTCTCAATAAGTTGACCAACAAAGTAGAATAGATAAGAAGCTTTGGATTAATAAAATTCACTAATTTAATGACGCCGGAATGAACTCACGCACTGGAAAACTTTTGATATTTTTCTAATTTGCTAATGCCGCAAACACACTGGCATACAAAAGCTGTTTGAAAGAAAATGCAAAAGTAGCGAAAAATAAATTGCTAACAAGACGTGCGTAATTTTCACATTAATTTATTTATTATGCTGAGTAGCTGCGCACAGAGAAGCGCTATAACTTAGAAACAGTGACCCAGGAAACATATTTGGAGTGCTCTGAACTGCGAAAGGAGAAGTAAAAAATTTGGAGAAAAATATAGTAATTAACAACATATAGGAATAAAAGTACATTTTGACTCAAATATGAGTCATTATTGTCTGACTTATGATTCACATATTTAAAAATATGAGTCAATTGTAACCAAATGTAACTCAATAATGATTTATTAACGCATAGTGTAATAAAAATCAACGCAGATTTCAAAAAATTTACTTTTGAAGTCAACTAGGAGTCACTTGTAAGCTCAAAATAAGTCATAAATGATTTGCATATGACTCATAATGAGAAATTTAGCGAAGTAGAATATAGATTTGTAGACTTGAAATTTATATATTTAATAAGTGCCTCATAAATTACTGTTACAAGAGTCACTTCAAAGTCCAAAAAATTTACTTTTTGAGTCAAATAAGAGTCACTTGTGAACTCAAAATAAGTCATAAATGATTTGCATATGACTCATATTTGCAGTCATGAGACCTTTAGCAAAGCAAATGAAATATTTACGCTGCGAGCTCTGAAAATAATCCATAACAAATTGATATTAAAGCATATAAATAATTTATATGCGACTCTCAATGCTTGCTGGGTTCGAGTTTGTGGTTTTGACACCTTCTTTTCGCTCGGAGCACATAAAAAATCAGAAAAATTGCCACAAAGTAGCACACTAAGTTTTTGTTTTTGTAAATTAGCAAATTAACTTTTACACTCGTTTTTCACCTCTTCCCACGAGTCATCAAAGAGTTTATGCCTCTGAGTGTCGCTCGAGTGCGTCAAAGTATGTTGGTGCGCCATGTCGTATGAGCAACAATAAAAGCTAATATGCCAAAATGGCAAACTTACACACACTCTTCCCCCCTTAAATATATTTCAGCGCTTTTGAGTGCTCACCTGTGCAGGCGGGTTGACGCAGCCACTTATTATTTACATTTAAAATTTCATTATTTGTAATTTTCAACAACAACAAAGGCCTAAAGCAGAGCAAAAAAACAAGAACAAAGCAATATTTTACAAAATAATAGTAAGAAAACGCGGCATAAATGTTGTTGACTCTTTGCAGCGACAGAGGAAAACTCTGCGACGTTGCCAGAGTCCATGCTAACAATATTTATGTCTGTATATATTATATAATGGCAACTGTTGGGGTGGCTTTTTCTACTTTGTGACAAATTTATTGTGTTTTTTTTGTTGTTGCTTGCTGTTAAGTAAGAAAAATTTGTATATAATTTATGCAAATATGTATGTTTTAATTAAATTGCGTTGTGGTGTATATATTCATCAGCTCCTGTAGAGCTTTTCTGTGTAACTGTGAATGAATGGTGTTAATAATTTCAAATACTTTGAGTGAGGTCATGACTTTAAACTTTTTACGCTGCGTTGAATACTGCGAGTGAGCTCTGTATGTATGTATTATATATAGGTATACGCAAGGTGCTTTTCATTGGTCATTTTACAATTTATTTTATTTCATATTTTTATTTGATTTCATTTAATTTAATTTTAAATTATTATTTTAGTTTGCCATTTTATTGTACTATTTATTTATCATTTTTATAATTAAAATTTATTTAATCTACTTTATTTTATTTTATTTCACTTTCTTTTTATTAAATATTATTAATTAAATCTAATTTTATTTAATTTTTTTAATTTATTCTTTTTTTAATTTACTTTAATTTAATTTATTTTAATCTATTTTATTTCATTTTATTTTACTTAATTGTAACTCATTTTAATTTAGTTTATTTATTGTTATTTTCTTTTTTATTTATTTATTATATTTATTTTATAAATTAATTAATTTTATGTAAATAAATTTAATTTTCTAGTTTGCTTCCTTTTTAATTAAATTTACAATAATTATTTTATTTCAATTTTATATTTTTTTGCCTAATTTTATTTACTTTTTATTATATTTAATTTTATTTTTATTTTACTTTAATTTATTTATTTCTTCATTTAATTTTATTTTTTAATTTTAACTTAATTTATTTTCATTTTCACTTTTTTTCTTTAATTAAAATTTGATATTTATATAATTACATATATATAAGTGATATTTTTACTTTTAATTATTTATTTTATTTTATTTTATATTAATTTGTTTTGATTTATTTTATATCTTATTTTATTATTTCCTTGTATTTAATTTAATTTTCTTATTAATTTAATTCAATTTGTTTTATTTTTCATTTAAGGTGCTTTTAATTTTTTTCTAATTTAATTTATTTTAGTTTTATTTTATTTAAACTTATTTAATCTTTACTTTTATGTTTTTCAACTTAATTTAATTTAATTGTGATTAAAATAATTTAATTATTTTTATTTTAATTTGTTTTATTTTATTTTAAATTTTATTTTATTTTTTTATTTAATTTAAATTAATTTTATTCAATCTTGCTTAATTCAATTTATCTTAATTTTTATTTTCTTACTTTAATTTTTTTTTAGTTTAATCTATTTTTTAATTTAATTTAGTTAAATTTTTTATTTAATTTTTTTTTGCGGTTTAAGAAAAATAAAACGAAAATTCAGAGGCACAAAAGTTGGCGCGGTGAAGCCTAAAATATTTAATAATTAACGTTGCATACTTTTGGGCATCACGATTGAAGAGTGATTCAAAATACTCGCAATATATTTGCTAATATTATCACAACTAAATTTTTCACATAAATAAGTCAAGTGACGTATATTTATACATAAATTTTCAGGGTCATTGAGTCCCTGCTACTATTTATACGAAAACAAAAACATTTAAATATTTATATTTAGTTACAGCACCACCTCATGCCATAAAAAGCTAGTTTGTGCAGATAGTGTAAACCATAAAGTCAAAATTAAATTTACTATTTGACTATATCATTTGTGCTCAGTAATATTTTTCATATACACACACACATACGTGTATTTACACATAAACTCATACTTGATGGGACTTTAAACACATTTACTACAAAATAGAGAACGGAAATTTAATTATGAAGTAGAAAGACTGAAGAAAGCAGAAATTGTGTACGAAGAAGAAGAAGAGTGGTAAACTCCAAAGAAAATTGTCGCATTTATTGCCAATTTCCATGAGTCATGAGTCAACAGCAGCAGCACCAGACACTGGACTACCGTTGGGCGTCAAAGTGGAGTCCAACAAAATGGCGTTCGATGGCGGTCGCCACCAGCGACGCCAACAACCAGCAGCCAATAACAATGGCAAAGCTTAAAAACATATTTATTTGTGGGTTTCTGACTTATTCTAAATTTATGACATTGGCATATACATACATATATGTATATAAGTTATTTTTACAAAGAGAAATGAGGAAGTTAAATATGCGTACGTGTTAGTTTTCTTTCTTTATTAAGCGCTTTATGTCCTTTATGGTACATAAATGCTTGTATATGCTTAAATATGTGTGTGGGTGTGTATGCGTGTTTATTTTCATTTGGCGGCAGTCGCATGTGGCGCTGTCGAGTCTCTTGATCATAAAAAAACACTGTCCCGCCTCATGCGGTCATAAAATTGCCGAAGAAGAAGAACTACTCATACGAGTATATGAGTACTTGGCTGCCAAGTTTGTGGCGCAAGCAGTAAAGCCGACGGCATAAACTAACCAATGCTGCCATTAAGTTGTATAATAAGAGAGTAAAATAGTTACAGCTTTTAGCGGTAAAATTGAAATACAGTAGGAAGTAGCAGGAATTTGGTAAATGTTGGAGCTTTCTGCTCTTTTTAGACTTCACATAGTGAGTCATTCATAATATGAGGGTTTGAAATATTTTTAAGACATACAATTGAGCCATAAAAGCAACTAAATATATGTATGTACATTAATAGTAGCATTTGCTAATTAATGTATTCAAAAGTCAGGAGATATTAAAAAAAAATTTATTTATTTTATCGATTTATAAAAATGTAAAATAAAATAAAGTACAATATGTAATAAATAATAATATAATAAATTAAATAATAAATTAAATTAAATTAAATTAGATTACGTAACATAAAGTAAAATAAGATAGAAAATTATATAATTGAAACAAAATAAAATAAATGAAACTAATATATTATTAAATAAAATAAAATAAAATGAGAAAACAAAAATGAAATAGAATTAAATTAAATACATAAAATAGAGTAAAATAAAATATAAAATAAAAGTAAATTAAATATATAAAATAATGTTAAGTAAGATAAAAAAGTATGTGATTGATTAAACAAAAAACAAATCAAATGAGTTCGAAAGGAATGAAGAATAAGAAAATTTAATACAACAAAATAAATTAAAACAAAATAATAATAAATAAAAATAATAAAATTATTAATTAATAATAAAATATTATATGTAAACTAAAATGATTAAACTAAATAAATTAAATTAAAATAAATTAATTTAAATAGAAAAAATAAAATACATAAAATAAGCAAAAATAAGAACTTAAACTAATTAAAATATATAAAAATAAATTTAAAAAAAAAACTAAATAAAATTAAGATAAAATGGAAAAAATGCAAACAAAATAAACTAGAATAAAAAAATCAAATAAAATAAAATACACATTTAATAACATTAAATATAAAAGAAAATTAAATTAAAATAATTAAACTAAATATAGCAAAATATGATAAAATAAAATTTAATAATAAAGTGGATTAAAATAAATAAATTACATTGAAATAAATTAACTAAAACAGAGAATGAAATATATATTACAATAATAAAATTAAATATAAAAAAAAATTAATTAAAATAAAATAAAATGAAATAGTAAATAAAAGTGAATAAAATAAAATACATGAAATGGCTAAAATAAGACTTAAGAAATAAAAAATAAATAAATAAACTGAACAAAAAAATATACAAAATTATTAAAAAAAAAAAATAAAAAATAATCAAACAAAATAATCTAACATAAAATTAAATCGAATTAAATAAAATAAAATAAAATTCGACAAAAAGATACGGCGACATATAGAAGGAAACTCTTATAGGACCCAGAGAGGTAATCTAGTGACTTATGCACAGAGTATACTGAATTTTAGGAGGGAACGTTTCTCCAGCCTACTGAATGCCGGTGAAAATGGAACATCCGGAGATGGTGAAACCGATTCTCCAATCGATGACGGTAAAAAGATGTTTCATTGCACGACTATGAAGAAGTTCGAATAGCAATCACCCGCTGGAAAAAAAAAACAAAGCAGCGGGGGCCGTTGGGTTGCTGGCAGAGCTATTCAAATACGCCGGCGTAGAACTAAAAAGGGGCATGTATCAGATTTTTTTGTAAGCATGCCTGACGTTTGGAACCTAAGTGCACGCTGTCCAATCCAGAAAAAGGGCGATCCCACAGTCTGCACTAATTACCGCGAAATAAGCCTACTTTGTAAAGCCTATAAGGTCCTATCAAGCGTATTGTGTGAAATACTAAAGCCCTTCAATAAACTGAATGGACCTTATCAGCATACCTTTAAATCTAGTAAATCTACCATGGAATAAACCGGTAAATAGGGGATCGACACGCACCACCTCTTTGTCGATTCTAAAGCAGCCTTCGACAACACCAAACTAAGAAAAAACGAACTGTCCTTTAACTAATATTTCCATTGTGTGATTGTTTACTTACTCTAAATTTGAGAAGACAACTTCAACACAATTCTAAAAACTTTAAACAATAGATACCCACATTCACTGATTAGAAAGCGTTCTCCGAACAAAAGGTATTTGAATAAAACAAACAAATACAATGCTTACACAAACAACAACAATTGAATTCCATAAACATATCTATACTCATACACGTACATATATTTATATAGGTATGTCGAGGTATAGCCACACAACTGTTACAGCAGAAAGGAATGGAACAGCTGTACAACACAGCGTCAGTTGAAGGCAGCAAACGCGGTGGTGAGGCGATAAAATTGCAAGACACTCGTAATATTTGTAGTTTTATGAATGCACAAGTGACTCGTGTCGTGCCAAATACAATTACATTGTCATTCATACCATTGCAGCAGTGGCAGCACAATCTCAACATTCTCATTGTTTAATGTCAATGAGTAGGAATGAAAAGAAAAGAAATAAAAGGAAAGGAAAGGAAAATAAAGAAAAAAGAACACTTTCAATGGAGCAAACAACCACTAGCAGAAAAGTCGATGAAGAGCGATAAAACTGCTGTTGCTGTCAATGAGAGTAGAAAACTATTTTTTCATATGCAATACATAAATTGGTATGTATGAAACTACATATGTATGTTTTATGTATGTGTTAGTGATTTTAGATTTCGTATGACTCATATCTGCGGCAAAGGGAATCCCTTCAAGGTGCGCTCCCTTCTCCTCAAAAAACAATTTAAGTCGAAAATATATTTTTGAAATATAAAAAATTCTCGTAAAAAGTATATAACTAAATAAAAAAAAATATGAAAAATATTGAATGTAATATTTTTATTCTTTGCTTCACTAAATTCCTTCTTTTTAAATTTATTGCAGATTGAATTTGGTTTTATTTTTTCATATAAATTTTAATTGGTTACGTATACGTAGTGGAGTGCCTAATTCTCATGTTATATTTAAAAAAGAATCTTGAACTATATCAAAGAAGGACTTTCAGAGCATTAACTAATAAATAATAAAATGGAAATTAAAGTTAAAAAAATAATAAAAAATAAATAAAAAATGGAATAAAATAATATATAAAAATTAAATTAAATCAAACTGAATAAAAAATATAAAAAAATTAATAAATACATAAAAATAAAATAAAATAGATTTAATTAGATTAGAATAAAATGTTAAATAATTAAAATTAAAAGATAGAATTAAACCGTTACACAAAATAAAAGTAAATCATAATAAAATAAAATGAAATGATGTAAAAGAAAATAAAATAAAATTTATAAATTATAACAAAACAATAAAATAATATATAAAAATAAAAGAAATTTAATTAACTTGAAACAAATGTTGTTTAGTTTAAGTTTAAAAAAATATATAACCTAACATACATAACATATATAGCACTTTTCGACCGAAAATCGCTTCAACGGTTACAAAATGCCAATTATATATAAAAAAAAACTGAAATAAAAATATAAAATCAAATGATGTACGACCAATTATTTAATAAAAAAATTAAGCAAATAAAAGCAAAAAAAAATTAAGCAAATAAAAGCAAAAATGCATATAATAAAATAAAACAATATTAAAGAAAGTAAAATAAGACAATATAAATTAAATTAAATTAATTAAAACAAAATAAAAGATATTTATATATTTAAATTAATTAAAATATTAAAAAAAAGAAAATTATTTTAAATTAAATAATGTAATAAATATATATAATAAAATAAAATTCAATTCAATAAGGTAAAAAAAAATAAATAAAACTTAATTAAATATAACAATTATTTATAATGATAATTTAAAATTAAAGAATTAAAATAAAACAGAATTAAATAAAGTTAAATTAAATGATACAAATAATTTAAATGAATTAAAATAAGATAAAACAAATAAACCAAACGTAAAAAAAATAAAACAATAAAATAAAATTCAATTAAATAAACACAAAATAAATAAAATGTAAAGTAAACGAGAAAAACCTCATTTCTGAAGTTGATGATAACTGATGATAAAAAGTGGATCACTTACAGCCACTCAAAGCAAAAATGGTAGTAGTCGTAGGGCAGAGATCCGGCACAAATGATATAAAAGTTAGCATTGACGTCCAGGAAGGGTTTGTTGATTGTTTGGTGATATTTGCAAAGAAATCTTCCACCATGAGCTGCTCCCCTACGGCCAAACTTTCAATTTGCGCCGTCTGGGTAACACCAGACCGCATAAATCGATAGTGACTCGGTAGAAGCTCCCAAAGCTTGGTTGGGAGGTTCTTATGCATCACCTCATAGTTCGGACTTCGCACCAAATGATTACTCACTGTTCCTGTCTATTCACCATTTCGATTTGGCTGGTGAAGAATCGACCTGAGTGGAAGCCTTTAATTATCGATTGTCTAAATTTTTTGTCAATAAAGGCAAGGGTTTCTATCGAGCAAAACGGTGCATATTTGACATAAGTCGGATAAATCTAATTATGGTAAACATAGTCTTCAATATAATGCAAAGATATATAAAATTTACCTTAAAAACTTGTTTCTCCCCCTTCACTGTTTCCAAAAACAGCAAATAAAATTCAGTTACTCGTACAGTGTTGTATCAATATTGGTAAATACATATTTTATTTTGAACTTTTTTCGTTTAAATCAAATTTATTTAATTTTGAATTTTTCTTATTTTTTTGTTGTTGTTTTAGTTCGAAATTTTTGTTTTTTGTTCGTAGTAGTTTAAACAGTTGCTAAAAACAGAAGTGCGTTGTACGAACTAAAACTTGTACACTTGACAGATTTTTCTTTCTAAAAAATTAGATTTTTTATATAAAAATATTATAAGGATTTATTTATATTTTGATACTAAATAAATGGTATAAATTTTATGGAAAAAATATTTTGCACATTTCACATAATTTCACACTTTTTTTAATTGAAAACTATTTTAAAGTATTTTGCACATATTTTTTGTGTAATTCATATTTCTAATCACTTTAATTGTGTTTTAATTTTTTTAATCTTAAATTTTTGTATCAAACATTTTAATTCTCTTAAAGTTTAATTATTTTTTTCCATTTTATATTTTTTAAGCTTTAATTTTTTTTAAATATTTAATATCACTTTTTTAATAATTCCTTATATTTTATTTTTTTATTTATAATTTTTTTTTAATTTAATTTTTTTATAATTTTTTCTAAATATTTAATTTTTTTATTAAGTTTTCTTAAATATAATTTTTTTATAAGGTTTTTTTAGATATTTTATATTTTTTAAATTTTTTAAATACTTTATATCACTTTTTTATTAACTCGTTAGACTCTTTTTTACATTTTTTTATTTCTTTCTTACTTTTTCTTAAATTTAATTTTTTTACATTTAAAAGTTTTTCTAGATATTTCATATTTTTGCTAAGTCTAAATTTTTATTAAATATTTCGTATCACATTTTATAAACTCGTTATAATTTTCACCCGTAATTTTTCTTAATATTTTTAATATTTTCTTTAATTTCTTTGATATATTTGTTACTATCATTTTTTTCATATTTTTTATTTTTATATTTTTAACCATTTATTTTTATAAATATTTCACATTATTTTAACCACAAATATTTTTCAATTATTTATCAAATTTTCTTAAATTTTTTATTTTTATTTTTATTTTTTGGAAGGCATTTTTTCAACAAATTTTTTGAGGTATTTTTTTTAATTAATTTTAATTTTTATAATTTTTAATTTTTATTATATATTTTTCCTCTTCACTATGCGTCAAATGCATGCACTGACCGTAAGTCCGTAGCCGTTATTGCGATTTGTCACTAGAAAAACTCTCACAAACACAACCGAGCAAGAAGTATTCGTCCTTTTGTGCTCCTTCGTGTGCTGCCGTAAAACACTTCGTTTGGGAGACTCAATAATAATAAAAAAAATAACAATAAAAACTAATAAATTGGAAATTTGTTGAGAGTAAATGAAAATATGAACTTTAGGAGAGACAAGAGAGTGAGAGAGTATGGGAGAGAGCGCAGGAAAATGAGATTTTAAATAAAGACAGAGAACGAAAATATAAGATTTTATTTAAGACGAGAGAGAGAGAGAGTAGAGAAAAAGGAAAATAAGATTTAAAAAAAGATAAAAAATATGCAAATGAGCAAACGAATTTAGCTTGAACAAATTAAAGGTGAAAAAGAGTTGACACTATTATTATAAATGAAAGAGATGGCTAGACAAAGTGTGACAGAGCAGCCGCACAGAGGCGTGTGCAAGTAGTTTGCTGTTAGAGCGAGCACACACTATGTATATACAACACTAAAAACACTGTTTCAATACAAAATCATTCGCAGTATATATATTTATATATATGTATATATATTTTAATTTTTTTTAGTTTTTTAGTGAAATGCGCAAAATATTTTTTTTTTAATTGTTATAAATCGTTTTTGTGAAAGCTTTTTTTAGATTTAAATATAGTTTTTAAATTTGTATTTTAACAAATTTTAAATAATTGTTTTTTAGAGGTTATGTTTTTTTGATTTAAGCTATGTTCCTTGACACTTTTGTACGTGTGTAAATGTGTGAGCGCATGCACATTTCGATGAAGCAGATGAGCGGAGGAAAAAAGAAGGAAAGGAAATTATTAAATTGGAAAATAATAATAATATTAAAAATATAAAAATGAAAATATAATAATAAAAATCTAATATGTTTGTTAATTTAGAACCTTTTTTTTAGTAATTTTTCCGGAGTAGAACTAAAGCTGAGTACTCAATACATAAAAAAAACTTGTTGTAGCAAAAAGTTCTTATTTGAATAATTTTGAGCTCTTCAATTTAAAGAAGAACCAATTCAACCAACCAAAAATAGAGGCACTTTCCTAACTCAGGCAGTGGCTACTTTTTGAAGGATTTTTCATTTCTTTTACTTTATAAAGCTTTTATAAAAAAAAGAGACCGCAAAATTTTTTTTAATTCACTAACTTACATTTTTTTCGTTAAAAATTTATATATGTATTTTTAGCCAACAAAAATGTCCTTGATTATTAACCCACCCTTGTGGTCCATGGCAAACAGACTCATCATCAAGGACTAACAAATTTAAGTCTGTTGTGTCACTTGTTTTTCTACAAGGTTCGCCCATAAACTAGTTCAAAAGTACACCCACTAATCACAATCACAATGAAAACTGTATAATAAATAACAACTTGCACAAAATCATAGCATACCCTAAGGCGCAGCTATTGAAGTGACATAAATTTTGTAGAAAAACATATACATAAATTATTATAATATTTTGTCCTTTCCAAGTAAATAACAAATAAGTTGTGAAGACTATTGCATGGAAATTTTTATTTTCCTCTGCTTGCATATTTATGTATTTATGTATGTGTGTGTCAAAGATTTTACGTTGTTTGCATTGTCATGACCTTTAACAATAAATTTTCACGTTGGCGTTTACATATATATACGAGTATGTATATATATGTTATTGTAGTACCGAGGCAAAAAAGCAGAGAGAGTGTGTTGAGAAAAGCGCTCATGAGCTGATGCCTAAATGTAGGCAATGAGTTTTTAACTCAATTTCATTTGAGTGCATTTAACAATGCGTGTCTTAAGTAGGGTATGTAGGTGAGTTTAAAAAGAGTAAATACAATTTTTAAAAACAAATTACACATAAAAGCGCCTCAAAATATGCTTTACATTTCTTATAGATACCAACTAGTAGTAAATGACTACTTTTTTTTCCTGGGACGCCTCAAATTATGCTGTTAGCTTACGAAGAAGAGCTAACTGGCACAAAGATAAATAAATCTAAAAGCTAATTTTTTAGGATAAAGAAATTTGAAATGAAAAATTCTGAAATATTTCGAAGAACCCCCAGAAATTTGTAAATAAATAAATTTTATATTTTAAAATACAGTATATATAATACAAGCCAAATATTTACCAAAAACTTGTTGGTTAGCTTATATTGAGCGTATACTTTATTTTGTATTCCTAAAAGTATGCTTTGTGCATATATATATAAGTATGCAAGGAAAATGGTCTATACCTTGCTGTCTAAGGTTCATAAAATTTCTAAATGTTCATACGGATAAAAAAAATCAAAAAAAATCTTGAAAGCACCTAAATGTATGCTATAAATTTTCAAAGATACTTTACACTCGAAATGTATAGTGTTTGTATGCTCTAACATAAATATTTTCATACATATCCGCATATATTCTAATGTTAAGTACGTCAAAGCGCCTATATGTATGCAATGATTTTTTCTGATATACGAAATATAAAACAAGGTGGTTTAGAATTTCAAATAATATAACTTTTTCCCAAAAACAGAAATATTTTAATATTTACATATATTTTAATCTAACTAAAAATAAAATAAAATGTTTTAAAATAAAAAAAAAACACAAAATAACAAAAAACCAAGGAAACAAACTAAAAAAAATTTAAAACTTTTTCTAATAATGTACATAGTATGTATATGAAAATCTTTTCGATTCGTAAAATGATGAGTAATTTTCGAAAATACAAATTTTGACTATTACATTTCTTCTTTTCATTTTTTTTTACCAATTGCAAAACTGAAGACAACAAGTATTATACGTAAAAAACTCAATGGAAAATTAATTTTGCGCAGGTCATTTGCAGACGATTTGAAACTTTCTCAGTTTTTAGTTTTTTTGTTAATTTTTTATATTTTTATTTTTATTTTTTATATTTTTTTGAAATTTTCTTTATAGCTGCGCTTTATTCATTAGTGTTATTGTTGCTGTTGCTGTTGTTGTACATTATCGAAATGTAAAATTTCCAAAAGTGATTCCTTCGTCGCTGTCGCCGTCAATATGAGGAATACCAAAATTGATGTTAGAAATAGCGAGAATAGCAATAAATAACCAAAGGCGCACATTGAAGTATTGCAGAAGGAGCAAAGTAATTATATTGTGTGCAAGACATGGCACACACATACACGTATACACAATTAACTATCAAAAGTTGCACGAATGAATAAAAAAAAAAAACAAAAATTAATTACACAGTCAGCCTTTGAAGCACTCAACCAGTCATCAGGCAGTCAACCAGCCACCAAAGGCCAAACGCACACAGTATAGATTGATGAAAATTTTTCAGCTGTTGGTATAACAGATTTGTGAAAATATGTAGAAAAAACACTTTTCTGTGCGCACACACACACACTTTGTCACTGGCTTTTTATTTATTTATAATATCTATGATATTTTAATAAAATTTTCACACTTTTCTTATATAAAATTTTACTTTTCTTTAATATTCTTTATAATCTTTTTTACTTTCTAGTTGAATTTCAATTGGTTTTCTGTACAAAATCGATAGCAACGACCACTTGATTCAACGCGTCTACGCGTTCAACGTAACTAAACCAACCTGACACGAGCTGCGAGCAACCGAGTACTACGAAGCTTAAGGGTAAGCCAGACGTTAGTAACCTGAAACTAGCTAAACGTATGAGTCAAGTAGCAGCAGCGACGACGATTGCAATGACGAAGAGAAGGGCAAGAACAACAAAGGCGACGACGATGACGACCTGGGGTACGATGACGCTCACGTGGGGGTGGTACTGAAAGCATACGAACAGTAAGGAGCAGTGGTGAATATTGATTAAAAAAATTAAAAATTAAATTAAATTAAAAAATATAAACAGAAAAATTTAAAAAAAAATTTAAAAATAAATAATATTGTACAAAATTAAATAATGTAAAAAAAAAATTAAAATTAAATTAATAAAAAAATACCTTAAATAAAGAAAATAAAGTAAAGTACAATAAAAAAAAATAAAATTATTTCAAATAAAAACCAAAATAAATTAAATTACTTTAAATATTAAATAATCAAACAACATTTAAATAAAAAAAACGAATAAAGTAAAAAAAATGAAATAAAATAAAAAGAAATGAAATAAGAAGTTAATAAAATAACATAATATTTATTAAAATAAAATGCACTAAATAAAGAAAAAATTATTATAATTATAAAAAAATAAAATTAAATTAAATTAAAATAAAATAAATACAGAAAATACATTAATTAAAATATAATAACAAAATAAAAAATAAAATAAATTGAATAGAAGAAAATAAAAATTGTATTAAATATAAAAACAAAATAAAGAATAATAATTAAATTCAAAAGTAAAATAATAGTGAAGTAAAATAAAATAAAAAAAGATATTAAAGAATATATAACTAAAAAAAAACTAAAGAAAATAATACGATATAAATTAAATTACATAGAGAAAATAAAAATAAAGTAAATATATAAGTGAAATAAAATAAAAAATTAAATAAAGTACAGCAAAATAAAACAAATATAATAATTAAAAATAAAATACATAAAATATGACAAAATTTATATAAATAAATGAAATAATAAAAATAAATTAAATTATTAAAAAATAAAAATAAATTAAATACTATAAATAAAAATAAAAATAAATCCCAACACTAAAAATAAAATAAAATTACAATAATGTGAAATGAAATAACATATAAAGTTGTTTCTTTTTTGTAAAATTTCTCAAAAATATGGCAAACAGTTTCGAGTTTGTTTCACTCAATTCACTACCACTGTGCCTCCTGCTCTATTCTCCAATAAATCAAAAAACCAAAAACCCTTCGCCTGGCGCATGCGCCCTTGGGGAATTAAGCACAAAGCTTACGCTCTTCTAATAAGTATTGCATTACCTACCTACCTACCTACCTACTGTCTCCGAGAGAGTGTGGGAGCTTAAATTATGCAAAAGTAGTTATGTAGGAAAAAAAACTTAATTTAAAGAAGTCTAAGCAAAAACGGGTTTGAAGTTAAGCAAAATATGGAATGAAATGGAATTTTTTTAAATTAAATTAAAGTTAAATGAATTTAATATTTAAAACAAATTTAATTTCTTTTATTTTTTATAACAAAATTTTTATTTGCGAATTATAAATAATTTTTGCAATTAAATAAAAATTAAAAAACAAACATTACTTTAACTTTAAATTAGAAAAATATTTTTTTTATAATTTTTAAAAATTAAATTTGCATAATATAAATAATAATACTAATTATTTTATTTATTCTATTTTTATTTTTATTTTTATTTTTATTTTTATTTTTTATACATTGCTTTATCTTTTCACTATTTTATTTTATTTTCATTTTCTAACTATTTATGAAAGTAATGACATATTTACCCAATTTGAGTTATTCCAATTTTTGTATTTATTTAGTTTTTTTCGCTTTCTTTAATTTATTATTTCAAATTTTATAATTATTTTTCCTTCAAATAAAGTTTTTTAAACTTTTGAAATATATTCTAAATTAAATTTGTTATTAATCTTTAATTTTTAATAATATTAATTTAAACTATAATTAAGCTACCTAGATCATGAGGACCGGATAAATAAAAATACTCCAGCTTTGAAAGTCTTCGATCTAGTACCCGCTAGTGGAAGCAGAGGAAGGGGAAGATCTCCACTCCGTTGGAAAGACCAGGTAGAGAAGAACCTGACTGTACTTAGTATTTCCAAATGGCGTTAAACAGCAAAAATAAGAAATGAATTGCGCTATGATATAAATTCGGCTAATCGCATAAGTCATGGTAAAGAAGAAGAAGAATATGATCTTATTTATTAATTTATTTTTTATATTTATTTTCTGTATTTTCTTTAATTTTTAACTTTTTATTTTATTTTAATTTTTTAAAATACTTATAAAAATAACTAATATAATAAATATCTTGTATTTACTTCTTCTTAAAATTATTATTTGTTTATTTTATTATTTATTTCTAATTTAATCCTTATTTTTAAATTATTGATTAATTTTAAAATATTTTTGTTATATAATAAAATTTATTATATTTAATAAAAATTATATTTTCTTTATTTACATTTTATTTTCACTTAAGAAAATTGAATAAAAATATTTAAAATAATTTATTAAATTTTTTTTTAATATTATTTTGTCAGCTCTATTCAGTTCATTTTATATGCCTTTTAATATATCCCATAATTTTCCCCACATATTTGAGCTATAATATGATTTAATGTAGCTTGTCAGCCTAACATTAAAAACACTTATAATAAAAAATAACAACAATAATTTAGTAAATTTATTTAAAATTCAATAGTTTTTGGCAGCTGTTTGTGGTTGCTGTCAGCAACTGCTACTGTGACGACCATTAAAAAGTCCGTTAATGTTGCTGCCAAAGGCAATAATTTTCACTCAAACACACACACACATACATACACTCAGTACAGACATAAAGAACCGTTTGAATTTATCAGCAAACTCTTCACTGTCATCATCGTATATCGTCATCTCGCACTCGTCATCAGCAACATCACTGTCGACAGTAATAAAATCAGCAACAACAACAACAATAAAAACAAAAAATAATAATAATAATTTTACATAGAAATATATGTATGTATATATGTGCGGCAGTTGCAAAAATATAAAACTTGGCTGACGTAAAATGAAATTTTTATTGATTTCTACTGCGTACGGGCTAGTCTCTGTGTGTGTGTGTGTGTGTGCTTGTGTTCAATTGTGTGGGTTAGTAATTGCCGTTGATTATATGCGTGCATTTGTGTTTTCTTTTTGTTTTTGTTTTTTTTTTTTTGTTTCGTTGCTCTTCAATGAGTTCGCTCTTTGATTTCATGGGCTTTGACAAGTCATTTAACGAACTTTTGTTTTGCCTCGAGAAATAGACACCGAGTCGGCGTTCGTCCTTGTCTGCCTACAGTGGCGTAAGCACCTATCCTTATCACAGGCAACTGTCATAATTTTATGGCATACTTATACGGATGTATGTATGTATTTAATGTTTGTTTTAACTAGTTTTTTTTAGTGGAACTGTCGCACCAACGCACTTCTTCCCACATACACGCACACGCACACACACATCCATACATAGAAATGTACTTATTCATCAGCTTTTTAGTGTCTTCAACTCCTATTCGTTTTGTCTATCAACTTGCTCATCTTTTAATACTTTCCCATAACAAATATTTACAGACTTACATATGTATATATTTTGATTAGTCTGCTGACATTGAGCTTATGTCAGGTCTCGCTAAGCTCTGGAGCGAGTTGCCGCAGTCAAGCAAATATTAGCAAATAATCAGACATTAATTTAATGTTTTCCCCCATATGAATTTTCATATATATTGTACGTACATAGGTATATACATATGTGTATTTGTATTTATAAAAGTTTCTTACGCAAATCTGTGCAAATTTTGCCGTTAATACGTGTGTCATTTGGCAACTAAAAGTTTGGTAATATCATTAGGATAACGGTCATAAATTGTATGTGTAGTGTTGCAATTTTCTGTAAGCCTTAAGAACATTGGCAGGCCCCAATCGACTTCTCCTTAAGACCACTAAGCAGTAGTATTATATCGAAAATATATAATTCTAGGTTCGGTTTAAGGAGAGGCGTTCACTTATAGTCGAAAAATCGTCAAAAGAAAGTCTGTTGGGTGGTGATGTCATTGAGATCCAGTGCGCTTCCAACGATCGGCTCACAACCATCAAGAATCATTGGTTCTTCTAACGGTTAAGGACTATGAGGATGAAGACTTTGAACGATACTCTCTACTATCCACCGGCCCAACTGGCTAGGTATAGCTGGCGAGGAGTCTTGATTCAACATCATATTAAGTAGCGGGACTATTGAAATCGCACAGAGTTTCCCGCTGAGGAAAGGCACATTGAAACTCAAACACTCTGGGATCCTCCAAACTTTCGAATTCATACCGTTACACTAGCATCACAAAGTAACCATTTTTAGCCTCGAGGTAGCTCACTGTATCTGGACCAAGACAGAAGTAAAGCCAAATAGATCGAAGCGAGAAAAGGTTTTAGAGTGTTATCATTCAAGAGCTCTTCCCTAACACCCAGCTCCCATCTACTGCCGCCAACGGTGGGTTGGACTCAAATTTCAATTCAAAATGTTTGATTTGTGCAATACCAACGCCAAGAGAGAGAGAGAGAGAGACCGAAAGTGAAATAAATAAATAGAGAGAGGGGGCGGAAATAGAAGAGAGAGAGAGAGGGAGACAGAAAGAAAAAGAAATAGGGAGAGGATATAATGAGAAGGAAACAAAGAAAGGGAGGGAGATAGAGCTAGTGTTTCCTTTCAATCCAAGCGTTAGCTCAAGCATAACAAGTTCATACAGTTCAGTTCAACTTTTAACCGTTTCAAAACCCTACAACTTTTTTGAATAAGACACGTTGTGAGCTTCCTGTCCCGTTCAATACTCCTATAATGAATTGTTGAAAAGTTCCGCAGGGGTAGGTGTCTAAGTCGACTAGGTGAATAAAGTTTACATCCTCGAACACGTCTCTCTACCTCACAGAGAAGGAAACATGACTTAATTGCGACGGAACAGTAGTCTTCATCGATTTAAGTACTTGGACATGTCTTCTGGTGAAGTCAATCACTCTCAGCTCATTTCGGAAAGAGTACAAAGCTTCACCACGTGTCAGAAATACACTAAGAGGGAATGACATTCTCACCCGGAGTTAGATATTCTTTTCAATAAGTTTGAATGTTGGTCTGGTCACCATTCGAACCAATAACCTGCCGAAGTATAACACGTACTGGTAACTACTTGGTTACTGCGGTCACAGGTGCTGGCACTTGGTATGCTCTAAATGGCGTTCCGCAGTTCTCTTTTACCAAAAAGCGTTCTCAGAAAGAGGGGGTGTATGCAGGGACAGTCATTAGTGATTGTGCTTACATAGTCGAACTTTTCTTGTGAAGAGATAAGTTCATTGTTGCTCGGAAGGTGCCGATATTAGCGCTATAAAAGTGTGTGAGCCACGGTCAAGTCCTCCTTCTCTATCATTGGGATCGAGCACAGAATCAAGGAAATCTGGTAAAGTCATGTTATTCTGTGGACTCTGGTGGACGTTAATGATAGTATTCCGCTGAAATGTACTTTCCCCGGGCAAAAATCTAACACTAAATTTGCGCTTCTTTAATTGGCTACTAAGATAGACTTTACGAGAACTTGTTTCTTTCCGAACGTGTCCCGTTCTCAACACACCACTAAGATGGCGCTGATTTCGGCATTGATTTTTTCAGCTGGACACAGGAATCTTCCTGATAACAGGACCAGGTATTTAAATAATATTTAATGCCTTCTTCAATGTTATAGACTGAAGCTATTTTCGGCCGAGCTCCTGCTCCAGTTTGTGTCATGCGCCTTTATATTTTTCCAGCAAATGGTGAGGCCTGTGACATTCCCTCCCGCGGGGCGACCGCAATTCGAAAAAAAAAAATTTCAATAATTTTGGATGTTGGTCGGACCAGACCTCGAGCCCGGGCCTTACAAATGTTAGTATGCAAAGCTAACCAGTCGGCTATAGCAACCGAATAGTTACGGCTTTAAAGACCATCGCATAAATTCGTTGCCTGCAAAGTGGCTTGAAGCCACTCGAGGCTACTGGCAGCTGTGAGGGCAGAGAGCTCTTAATACTTTAATGGAGTCTTATGCCGATATGTTGGGCTGACTTCATCACTAAAACGTATTTCGTTTCGGCCATGAAGATTATCGCATCTTACACTAAGGTTGCCAACATTGCTCAGGCTACGCAAAATGTCGACGTAAGAGACTTTTAAGTTTCTCTTCTTACAACTTATTGCAAGGTTTAAAGCATAAAGAAAGATTTAACAATCGCGTTGAGGAGATTAATTTTATTTCCAGCACAAACTCGACCTACTTGACCCACAAGTATTCTCTAAACCAGCACACATATACACACACACAGAAAATGCATTAAACTATATTCTGCTGATTGGCACTTTTCAAGAGACAGCATGTGAAGTTTTATTATTTTTTGCAAAACAAAAACAACTACAAAATCAACACACATCTCATAAGTTCCAGGAATTATTTGCACAACACACGCCTACGGCTATGTACGAATATAGGAGATGTTTTGGACATATGTGAACGGGTAAATATATAGATACAGAACTGGCAATAGACATACACATGCATATGTGTGTACTCAAATAAATAAATATATATATATATATACTATTGAATATTCGATTCAGCAAATATTGCAATGCAAGCTATGCAATTAAATGTTTGTATATATGTATATGGTATATATATGACGAATGATTGCAAAGGTTTTCATATCAAATATATATACGAGTATGTATGTGAGTATGTATGTGCGTATTTGTACAAATATCAATGGAGAATTCCATTCAAGTCAATAAAAAAAGGTGAATTCTCATGTGTAGGCGTTTGTTCTGCGTGTGTGTGGCTGTGTATGTGTACTGAATTATTTAGCCGTGTGTCATCCTTCTCTTCATTTATTCAGTTCAAAGCATTGACGCCTGAATTTTAAACATTTCATGCATAACTATAACAATATTTCAGCATATTTGCAATAAATATTTCGGAAAAATTTTGTATTTTCAATGGAAATAATTTCAATATTTTTTTTATTGTACTACACACCCCGAGGGGAAAAATACTGGCGTTAACTAGTAAAGTAATAGTTAGTATTAACACATACATTAACTAGTTTATCATCCATAATTTTCATCAAACTTTATTTTTTTTTCTTTAAAGTGGGACGTTTGGGAAACTAAGTCATTGAGCAGGCATATTGTATACCCTCGTGTATCCCAGCGTATTCTAAGCGCTGACGAAAAGTTTGCTTGATTATATCAATTACCTAAGTTTCTTCCAACTAAGCATGCCCACCTGGGACCTTAAGTGATTTTCGCTGTGTTTTCTTACGATACTCTCGTGATTGTCTCTTTGCATGTTCTAACGAATTTGGACTTTGTGTGGACACATTTAATTGACTGCCTACCAGAAATCTGATAGACTTTCCCATTAAAGCGATTGCCCATTTGGTGCCTTCAGTAATGCTCACAATCTCTGTTTGAAAGACAGAATTTTCGTTATTGAGTTTGAAGCAACATTGGTTATTGGTGTGATCACAGATGAACTCTGCTCCTATGTCTGCCTCTCATTCAGATCCATCGGTATAGATATATCTTCATTGTTATCCATGGGACTTTGTAGTAAAGAAGCAAGTCTCAGATATTTTCCGGATTTATTGAAAGTCTTCGCCTGTCAACCCAATCAGCAGCGATTTCAAGTGAGCTCTCAGAAGATGACCGATAATATTGATATCATTGACATCAGCAAACTCGCCTACTTTATCCGGACGGATGAGTAAACGAGACGAACGTGTTTGTCATAACTTTCTAACTAAATACCAACAACATTGTCTACCTGGAAATTCAAAAGGTGCTACTTTGAACTGACCCGCCTTCAACTGAGGCTGAAGGACTTTCAAGATAAACTTCTTCAATTCGTCCCCAAAACTCACTCAACTGTCGAATGTCAACCCCATTTCTTGTTGAGTGGAAGAAGCATTAGAAAAAGACTTTAGTGCTCAAGGATCGAGCAAATGGCTCTCCGAAACATAGCATGCATTCCTAACCAGTTATCTACAGCGGACGGCCATCAAAGAGGGACTTAATTGTCGGGAATCTCATCACTCTTCTGGTGGACTTTGTGAAGCCTGAGCAGAAACGACACAGTGTAGAAAGGCATGAGGATTAGCTCTGGAAGTGTCCAAGTTGAAGTCACTTCAGATGGCATTTCTTCGAAAACGTCTCGAGATGTGCCATACATTTAGGTGTGTGCTAAGCCGTATTTGAAATATGAGGGTCTTTCAGAGATGCTCTAGAGCCCTGGAGTTCGGAAGATCTTGTAAGATTAATGGGCAATGAAATAATTGAACTTTAACTTACACTCCTGAGACGAATAAAATCTACGAATAGGCTATTCCCGACGCCAGCTCAGCTCCAATCACGGGAAAGTATGACAGTTTAGGTTTACTGCGGATCCTTGAAGTATTAAGAAAACTTTTAGGTACAGTCTTAGGAGAAAACTATTACTCTCTTTGTGAAAATGGTGTACTTCACAAGACCAGTTCTTGAAATTGGATAAAGTTTAAAATATCCAGAATCAAGACTTCAGGAGGCCTTAGGCTTGAGGAAACAAGTTATAAACCGCTAAACACAGCTCCAGGTGAATGGATCATAACCTAAAATTTGGAATGAGAAAATCATTTCGCTACAAATGAATATTAATTTTTGCATAAGCCGGGGTGCAAAAAAAAATCTTGCATAAACAATTACAACATTAACAATAATGGGGGAAAATTTAATAAGCATAACAACAACAACAACAACAATAAAATCATCTTTTGTACGGAGTACATCAATTATATGCCAAAAAAAATACCCTAAAATCACATTGTTGCCATTTTTCAGCAAGTACAACGTGGACACATACATACATACATACGAGTATAACAGTATTGAGCAGACAAAGCTCAAAGCCCGCATGGGTTTTCGTATAGCAAAAGCGTAACAAATTTGGCGTAACGTGTGTCACTTTATATTAGCGCATTCTTGCGATATCGCGACATAACAACAACAAAAATAACAACAAAAAACAGCAACAAAAAACAACAACTACCAGACAGTGATTAAACTGTCAAGTGAGTTGGAAGTGTAGCAAAAAAAAGGAGGAAAAATATGAAAAAAAATTGTAAAATAAAAGACAATAAATAACAACAACAAAGTGTAATGTGAATTTGAAAGACTCGCCAAGGACAGCGGAGAACGCGTTTTAAACAATATCAACAGCAGCAAAAAACAGCTGCAGACATAACTCTCTACCGTCTGCTGTCATTGACATGCATGCTGCGCTTTGACTATGTACATACATACATATACACACATAATATTACAACACCAAAAACAACAAGAGTCTGAAAAGGACAATAACTTCAAATTGATTGAAGGTAAAACAAGAGAACTATGCTGATAAATAATTTCTCTGTCAAGCCCAAGCAGAGACTCAGCACACGCGCCCAAAACCCGGCACTCACGCAGCTTCGTGTAGATATGTATGTATGTATATACAATATGTATGCATAACAATAAATTTGCCCAAAAAATGGCGCAAAAAAGGTGAAAAAAGGTCTAAAAATCTTATAAAAAATGCAAAGTCTTCTTTTCATCAATTTCAAGGCTTAATAATTTACCGTCAAATAACTGTGCTTTGGGGCATACACAAGCGTTTAAAGGTTAAGAGCATTAACACAGTGGGGTTAAGAGACAATTTTGCTTATAAAAAAGTTAAAAATTTGTTTTTTCGTAACAAATTCTTTGTTGGCTACTGAGGCTCTACCCAGCGAATGTATTGGATTTCACATGGCACATGCCACTGTCTTCATAAATAATAGTAGAATAATAGAAGCTTAGTTAGTTAGTGAAATAGGCAGCTCGATCACGGAACCCTCAACAAGCGCACTTAAGCCTACTACTCCGTTGTAATATCTTTGTCGGGCCTGTGAAGGAGATACCTCTTATCTTTCCACATGCCCAAACCACTTGCTGGGTTTTATGAAGCTCAGGAGTTTATGGATGGAAACTCTGCCAAGCAATCGAAGCAGAAATTATCGATAGAACGATAATGGGCCGCACTGAGAGCTGGGTAGTGGCAATAGTATTGTTCCACCGATTCCTCCTCATCTATGTCCCTGCAGCAGCGGCAAAAGTCCTTTGAGAGACGGGCCATCCTTCTGCCGTGTGTCTCCATAAAACACTGACCGGTTATTACGCCGGTTTTTATGCTTATGAAGATCCTGTCTGGAAGTTGTAAAGTCTTAGTTCTCTTCACTTCGATTAATAATCAGATTTGTCTGTTCACATTGCAAGTGGTTTTACTCTTCCAACTACTGTTCGTAGACTAGTCCTAAGAGCTATCTTGCTGAGGAAAGTGGTATACCCTCTTGAGATTAGGTATGACTGTTCCTTTAAGGCCAGCTGGACGGCAGCTCAGTCGCATACAGTCGAGAGTTTGCTTAAGATTTCTCCCCATCATATTGCCATTTTTGAGGTGATATGTTATATTGGATAGACTAAACGGCAGCCTGGCTGTCAGAATATATTGTGATAGACTGCAGGTTATCGTCTTAGGATTCAGCAACCATAAAGCGGCTTCCGTTGTCGAGGTTAATTCCGCTTGAAAGACGCTGCATGGGTTGGAAAGTCTCTTACATCAGTCGATAGTAAAAGGTTCAGAGTAAACTCCATTGCCTACTTTGTCATCGAGTTTAGAGCCATCGCAGAAGATGGCTACGGATCTTTGATCCAGAACTGGCATATTCCTATTCATTCCTTTCTGGGATTTTTGTTGAAAACGTGTTGTCGAAGACGGAAGTGGAATAGTTCACTTCTTTCAAGAATGCTGTAAACTTTAATATTTGGGTAAGTCCTATGTGGTTCCTCTCTGGTTGAGTTGCATTTAATCTTCCCGCGTTGCCGTTCTCCTGCCGTCTTACTCTCTGTTCATCCCTTTAAAGATAGAGATTTTGTCGGTGAGCACGAACTAATAAGAGCTTTCAAAAAAGAAACTTTTCAAACACCAAACACAAACTTTCTGAGGGATGGAACTGCTGGATTTCTCGTTACGAGCAGCCAAAAATAAAGTGTTGAAGAGCCTCAACGGAGTAAAAGTTCTCGATGAAGGCTCCGACTGAGACAGACAACAGAAAAAGGCAGTTACATTGAAGTAGACTATGGAGCTCGACAGAATGCAGACTTAAGCTTCCCGCATCGACCAATATAGCCATCATATGGGCGGTATGTACTCTAAAGGACCTACGACGGCTACCAATAACTGTTGTAAGGAACATCACTAAAACCCTATCTTGCATGCCATTGCAGGGTGGTTAGCGGACTTCTGTGCGATTAGGCGGCTTTTTGCTGGTTAGAGAAGAAGGCAAAAGAGATTAGTCTAACAGTGGACGAGGACAATAGGAAGCACTTCATTCCAACAAGCAAAAAGTCTTTGCGTTTTGGGACCCACGTCACTGTTGGCGTCATAAGATTTTGTCTATTAGGGATCCAGCATCAACACCACCAATAGTGTCCGCTTTGCGATACAACGTAGAGTAAGTCTTGCAACGGGCGCTACTTTGGGCTCGGTGAGCAAATGAAAGGCAGAGCCACCTCTTGACGAACTAAAAATAAAGTTTTATAAATATCTCATTATCCTCGTCCATTTGTATGGCGCAAAAATGTGGTTGATGATGAATAAAAATGAGAATGTTCCAAGAGCACTCTACTCTATGCAAGACCGCATAAGGGAAAGATATCGAAGAAGATGGAGCCACGAATTAAATAACATATTGATACAACATCTTTGCTGGCTTGGACAAGTCGTACGCATGGATGAAGATGTTCATTTGACTCGCCCACTGTGAGGCGAACAAAAGATTGCCTCCGAACAACAAGGAAGCATCGGAAGGACCTTTTGCCTGCTTTCGACCTGAGTAACTGCCGGAATTTCGCTAGGGAGAAATGAAATTGGCAAACTTTTTTGGTCCCGACCCAAACTGACACACGGTTGTAGAGCTATATAAGAAGAATAAGAATAAGAAGAAGAAGAACGATCTAAGGTCTTTTAGCTACCCGGATTAACTATTTTTCAAATGTCTGACTAAGGGCGGAAGGACTCCCATGAAACAAACTTTCTCCTAAGCAGCTCATCAAAATTACTTTATGCCAAGAAAACTTTTCCGGGTGAATATTGTGTACCAAAATGCTGCCGCCCAGAGCTTCTAGGAAAAACACAACATCATTCTCACATCTTCCAAATCCACGCCTACAACAACCCACCAAAAGTTCTCTTTGAAGTCCACTGAAGTTACTCAGATCAAAGGCGTTCGGAAGTTCCGTGTTGTGCCGCCCAACAGAGGCTGGGAAGCAATTAATGTCGACTTTATTGAATTTATTTGGCAACTGAATTAATTAAAAAGTCGTCAACTTTACGCACTAATATACAAATACGCACATATACGTAAATGCATGTATATGTGTATATATGTAAATAAAAGCAAACTTTTTCAATATATTTTGGGCGAAGTCGCTGAACGACCTTTACCTTTTCGCACAAAATGGCCAACAAAGAAAAACTAAACGCAATAAACAACACACACGCACACACGCACACATACTCATACATATTTACACACCAAGCAAGCTCTTTCTAAGTGAGCAAAGCGTAACTGAGCGCCACTGAGCCAAGGTGGCAAGGTCAAAGACCGACTAAACACAGCTTAGCCCGTATTGTTGCAGCTGCCTAATGATGAGCTAAAGCAATGTTTAATGACTTTTTTTGAAAACGCAGAGGAGGAGCGAGGGGGGTAGAGTGACTCTAAAGCACTTGCTGCATTTTAAAAGAGCTCGCTTTATTTCGACCCGCGGCGTTCGTTGTGGTGTTAAAAGTGAACAGCCAAAATAAATGAACGCATGTAGAGCTCACGCAGCGCCTTCGGGGGTTCAATAAACAAATAAACCGTGAAGTAGACATTTTAACAGTATTTTTGTTGTTTTTTCTTACCTTTAACCAATCAACTTGTCAATCAGGCAATCAGTCAATCAGTCAGTCATTCATTTGCGCTGCGCTCATTGGACTCACACATGTGACACGTGCGCCAAATTAAATCACAAACAATAACAACAACAATAACAGCAACATACAAATGTAATTGAAAATTCTACTACATTACTTTTAGACCCAAAGGGCAACAAAAAGCACAAATAAATTGAAATTAAATGAAGCAGCTAAGAGATAGCGAGAGGGAGGGAAAGAGTGAAAGAGGGAGAGGCAGAAAGAATGCGTAAATGAGCAAAAAAAAGAGTGTTTGCGTATGGTGTGATAGAGACAGGTCGTGTGGAGACGTGTGGAAGAAAAAAAGATGTGGATGAGAAAACTAAATTAAAAACCCGAGTTGAGGTTAGAGGTTAGGGAGAAGAAGTTCTTAGTAATCTTACGAGTTTGCTCTTTATTATACTATTATCAGCTGATGGGATCTGAATGTGCTATGAATGTGCACTTCCCTCGCAGAGAGTCGTAGCTTCGTGACCAGAAGATGAATAATAATAATAATAACAAAAAGAAGAAGGAGAAGAAGAACTTCGATCTATGTACAGGAACGATGACAGGAACCTCCTTTGAACCGAGAAGAGGTGAAAACAGTAATTTCAACCAGATTTTTACAACACATCAAATCCTCGAAAAGATCTCGAATCACCTTTTTGTCAATTTCAAAGCCGTCTTTGTTAAAACGAACCGAAGCTGCCTGTTAGAAGCCACGTCTATAATTGGGATCCACTCAAAACACATATGGCTGTGTAGAAAATCGTTGAGCACAACACTCAGCTCAGACCGTTCGATACCAAACGAGATTTTAGACAAGGTTGTTCGATTATCGTACGACTTCTTCAATTTGATACTGAAAAGTGTAATAGGCATTGCAGTGAACGAAGACAAAACAAAGTACCTCCCAGCAACAAGTAAAAAGTCTTTGCGTATTGGAATCCACGTCACTGTTGGCAGCTATGACTTCGAAGTTGTAAAGGATTTGGTCTATTTAGGATCCAGCATCAAAACCACCAATAGCGTCAGCTTTGAGATCCAACGAAGAATAACTCTTGCAAGAGGTGTTGTTTTGGGCTCGGAAGACAAATTAAAAACAAAAGATCCCTCTCTTGACGAACTAAAATAATGCTCTATAAATTTCTCTTTATGCCCGCCCTTTTGTATGTCGCAAAAATGTGGATGATGACGAACAAAGAAGAGAATGATATTGGAGCATGTATGGTAAGAGTTGTTTTCTACACAAGATCTATGTTCCTATCCTCATAAAGGAAGGATATTAAGAGAGATACAACTACAAACTGTATAAGCTCTCTAAAGATATGACATTGTCAAGTGGATAAAGATACAACGAGTTTTTCCGCTTTAGGAGCTCAGCCCTCGCGACCCAAAGTCAAACTTTGCATTATTTTTCGGATATAAAAAAGTTTGGCACCTTTTAAATGGAAGGTCCTCGCTATGAGAGTATAATGTCGGTGCACTGTTCTTCTTGTTTTAGACTAGAGCAATGTTAGTGCTGCGATTAGAACTACTTCGATATCTGGGCTATGGAATCATTGATGTGTTCAAGGCTAAAACCTTCGCTACCATCGAACTTCTTAAAAACACTGGACACGAATACTCGGTAAGAGACATCTACATGTTCAGTGATGGTCGAGCAGCAAAAAACAAGCTCTGGGATCAATCACAGCAAACACTAAATTTGGTCTATATGGGACTATCGCAAATTTCTTCAAGAGTTTTATGAAAAGCACAATATATTCCCGTTTGGGTCCCTGGTCACAGACACACAGCATGGGGAGCTACAGGTTAGGTGAACCCGCCAGGTAAAGTACGAGAGGATGAAGAACGTATTAGTGGTCGAATGAATTCTCTAAGAAAGGAAGACATTTTGAAGTTGATTCATTTACTGACCGGGCATAATTCAATGCGGCGGCTTTAGAAAAAAACCTTTTAGGAAGATAATGTATGAACTGCAGAAAAAATGTGGAGAAAAAGACGATTTTCAACTGCAATACCTCTGCTCTAACCACAAGTAGACTTCAGCAGTTTGGAGAACTGTTAAACATGGACTTTGTCGTGTAGCGGAAGCTAAAGAAAACAAACCGATAAAATTCATAAAAGTAAAAGATGTAGATAAGAAGCAAGTATCGTCAAACGATTCCACGAACTCCCTGAGCACCTTTCTTTGTTACTTAATTTACCTACTAAAAATTAAGGGAGTTGAAAACAGACAAGACTGAGAAGTTGCCTTTAAAATTCGAGTTAATAATGAGATAATCTCTTAAACCAATATCAAATAAATATTTATAAAAGTCATGGAATAAATTTCAAAAGCTCAAAATAAATGAAATTTTAAATTATCTTTCTCATTCATATTCGGTTAAAGGATATGCGCAGAAATCCCCATAAGGGTTGCAGAGCACACACAAAAAAGTGTGAATGAATTTGAGCAACGGTTGCGTGTACACAGGGGAATAAAAAGTCGAAAACAAAACCAACAACATTAAGAGACGAACAGTGACTAAGACCAGCAACTAAAGAAAGTAAGAAAGAGAAAAAACATAAAATATTGTTTCAAGTCAAAAGCGAACGCATTGTATACGCAACGAGGCGCAAATATTTGCACAAAAATATCGAAAAAAAATGTGTTTACAAACTTACAGGCATATGTATGTCTGTAGCACACACCAAAATAAACCAAGTCAAACCAACAAAAACAAAAAAAAAACAAAAACAACAGAGACCAGAAAGCAAGCAAAAATTGAAAGAACAGCCAGTGCAAGTCAAACGCCAAAGGAATATGTTTAGTCAGAGTGAAGAAAAAAAAAATGCCAAGCAACGCACCAACAACTATTTCAGCGCGTTTGTAGTGCTTACATACACACATACATATCTTTGTATACGCTTAGCCTCTACAGCCGACTTGTCGACCGTCCTTCTAACCCCAGTGGAGTTTCAGTCATGAATGAGTCATAGCAACTTTTTTGGTGTTGTTTATTTATATATTTTTTATTTTTATTTTTTGAACTTTCATTCAAACAAAGTCATACAAAATGCCGTCACAGCAGCTAAGGAGGGTGGGTTGGCAGCGTTGAGATTATTTTATTTTGATTTTATGTAAATAAAGCGTGGAAGTTGTCTATTGGTTTGTTTAAATAGTTTTTTCAAAATATTTATTTTTATTTAATATTTAAGTATTTAATTCGTTACCTTAAACTATTCGAATTCGAGCGTTTCTGCAACAAATTAGTTACCTTCAAAAACAGCGCCTGAAAGTATGCAAAAGAAAATATGATTTAAAATAGAGTTTTGAAAATTTTTTAATATATTTCTTTTAATTATTATTACTTATAACCTGCTCATAAATTTATAAAAACATTGTCTAGTTGTCCACTGCGCCTAATATTATGCAACAAAAACTATTTCTTAATACCAGAAAAAATTTACTGGCGGTCTTTTAAGGTAAAAACTTTATATATAAATCTTTAAATTCCCTAGAAGAGAGAAATAAAAGCTACCCCCAGAAATATGCAACATATTTTATGTTTTTTTGTTTCAAATTATTGCTTAAAATAAAATATAACAAATTAAAATAAAATAACGTAAAAATAAATAGAAAACTAAATCATATATAATCACAAATAAAAAAATGAAAATAAATAAGCAAAAAATATAAAATATAATAAAATAAAATAAGTAAAATAAGCAGGAACAAAATGAAATACTCGTATATTAACTTAAATTTATTAAAATAAAATTAATAAGAAAAAATAAAGTAAAAAAATTAAATAAAAAATTAAAAATAAAAGAAAAAAATAATATTTAATAAAATGAAATAAATTAAAATAAAACTAAATAAAAAAGTAGTAAATAATAAAATGGAATAATTAATAATTTATTAAAATAAAATAAAAAATTAAATATAAAAAAATAATAAAATAAGTAATTTAAAATATATTAAAATATAATACAAATACTAAAATAGGATTATTATGGGAAAATTATTAAAATAAAATAAGTAGAAAAAAAATAAATAAATGAAAATTTAGGAAAAGAAAAATTAAATTAAATTAAATATATTAAAATAAAAAAATAATACATAAGCAAAAAATAATAAAATAATTTAAATTTATTAAAATAAAATAAATAATTAAAAATATATAAAATAATATACATAGAACCAAATAAATAGAAAAAATAATAATATAATATATTATAAAATAAAATAAAGAATTAAAAATAAAAGAAAAGAAAATAAAATTTGATGAAATAAAATATATTAAAATAAAACTAAATAAATAAGTAATAAATAAAAAAGTAGAATAATTTAAAATTTTGTTAAAATAAAATAAATAGAGGAAAATAAAATAATATAACAAATTAAATAATATTTATTATAATAAATAAAAAATAAAATAAAATAAAATAAAACACAATAAAAAGAAAACAAAATAAAAAAGATAATAAATAAAATAAATTAAATTAAGTAACATAGAAATGATGTTCGAAAATTCCAAAAACATTTTAGCCGTCTAACGTAAAGGTTTGAAGTCAGGAGCATAAAACTGCTGAGATGAAAATGATTATCTGGTTATAGATACGCCCTAAGCTTTCAGAACCTTTCTCTAAGTCCACTATCGACCAAATATATTAAAATTGTGGCCGAATACGGGAAAATGTCCACGAAAGATAGATCATCTTTTAGCCGATCACAAAGCTACATACATACATACGATAGTCCACCTCTACGCCAACATGTCTCAGTTCGGTTTTCCTTCTAAGCTGATTCGGCTTTGCAGAATGACATTAAACAACATCACCGGCTTTTTAAAGGTAGGAACGGATCGATATCACCTTTTCTTACAAAACGATCCTCTATCGTGCGTCCTCATTAACTTCGTTAGTGGAGGAGTAATAATTTTTACTAAATTTTCAATTTAAATTGAAGAGAAATACGTACATACAACCGCAGAGAGACCAAAAAAAAATAGTCAAAACAAAAAAAATTCTAAATAATTAAATAAAAAATTATTATTTGATATTTCGCCAAAATGTAGGCTATTTTTTGGCAATATTTTTTTCAACCTAAACTTGCGTACTTTTTAGTGCTGAATATTTTTTTTAATTTTTAAAAATTTAATTGGAAAAAAGTTATTTTTTATTATTTATAATTCTTACTTAGTGTTTTATATCTAATTCTTCCTTTTGTTTATCATCTACCTTTCAACATAGTATACTCGTATTCATTAAATGAAAATCACCAGAAATTACTGGCGCCATTAAATTCCACTCAGCAAAAGGACTAACGAATTAGGCAGCATTTTGGCACACACAGCGAAAGCCCCACAAAAAAACTTGGAGAAAATGGAGAGAAAAAATATTGGGGCTGCACATTGTGCAATAAAAATACGTAAAAGCGCAGTTGTTGTATGTACATAAGCATGTACACGTATGTATATGTATAGATTTTAATGCAAATTTGCATGCACAGCAGCGCCAGTTAGTCCACAATATTGTATATATTAACAAATGTATATATGTACGTATTTTAAAGGTAGTTCAGGTCAATTGCATTTCATTATGTACCCATTAAAACGGTACTTCAACAAATTGCCGCTAAGCAAATGCAAAAAAAAAAGGCAACTAAAATTTACAACAACTACAAAAAAGTGTATAAAAATCACATTCAAAATCATTAAAATTAAGCGACAGCAAGAAATGGCTGACGACAATTTTAGCGCGAATTTTATTTAAATGAAAAAAAAAACTTTGAACTGCGCAGGAAGTTGCAATTGAAAAGAAAGGGAAAAAAGTAGTATTTTACAAATTTCTATATGTTTGTATGTTGTACATTTAATAGTAAAAAGCATTAGCGAGTATTTTGTATGAATAGAGTGTTAGCAAAAGAGAGAAAAGAGAAGAAGAACATACGCTCGAAAACATTCCATTATTATGTTGGGAAATATGCCGCTGGCAGTTTGCTGTGTTCGGGGTGTGGGCTGCGCTTGAGTGGCGTTCAAGGGCAAGCACATTTAATGCCAATATTTATATTGAAGTGGGTGGTGTATTTTTTAGCCTGCGACGAAGAGTTCCTCTTGCTTTAATACTCTCACTTGGCTTGAGCTGTTTTCTATAGCGTATGGTCGTACCAACTGTGGTGATGTATTATTTGGACGATTTAACGTTCTAAATGAGGAAAACTGGTAGTTCTGAGACGAGACGTTGACCATTATGATGTGATCAAACCATCTTATGTGGTCGCTTAAAAAATGTCTGCGATGTGACGTCACCAAGTCTGATATGATCAGCTGCGATGTGACGTTGCCTGGTATAATGTGATCAAACCACCATATGCAGTGTGTTATTTCGGCATTTTGACCAAGATGGTATATTTAAGAAAAGCTGGTATGGTGATTGGGAAATGACTTTGATGTGACGTCATCAGGTACTAGGCGATCTAACCATCTGATGGGATGTGATGTGTTATTTCAGTGATTTCAACATTCTGACTCTATATAAGAAACGCTGGTAGAGTGCTTGTCAAATGACTGCGATAATGACATCACCTGGTATGATGTGATCAACTATGATGTGACGTCGCGATATGATGTGATCAAACTATCTGATGTGATGTGGTATGTCATTTCAGTGATTTTAACATTCTGACTCTATATAGAAAACACTGGTTAGTTGCTTTGAGAACGACCACGATAATGACGTCACCAGGTATGATTTGATCAACTGTGATGTCACGTTGCGGTATGATGTGACGTCGTGATATGATGTGATCAAACCATCTGATATAGGTAATGTGTTATTTTGGTGATTTGACCACGCTGCATCCATTTAAGGAAGGCCGGTAGAGTCCTTGGTGAATTACTGCGATGCGACGTCACCTGCTGTGATGTGATGTGTTATTTCGGTGACTTTTCCAAGCTGGTTGAAAGGGACCTCTTCGCCCGGGGATACAATTTTTATTTTATTTAATTGTAATGAAAGCTGTCTTCACAACTTTGTCTTCTACGCAAAAGTGCGTAGAGAGTTAACAATACATGCATACATACATACAAATTCCTCTAAAATCAGACTATTTAAATGATCTCATTTCCTTTCAAATAATTTAATACTAAAAAATACACTGCGTAGCAATTTAAGTTGTTATAAGACCCTTCACACTGATGCGTAAGAAGTAATAATAATGTATAAAATAACAACAACAACAGCAAGCATTCATTTCATTTCATTCGGAAGTTCGTCATCATTAAAATTAGTATGGAGTCATATTAAATTTCTATTATATGATTTTTATACAAACATACATGCGTACATACGTGTACACACGGATTATATGAATATGTACAGAATATTTTTGAATATATGTCCATATATACATGCATGCTTATAACAATTGGACGTATGTACATGTGAAAATGTGCGTGCATTTCAGACAACAAAAATACCCAAGACATGCCACCTGTTCCTCTCTCTCCTCTCTACACGCGCCACCCTCTACCTTCCATGTGCCACTTGTAGACTATATTTATAAATTAATATGTACCTTAAGGATATTTTATGAATGTGTGTTATTTCAAGTGTGTTGGTGTGTGTTTGTGTAATGTATTGCAGCAGCTGCCATCGGCATATCATATTGCGTGCGTGAAAGTGGTTTTGCGTGTTGCTTTGGCGAAAATTTTCAACGATTTTTGTTGTTTGAAGAAACCAAAAAGCATATAAAATATTGCGAAAAATTGCGTTCTTTACTATTTGTTAGCACTGGAAGGTATGAGAGCGAAAGAGAGCACTTCCTGGGAGTATACATATGTATTTCTGTTTCACGGATAATTGTGAAGTAATTATATGAAATGAAATTGCTTTTCCTAAATAAGGATGGTAATAATAGAATAAAAGTAGAATAAAAATAATTAGAATAAAACAAACTTAAATGTAACCTAAAATCTAATAAAAAAAAAATATTAAATTAAATTAAATTAAATTAAAAAATCTAAATAAAATAAGGGAGAAAAATATCATCGCGACTTAATAACCGCCCTCATCTACATCATATACATTGTTGAAAATCCCTAGAAACTCTCAATTTTATTAACTAATTAAATTCACGTAACCTCGTATCCTCATTTTAAGCTCCACTGGGAACCCTTGTAGCTTAGTTATAACGTCATTTAATTTGAGATACGCAAGCGGACAAAATAGCAAATTGTAAATAAGAAACAAAGAATAAAAGAAATAACAAAAACAAGTTACAAAATTAAAAAAAAACATAATAAATTTTCACATCCGCGACCACATTCAAAGAGGCTAACACAAATAACGGTATACTACATGCAGCCGAGTGCACCGGAGAAAATCCGATTTCTTACATACCTACATATATTTATACGCATATGTGTTGTTCTACGCCATCCGCTTTGGGGTTATAAATTAGCGAGGAAATTTGTGTGCAGTGGGAAATTAAAAAAAAAAATTAAATTAAATTAAAAAAATAAATTAAAAAAATAAATAAAATAAAATAAAAAATAAATAAATAAATGAAATGAAAACTTATGATTTTTGCACTCTACCAATGGTCAAATAACAAGTCTTCCATTATTTTTGCATTAAGTTGAAGATTTTATTTACCAAAGTTACAACTATCCGATTTATGTCAAATATGCACCATTTTGCTCGATAACTCTTTGCCATTATGAAGGAAATGTCATTATGTTATCCTCATAGAAACCCTTGTCCCTATCGATTTTCACAGGCTTTTGTGAGGCCAATCAGTCCTTCAACAGCCAAATCATTCGCCAAAGGAACAGTTCTGGTGAGTCACTATCGATGTGTGTGGTAGTCTGATATTGCCCCAATGAAACACAATTCTCCCCTGTAGACCAAAGCTGGGCGCTACTGGGCGATTGATTCTTTAAGACGGTCCAAATGTGACGATACAGACCATAGGTGAGTAGCTCGTAGTGGATGATTCCTTGCCATTCCCAACAAACACACAATAAAATCTTCTTCCTGACCATCAAACCTGGCTTGGAGATCGTTTATGCCGGCTTATTGCCCTTCGACCACAACCGTTTTGATTTGACGTTGCCGTAACTGATGCACTTTTCATCACCAGTCACACTCCGCTACAGAAATGAGTCGTTTTTGTTACGATTCAGTAGCAAATTGCGAAGAGAAAGACGATCCATGAGGTTTTTTCTCGTTTTGGCACCCATATTTCGAGCTTATTTGTATATCCAGGATTTTTCAAGTGGTTCCAAACTCTTTTTTGCGCAATGCTTAGTTGCCGTGTAGTCGCAGAGGACTCGCATGACGGTCAAACTCGACGATTTTCATTATTTTATCGACATTTTCGACAATTAACCTTCCACATCGTGGAGCATCTTTTAAATCAAAATTACTGGAATGAAATCGACGAAACCAGTATCAGAACCACAGATGGTTACGGCTTCAGTACCATGAACTCTTCAGCTGTCTGACTTGCGTTTTCGCCTTTATCGAAGAAAACTTGTAGAATATAGCGTATTTTCTCTTTACTGGTGTCCATCTTTGACATGCGCTCAAATACTACTAAGTTAAGTGATCAACACCTCTCCTGCTATCTTTTTTTAGTACAAAATATTATCTTTCTAACGTCATTCAGCGTTATCCAAACGCTCTCACAGAACGCGAGTTACAGAACACTAAAGCCAGCTAATGCAAAAATAATGGACTTCTTTCTACTTGATCAAATTTTTTTTTATATAACTAATGTAAAAGCATATATGTATGTATGTAATCTCGTGATTCACAAATACTCAAACACACAAACATTTATACACATATCATTTCTGTTCTCCTTTTCAAATAAATGCGCATAAATCTGTAATTGTCTTGTCTTGGCTTGTAGTTTGGACAGAAGAGTAGTGTCGGAGAGTGAGCGCAGATTTACAACATACATTTTTTTTTGTAAGAACAGTAAAATTATTAGACACGAGAAATGCAAATCTGTACATGTGTCTATCAGAAAAAAATGGAAAATATGGAAAATGAAGAATGATGTAAGACCAGTGAAAAAATAATAATTATAATAAACAGAAAGGGAAAGAGATGAAACATGAGGAAACAGACTATGTATGGTGGCCTGGCAATACCGTTAATCTGTGTAAATTGGTAGCTTGTAATTCCTAACCCAGTTGTATGGAAGGCTGAACTGAATAAGACTTTCAGAATACTGCTAATTTTTTAAGAAAAATGATAATCTTGGAAGATGTTCTTTAATTAAAAAAAAATGAGATAAGACAAAAATAAATGAATCAAAAGCAAAGAACAATCTATGTGGGATGTTTAAGGTTCACTAAGTGCTGCCTTATGAAAAGAAGCTGAAGACGGACAAGGAATGTCTCCTTTATTCGAAAGATTACAGACCAATTAGTCTAACCTCATTCCTGCCAAAGACGCTCGAAAAGAGAGACAGTACTTTACTCACTAACCGCGAAATTAGAAAATTAGAGCACGAAGAATACTCTTTAGTGGTCTTTCCGGAGTGGGGCATTTGATGATGTCTCCAATGAGGCAATAGTGGAAAGTCCAAAGTCCATAAGCATCCCACATAGAGTCTGCCATCCTACTATAGATAAAAAAAAAAGCCTGCTGAGCTGCAGGAAGATTAATGTGGAGTGAAATGAAGCTAGACTATTCAGGATAAAACATAGATTGGAACAAATGGTGGTGCTCTGCTTCCCCTCCGACGAAGTTACAGAGAAAATTCGAAGGAAAATCACCCAAACTAATTGCCTATGCAGACCACATAGCTCTAGTTGTTATGTCGAAATTCCTGGACACCATCAGTAAGGTAATGCAAAGCGCTCTGAGGGTCGTACATCGATAGGCGACATCAGCCAACTTAGTGGTAAATGGTGATAAAATGAAAACAGTACTGTTCACAAGCAGGTACGAAACCCATGGGTGGAAACCTCCGAGGCTCAACGGAATGGTGCCATCACACAAGGATCACACCAGGTACCTGTGAGTAATTTTTTGACAGCAAAATTATGTGGAAGCTGAATGTAGATTTCAAGCTACATTCAAGAATACCATTTGACAACGTATAACATCTACACAGATAGAACAAAAGTGGCTGATGGAGTGGGCATCGGAGTCTATTGAGAGGAGCCAAATCTCAGGCAAGCCTTCTGGCCCTAGGAGTACACACGTCGTAGAGCCTAAGAAAATTACCTTAGAAGCAGGGAAGCAGGGAAGACAGAAGGGCCGAGAGTAAACGGGCTGCATATACCATATACTTGATTTCAGGCTATAAGGGCATTATGGGTAAAGAAATAGCTAATGAGATTGCCAAAAAAGTCATCTGACTTACTAACGAATCGGTAGCTAAAAACTACCTAGAATGAAGTTTCTGAATGAGCTGGGTGCCGGATCAGAGTGAGATGGAATGCATTAACGACATGCAAACCCTCTCAGATCATGTGCAATAGCAGCAAAGGATAAGGACTGAAGGACAGTTTTTGGCCCAATCACGGAACACAACCTATTGGCATCGCATGTAAGGAGATTCGGCATTAGCAGCAGTGACACATTCAAGAGCAAGTCAAGAGTAAGACGTTAGAACACCTTCTCTGGTTCTGTCCGGCCTTACTTAAAACTGGTCTAAGCTATCGTGGAGATTCGCCGTTAAAAGTGCTATAGAAGGCTTCCAGGCTCTTTTTAACTTCGTGAAATGCATTGAGGTTCTATACGATGACTACTTTAGATCGCAATAAAACGAATCTCCATATGGTAAACGATTGTAGATGGTTCTTGAACTAATGGCCCTATAAAGAACAAAAGAAAGAAAGATTTCAAGCTAGAGGTTTAACGCCGGCGCACAAGACAAGTCGGTTACAAGACAAGCGTTTTACTCACATATCAAATTCCGAGGTAGCAGACGTTTACTACAACCCTCGGAGGAAGCAACGCCTCTCTGTGGTTATTTTGTCTGGCATTTGAGAGCCTACTTATTTATCTCTTCCTGATACACTTTCTAGAAACCATTTCAAGTACTCAAGTGCAAGTGAAATTTAGCTTGCTTGACTTTTCCTCTAGAAATTAAGCCACAAGCTAAGTTTTTTCATTTCGAGTTAGAGCGAAAATGAGACTTACACAATCTAATCTAAATTAACCCTCTACAAAACCAAGTCTCTTCACCTCTTCTTGAAAATAAAGCCCACAATCGACAAACCATTACGTAGAAAAAAAACTTCTTGATTCTTTTTATGGCTTGTGATGCGAAAGGACCTTGATGAAAATAGAAAAATAATCTGTCATCGTGCCGAAGCGACGCATTTGAAAGAAGATAAGAAAGAAACCAAAGGAAGTCTGTGTCGAAATGGCGCAAGCAGTGATGCAAATAAATAGACAAAGTAACCAAGCAACTAACTAACTGACAGCTAAGGCCAACGTCAGCTACATGCGGTATGTGCGAACACAGCCAGACAGTACGACGAGCACGCAGTAAGTAAATGAAACTTCGAGAGTGGGCAGAGCAATAAGAAGAACGGAAGTTGTTGTAAAGCTCATGTAGCTGCTCAGTTGAATTTGTGGCTAAAATCCGTCTAAGTCAACGTGCCGCTGTTGGTTGCAGCTGGTTGTTGCTTAATTTGCTTGAAGCCTTATATGCACGCTGCTTGCTGGGGTGCCTTGATGGTCGCTTGTAGTTTGCATACCTTCGCCTGAAACACACTCGGTCACTCAGCCACTCTGTCACCTGTCTTACGACTTCATTTACTACTTGGTTCATGTTTTCATAGGTTCTTTTTTCTCTACATTGTTGCTGGTGCTGTGGTTTGTGGCGAGAGTTAGTTTATTTTGTTAGTTCGACTTGAGACCGAATCACTATTGTGCTGCGATGCAGCGAAGCGTATGTGAAGGCTTTCTTTCGCTTACACTTTTGACTCCTCTTCGAGTGCCACCGGTGTATTAGTTACGAGTCCTTGGTAGGTGGTTGTATGGTCGGCCGATTGGTCGGTTTGTTGACGGAGGGAATGAGTGGGCGCTGATAATAAAGTGAAGAAATCACAAAAGCTCGGTATGAAACTAAATATTTTTTGCATATACACACATATTCTTGTAAATATATATTAGCTGTTGTGCACCTTCATAATTTTTAGAATGGAAATTTCATGTTCACTGCACATGTTGAACAAGCAAATAGATTTTTATGGCAAAATATGAAAAACATGTAATGAAAATGAAAACCACAGCAGAGAGATGCAAAAAGATCAGAAAATGTGGTGCTAAAATAAAGGCGGTTTTGAAAAGCGACTGTCCTTTCTGGGTCTGTAATATGCAGTAGGTCGAAAAAGATGGTTCGGAAGGAGCTGTAGAGTAGGTCTCTCATTAGGGGATGTACAAAAGCTTGACTCTCTTTGTAGGCAACTGAGAAGCCTCCAAACACAACCCCGGAGTCGCCGAAAAGCTGGAGTTCGCTCTCAGTAAGAAGCTGTATCAGTTTAACAGTTTTTATGGAATTAAAAAACCGAGACCTTATCACATTTCAGCTGAAAAGGACGATGTCTCTTTCAGCAAGTTGAAAGCCGGCGGCTGATATCCATACAAAGTTGGAACGGAACGGACTGTCTCGAAAAGCTAGCTAATAAGGAATAGTCCATTTAAAAAGAAATGTAGGTACCAGGCTCTCTCTATGGAGGAAAATCAAGCTCCCTAAAGGACTCACGTACTCTGAACGCTCATTGCTTGACCTGACAAGGAACTATGACAGAGTTTCAGTTTTCAAGAAAAAACCATCTGCTCTGGGTAAGTCTAAGTGGCTCCACTAAAGCTTCAAGCAACGCAAATGCAGGTTTGGAACTGTAACTGCCCGCCACGGCCTTACTGATCCGAATTCTCCAAGTCGTTCGATATTAAATTAGGTTTCAGACAAAGCGGCTCTTTATTGTGTGACTACTTCAAGTCACCCATTATTCTCGTCCTTCTATATGGTGCACAAGCGTGGACACCAACAATATCTGATGAAGTTTTGGAACTAGAGAATAAACGAATGATTTATGGGTATTCAGTGCAGGGAATTAAGAGTCAGGGGCCTGGTTAAAACATGTCGTCCTCATAGAAGAGCACACCCAAGCTTTGAATGTTTTCGACGCACTACCCGCCGACGTCATTATAAGAAAAAGAAAACCTACACTACTTTGGAAAGGTCAGGTGGAGTAAGGCTCTGGCTTCACTTGGTGTCTCAAAGAGCCAAGAGGAGAAACAAATGACGCGCTGCTGTTCTCACTGAAGAATAATTTGTCCTTCTTTTTATATGAAAAATAAAACTAAAATAATTGAATGGAAACTATATTCATATTTTTTTATTTATTTTTGTTTTGTTTTTGTTTTTAGCAGTATATAAAAATGTGAGAGAATAGGAAAATGAAAAAGCATTTTCTAGGCAGGCGGAGTCTAAAAGTTTTTATGTTAATTCCGCTGTATTCTTGTACATGAAAATACAGACATCCATACATATGCACATATGTATGCCATTTTAGAATTTAACATATATACATATGTATATAGTTTGAAAATAATAGAGTACTCTCAGCGACTTCTTGGCACCAAAAGTTGTATTCAAACAAATACAAATGCGCAGGAAATACAAATGGAAAACAGAAAAAATAATAATAATAATAATAACGAAATTTGTTAAAAAAAAATCAAAACATACGTTAACAGAAAAAATAATTTGCTACACACCTACTCATAAACTTCTCGAACTGGAAATGTGTGTATGAGTATAGGTTAGTAAATATTGTGTTAATAATTTGTAAATAAAAAATAAAAAATAAAAACTAAAAAATATAAAATAAAAAAAAATATTTAATCAAATGAAAATTAAAAAACAAAATAAAAATCAATAAATAGAATATGAATTTAAAAATATATTAAAAAGAAAAAATTAAAATAATAAAAATTAAATTAAGAAAACTAAATAAAAATTAAATTAAGAAAACTAAATAAAAATTAAATAATAAGAATTAGAATAGAATAGAATTTAATAAATAAAATATAAATTAAAAAAACATTTAGAATTAAAAATGGAAATAAAAATTAATAAACAAAATAAAAATTAATAAATAGACTGAAAATTTAAAAATATAATCAAGATTACAAAAAATAATAATAAAACTATTAATTAAATAAAAATTAAAAATATATATATATTAGAAACAAAATAAAAAAATAATGAAAATACTAAAATTTAAGGTAATATTAAAAATTAAAAACCAAAATAAATTCATAAATTAAAATATATTGAAAAATAAAAAAGATTAAAAATATAATAAATGGACTAAAAATGAGTATATCAAATAACAATTAAAAAATTTTATTTTAATGTCTTAAATCATAATTTAAAAAAATTAAGAAATGATAATAAATAATTATATAAATTTGAAATTGAAATCAAAATGAAAAAATTAAAAGCAGTCACAAGTAAAAATAAAAAATTAAAATAGAAGCTTCAAACTGAAATAAAAATTAAAAAATTTCATGAAAATAAGAAAATTAAGCAAAAGTTTATAAATAAAATAAAAAGTAAAAAATGAACTAAAAAAGAACTTTATAAATACATAATTATTATAAAAGTAAAATTACCTAAAATTAAAAAAAATAAACTAAAATTAAAAAAGGAAATAAATATTATTAAAAAAACCTGTAAAAACTGAAATAATTCAAATTTAAAAAAAAAAATTAAGAAAGGAAATAATACAACAATAGATTACATGGCTAATGTTGGCGCAGTGGTAGAACACTCGCCTGTTAAGTCAAGATCCGTTGGTTCGATCCCTGCCATAAGAAGTGTGATGAGGAGATGTGGTGATCTCCGAAACAGCTGTCACTTCTACCATTTTTCTTTGTTGTATAACAAAATATTCAATTTATACAAACAAACCAGGCCTTTTAGCTAACTTAAAAATAAAAAAATAACAAACATTGGAAATAAATATTATTAAAAAAAACCTGAAAAAATGAAATAATTCAAATTTAAAAATTAAAAATTAAGAAAGGAAATAATAAACCTAACATAAAAAGAAATATTTAAATAGAAACTAAAAATAAAATAATTAAAAAAGTAAAAATTAATAAATAAAGAAAAAAATAAGAATTCTAATAAAAATTAAAAATAAAATAAGAAGTAACAAACAATAAAAAAATTATAACTAAAAAAGTAAGAAATTAAAAATGAAGAAAAAACAAATATAAAAAAATTTAACAAGAATTTATAAAAACTAAAATATTTAATAAGAATTAAAAAATTAATTTAAAATAAAGAATAAATATTTATATAATTTTCTTTTAAACACTGTTCAAACATTATAAAATATTCATAAGGTATTAAGATTTTAGACTCGCTTCGTTGACTGCTGGTGGACATACGTACATATTTTTATTTGTATTTAACTGCATACATACAAAAATATACTTTTGTCAGCCAACTCTAAGCCTCATTGCAGCCTTTTAGGCGCATAAGCAAATTTACAAGTATATGACATACGTACGAACGTATGAATATACATATATTAGATTTATGAATATGTGTATGAAGTAGAGAAAAGTAGAATAATAATAAAATTTCCGCTTTTGTTGCCGTCACTTATGTACATATACATATGTACTTCCTCAAAAGAGTATACATTCATACATATATATGTGAATAGGATAATATTACCATATAACATATGAACATACATATTTGACTCATGTATACATATATATGCATATGTATATACATAAATATGCATGTAGTATGTGCATATTTGTATACATGTATGTGCCCGCAAAGGATGAATCACCAATCGAGTAATGAACAACAACAACAAATATGCCCGCCACAATTTTCAGCTCTTCAATACACGACGAACTCAAAAGCAGCCGCACTCGTTCGCTCGCATGTGCATTCGTTGGTGCTTCGTTACACTTCGTTTCATTTAACGGCATTGCCTGGCGCCTATTACGCCTTTTAACTCAAAAAAAAAAAAAAAAAATATTTGTAATTTTTTTGTTTTTGCTTTGCCCACTTAATGAGTTTCTGCTTGAGTGGCAGGCAATGAGTGAGTTTACACAGTGTTTGTGGCCGTCAGGGCGTATGAGTAACCAAATAATGCTTACTAGAACAAATTGTGAGTTGTAGATAAAAATTCTATGTTATTTTGTTGCTGTGTGACGTTGAAGAGGCAAATAAATATTGTGAGGAAGAACGTGTGGAGCAGTGACAAATGAAAAAGAGCGCACTCTCTTTTGTGCATGTAAGTATGAGAGCATTTACTCGTCGTTTCTTTTCAGCCCCACAGCAGTAGGCGCTGCTCTCTGCTAAAACGTTGAGTAGGGAAAAATTCAGAATATGCGCTCAGGTTTTCAATATCCTACAACAAAACAAATACATACAATTTTTTACAAATTTTTCTCATACATATATCCTCAATATGTGTATGTAAGCTGAGTTGTTGCAGCACTAATGCGTTGCATGAGTCATCCATTCAGCAACATACACACAGAAACATACATAAATAAGATTTTCATCCAAAAGCCGACATACATAAAGTTTGAGAAATCTTTTAATGCGCACACATATGCATACCTACATACATATTTACTTTCTTTTAAGCTTCTGTTATGCTCTAACTGAAGCAGAAATAAAATGAAAATCCACAAAAGCCAATCTTTCTGCCGCTGTCTCGCTTTTCGTGTAGAGAGGGAAAAATTAAATAAAATGATTTGTTTCACAAAGTGGATTTTGTATTTGGAAAATGTTGAAATTGATGCGGCGAAGTGCTGCTCAAGTGCATGCATACTTGAAAACAATCACACATATGTGCATACATATGTATGTACTCGTATGTATATAATCATAATTTGCCCGCTGTTGGCGCACGTGTATGTCCTTATTATTATTCTTATTTATTTATGATTTGTTTTTGTATGCAACATTTATTGTATTGGCGTTGTTGTTTTTTCCCCTTGTGCGTTTTCTCTTTATTCCAATTTAACAGTCAGCTTTTTCTGCTTGCAACGTGAGGATTTATGACAATTTGTTGCTATATCATTTGTTAATTTTAATATAAAAGCTGTCACAATACACAGACGTACATAACTACATAACTGTATATGTGTGTGCATGCTTACATACATATAAACATGTAATTAAGAGGAGTATGCACCTGCTGCGTTGTTTTATAGTCTTTTACTGCAATATGCTTGGCCATACACGCAGCATGCGGTTTTTTTTTTTTATTTTCAAAGTAGTTTTTTTTTAGTAGTAATTATTTATATTTTATGATTATTTCAAATGCAAGGCTCTTTCAGACTGTTTAAGGTTTATTAGAAGGTTATTGGGGTTATTAAAATGGTCGCTTTGGGCGTCTTGCTGAGCGAAAACATGCCTCAATCGATTTATGATTTTTACATTTTTTTATTGCAACCAATAGTATGAAAAACAGTAGTTGAATATGTTTAATAACAAAATTAACCTCATTTAAAATATTTTATTGTGAAAGACATCTGGATGGAATAATATTATTATATTATGTATGTATATATTTATTATTATTTTCCAGCTGAAATAGTATTTTCTTGTTTCAAAGAATAATATACATATAAATTAGATGTTGCTATTAATTTGAATTCCTTTTTCATAACAATTTTTTATTTTTTAAGCTTTATTTATTTTTTCTATTTTTTTTTTTATTTTTTTATATTTTTTTCTATTATATATTATTTTCTATTTTAATATGATTTTATTTTATTTTTTTTAATTTAATTAGATAATTATAGATCATTTTACTTAATTTAATATAATTTAATTTCATTTTTCTTTATTTAGTTTTATTTCATTTGTTTTATTTTATTTTATTTAATTTTTTTATTTTATTTATTTTTTTTATTTTATTTTATTTTGTTTTTTTTTATTTTATTTTATTAAATTTTATTTTATTAAAGTTTAATTTTTTACTATTTTATTTTATATTATTTTATTTTCTTATTATTATATTTAATTCACTAATTTATCTTTTATTTTATTTTGATCTATTTTAATCATTTTTATCTTATCCCTTTTTATTTCTTTAATTTGATTTCATTTAAATTTATTATTTTTCTATCCTTACTATTTCAATTTATTTTAGTTTTTCTATTTTATTTTTTTTATTTATTTTATTTCATTTTTTATAATTTTATTTAATTCTATTCTATTTGTTTACTTGATTGTATTTAATTAAATTTAATTTAATTTTATTAGTTCAGTTCCTTTTGTTTGATTTGTTCTAATTTATTTGATTTTATTTTATTTTAATTTATTTTAATTTATTTTATTTCATGTTAATTTCTATTACATAAATTTATATTATTTTATTTTTTTATTTTATTTTATTTGATTTTCCTACAAATCAGAGTTTTTTTTTTGCAGTTTTAGTACATTTCCACTGGCTTTGACAACTCTTTTTGCTTTCAATTGCAACCTTGATATATCTTTAAACGCTAAGTTGTAATTTTTTGTTGTTAGTTAGACAAACATGTGGTAATGGGATACTTTAGCATGTATGTAATTAACCAACTACAAATGCCATTTCAACAAAGCAATACTCGTTTTTAATTAAGATAAACTCGAATGCCGTTGAAAACGGAAGTCGTGGAAAAACATTAAATAAAATAATTTTTTTGTGAAAAAAAATTGTGAAAATGCGCATTTACCATATAAAAAAAATGCAAGAAAAAATGCGAAAAATTTATAAAATGTTAGTTTCACCAAACACGAGAGAATAAAAGGCAAAGCAAATATAAACAAAATGAACCAGCAACTTTTTTCATGTTTACCTTTGGGTGCGTGTGAGTGTGTGTGTGTATATGCATTTTTTTCTACTGCTTGTAGCATGCAGACGACCGCAATATTTCGTGCTTCATGTGTACACGCCACCAAACGCATTGCAATTAACCGCAGTGAAGCAAAGCAAAACAAATGACAACAACAAAAACAAAAAATGATAAATATTGCAATACTTGTAATAACAAAATAGAGCAAAAACAATAAAAATGTATAGTAACAACATTGAAATCCCAGCATATGTATGAAGGGGTTATTCCAAGGTAGCTGGATCTTGATGAGAAAATGTTAATTTTTTCATAAAAATTTACTAGAAATCAAGTAAAGCTCATTTGATTGGAGTTTGTTTGGAGAACCTTATAGATAAGATCTGTAGAATACTAACATCATACATATAAAGACCTTCTAGTACCATGAAATAGTTCATTTAGAGAGAAGATTTAGCAGAGAAGATAGACGACATATTATTTCGGAGAATAATCTCCGGAGAAAGAAAAGGGATCGAAAAATTTGCCCCCAGCTGATCAAAGCTTAAAGGCAGAGAAGATAGACGTGCTTAACAAGAAACTTGTCTGCCTTCCTTTCAAACTGTCAGAGCACTATGATGCGTTTCAAGCCGATCTACTCAGAGCATGGTGTAGCAATCAAAGTCAAAGTGTGAAACTTTTAGCAGATGAGACACTCAAAGAGAAAACAATTTCTTAATTACTTTATGACTACCCAGCGGTAGATAGAAACAGACTTAGGATCTTGTGTCCACTTGAAGTGAAGCCATTTCAATGGCTCGAATATTAGATATGCGAGTAAAAGTCTGTGTAATGTCATGTCTTCTCAAAGGATCTTCCCTTGAGTGAGGTGAGTTCTTATTCACACATTGACGGTTACTACCATCTATCCACCTGCTGAGGGAGGATGGAAATTGTCCATCTTCAGCTGAATAGTAATGCAAATCGATCTTCGATATCTGCGCATTCGGTGATCAGTATACTTTCAAGTCTCATTCTTTCTGTTTCTCTCTTTCTTTGTCTCTCTTTCTCTTCTTCTTCTTTCTCTCTCTTCCTCTCTCTTTCTCTCTCTCTCTTCTTCTTCTTCTTTCTCTCCCTTCCTCTCTCTTTCTCTCTCTCTTTTTCTTCTTTCTCTCTCCCTCTTTCTCCCTTTCTCTCTCTCTCTCTCTCTCCCTTCCTCTCTCTCTCTCTCTATATCTCTTTTTTTTCCCTTCCTCCCTCTCTCTCTCTCTCTCTTTATCTCTATCTCTTCTTCTTCTTTCTCTCTCCCTCTCTCTCTCTCTCTCCTTCTCTCTCTCCCCCTCTTTTTCTTCTTTCTCTCTCCCTCTCTCTCCCTTTCTCTCTCTCTCTCTCTCCCTCTCTCTCTCTCTCTCTCTCTCTCTCTCTCTCTCTCTCTCTCTCTGTCTCTCTTCTTCTTCTTTCTCTTCCTCCCTATCTCTCTCTCCAACTCTCTCAGAAACATTTTTCTACGCTTCCCATCGTGCATTATTTACTCTATGGACAACATATTTATTCTTCGAAGTGTACGCATACTCATTTGGTTTCGTTTTCGCTTTCCCAGAGGTAAAGCAGGAAATGCACAAATGCACTTTACCCTGGAACTTACCCTCCTCGTTGATGGTAAGCAAATACATCGAACGAAAAAGTTTCGGCTTCAATAGTTATCGGTTGGCAACCGCAAAATAGCGAAGCACAAGAGCAGCAAGGAAATAAAGTAGAGAAGGGTAAGACCATAACAGTAACTGAGAAGAGCGGATGGAGTTGGTAACGGCACATTAAACATTAAAGTTGAAAGGGAGAGGGAGAGGGCAAATTATCGAAAGAGAGCAACAATGGAATGAGTTAACGAAGGAAGTCTTGGCCGCACACGCGTCTCAACGGGCGAACTCTTAGAAGTGCTGCAATACACGTACATATACAATATAATGTATGAATATACCATATATAAGAAAATGCGTGCGCGTGTACAAGTACCGTAAGTAAGTAAAATAGAGAAAAAATGTGTAATAAATCATTGAGTAAAGTCTTGCGATAAAAAAAAAAAAAACAAATAAAAAAAAGTAAAACTAAAATTGCAACAAAATTAAGTTGAGCTTACAACAACTACAAAAACACTCGATAAATATAGAGTTTTTTGTTGTAATTTGTTGTATGCAATAGTAATGACCGAACAAGTTTTTGCAGCCACAAAGGAAACGTAAAACTATTTTACGAATATAAAGGGTGTTTTTTTTAGAAATGTGGTTTTCAAGTAGAAAATAAAAGCCATATAAATTAAGGTTATGGCCAAGAATTTAACTTTTTTAAAAAGTTAAAGGGTTGCTATTATGCTTTAAAAATGACTCCGGGCAGGTGACCGTCATGGCTGGCTCGAACAAATTCTAGCCGAGAGGACCACTTTTTGCAGCTATTGGCACCGTATGCCAGTAATAATGCGCGAATATTCTCTTCCAAAGTGTTAGTCGTCTCGGGCTTATCTGCATAGAAAAGTGACTTCACAGGACGCCACAAAAATCAGTCCAGCGGTGTTAAACCGTACGATCTTGGAAGCCGCGCCGCAAGATAATACACTCAACAAAAGTTTCCTTCAATAAATTGATTGTTTCGCTAGCGGCATGTAGCGTCGTCTTGTTGGAACCAAAGGTCTTCCACATTAACCAATTCCTCTAATTCAGTCACGAAAAGATCAATAATCATGACTCTATAGGGTTTCCCATTCAATATAACATAATGGCCGGCTTCCCTCTGTCCATAGAGCAGACCAAACAGTGACTGCTTGAGGATCTAACGGCGTCTCAATAATGTCTGTTTCATTATAATCGTTCCAAATGCAACAATTTTGTTTATTAGCATACCCATTCAACCAAAAGTGGGGTTCGTGGGTAAAAAAAAAATTTCTTTGGAAAATCGGGATCGGCGACCAACTTAATTTGGACCCGTGCACCGAACGTGCGACGCGCTTGGTATTCGTTCGGCTTCAATTCTTGTACGAGCTTGCCGCTGTAAGCCCGCAAACCAAGATCCTTTCGCTCAATCTTCCATAAGTGGAGGATGAACTCATTTGAAACTTCTTCCATACTCTGCCCAACAGCAGCAGTAGTGTTTCCGGTGCTCGCTGCGTACGGCGTCTGCACTAGACCAACTCCGAGTAACGTTTCATTGAAAACTACACGTCTCAAAAACACCCGCAAAAGAAGAGAAACGGCAGGCGGAATAAGGAAATGTGGTCGGAGTAAAACGTAAAAAGTTGCTACAAAAGTGCGTATCGGTTTGAACTTTACTCGCACCCTCATATATATTCAATCGTACTACACACTCACACAAACGATGATCAAGTGCTTGGTTAACCGCAGAGCCAATCAACCGCATGGAAAATGCTTGAAATGCATTCCAAAGAAATAATTCAAGTACCGAATGCTTTTACGGCACAGTGTTTAAAGTGAGTGTGAAACGAGACAAAAACGAGTTGACTGTTGAACTGAATGGAGTTGGGTTCTTGGCCATAGCCGGCAGAGGTGACAGTCTCCCCTGCGGATTAGCGGCTCTAGAATTTTTTCGCGATGAGGCATACATACATTTCATCGGAGGCGACGATGAGGTCTCTACACCAGCAGAAACCGGATTTTTATCCAACCAAGGACTCCGAAACCCAACCCACTGCTGCAACTTGGGAAATCCACCAATATAAGGGAGATGTATCGTCCGATATCTCTTCTCTCCTCAGTAGTGAAGATAAAAGGGTCTAAGCTTCGTACGTCTCTTAGCCCATCAACCGAACCCAGTGCCACAACAGCATTAAACGTCCTAGAGACACTCAGATAACTCGTGGACTTAAACCAAACCTACCCTCTGCACGAACTGCCTTAGCAGCACCGTATCAATCATAAGTCTTCAACACATTTCACCACAAAGAGCTATTATCAGACATTAAAATATCCCCATTACCGCCGAGTTTAAGGGAATGGACTATGAATTATCTAATTATGAATTGGTTCGTTCAGTAGAAGAAGGTTGAGGTCCTCACCCATTCGTATCTAATTCTGCTATAATTGGAAACACGTGAAGACCGAGTCCTAGGAAAGGTAGTGAGTTTTCTAGCATATCCGTCCCATACTCAGCCCTCAGGAGATTCTAGTTAGTTACTGAGCTGCTTATGTTGAGCCTGTGAAAGAGGTTCCTCTCACTTTTCCAGAAGATCAAACTAATTGATGTGTTTTATGTGGTTCAAGAGATTATTGATGCTTATAGATGCAAACTCTGCAAGGCAATCGAAGAAGAAAATACTCATTTATGTTCCTGCAGCTCCTTGGACAAGTAACCTATCCTTCTACCATAAGATAGGTCCGGGTTTTACGCCGGTCGTTATGCTTAAGGAGATCCTTGTCTTCGATTAGTGGTGAAATTCGTTTCTTTACATTGCAAGTAATTTCCTTCTGCTATGTGTTGTTGGACCTTCCGGTGCAGGCTAGTCTTCAGAGACACATTTCGTATATCCACGTCCTACGCAGAGTTTCCTCTTCTATCCAACTTCGTCGTATTTGAGTTGAGTTACCATAAATCGGCTTCCATTATTGCGGTTAGTTCCGCTTGAAACAAGCTGCAGAGGTCGGGAAGTCCCTTGCTCATTCCGATTGCAAGAGTTTCAGAAAGCCTTCACAACCTACCTTGTCATCAGCGAAGATGGCAACAGAGCTTTGATTCAGAACTGTTACATTTCATATTTTTCTGGGATTATTGTTGAGAAAGTGCTGTCGGAGAACGGAAGTGGTGAGGACTTAGATAGGAGTTGAAGGCAGCGCTCCTGCAACGAGTGTGAAGGCCGTCCGCTGAACTTTGTTCATCTGACTCTTGTAAAACCTTGTCCAGTGCTGGCCATCCGACGGTGACTCTGTAGAACAATATAGGTCTTATTACCGCTTTGTATAGCTGGTATGCAATATATGGCCTTAGTTCCCCATCTCTTACCGATCGACACCTTGCGCGCGTAGAGTGCGGTCATAGGTTTTAGATTCCTTTCTCGTGTACCGGTTCTAGGTGAGTTTGCTATCTAAGTTTATGCCTAGGTCATTAATCTCGTTAAAAAAAAAGCTCCACCGAAACCTCCAGCGAAAATCGCGCTGTTGTGTAAAGGAGCTGATTCTACCTTGCATAGCTTGTGAAGATAAAATGCTCCATTTAAAAACAATTTGTCTACAATATACACTGTCATGTAGTAATTTAGTGGAATGCCCTACGTTGGTTGTGACCCAGAAAACTTAAGCTGTTCCTCTAGTACCCACTGCTTGAAAGAACTTCTTGGCCTTGGTTTTTCAGCGATTCAAGCCCATGATTTTCTGCATGGTAGCAGGCACTACTAAACACCCGGCTACTGCAGCCGCCGTAGAAGCATGATGGTTACCGCCTAAAACTATACAATGTGTCAGAGACTAGATGCTTTGTAGTTCCAGAAATGGAGCTACACTTATTAAGAGCAGTCTAAATTGGTCTGTAGTATGCCTTGTCAGTCAGAGCTTCACTTTAAATGGTTCTCCCTCAAAACAGCGATTATTTCTTGTTGGTATTTCCGCCCGCTTAAAATTAAATCTATATTTTATACCTTCTGTTTTTTACACAGGTCTTCTATAAACTTCTTAGTTTTTCCTTAGCTGCCTGATAGATTTAAATTTATTAAATAAAATTTTTTGAGGCGAGATTTCCTGTTCCAATTAACCAGCCGAGTACCTTTTTTTTTATTTGATATGATTTTTAAAGCGAACTTTATTCCACCATCTTGTGCTTTTGCTTAACAGTTCTTCCCTTCAATAATGAGAAACGTTGCATACTTATAGGCTGCTGATTGAAAATATTTATATCATCACCCTCTCGCTGCCATATCCATCCACGAAGCAATCATTCAGTGGTAAAAATAAAAATGTCAAGAAAAAAATCGAAAGTAAACAAATAAATCCAACTATTTTATGTTGATTAATGATTTATTTAAAACTGGAATGAGTACTCCTGCAATATAGGCACTGCAGCGCCTGAAAATATGTGACAACAAACAAGCATCACCATAATAATAACACAAACAATGACATAAAAATGCAGAGGTGACCTCAAAAGACAGCGCGCAGCTGGCGGCGACTGCACGTTCCACTTTAGATTCGGGGAAAAAATTATAATTTGCAAAAATAAATAAGTAAAAAATAAGCTTACACACAAGAAAACAAATGAGAAATTAAGCAAACTTAAAAATTAAAAGAAAAAATTAAAACAAAAAGTAATGAAAAAAGAAAAGCTGCAAAATGGAGCAGCAGAAAATGAGTGAGAAAATAGAGCGTACATTACAAAAGTGAGAAAGGAAACGTTTTTTTTTTTCATTTTTCTAGTACAAACAAGCAATGTGACAACCTCATTTTACAAGCCGCCTACAGGCGCAGCAACAACAACAATAACAAATCAAGCGCAACAGCTGCTGCTTAAAGCGTCGCAATGCAATTTGTTGTTCTGCCACAAATGAGTTACAGGGTGGTAGAAAATAACTGCAGAATTTTGCAATGGCAAGCACATTTGACGTCACACAACTGGGTGTGCTTGTGCCAACACCCACACACGCGCACATACACATACATAAATACAAAAAAAAAATAAATAAATAAATGAACCCACCAACAGTAGTGACAAGCACTTCAGCCGGAGGAGGGTTGTTAGATGAGATGATGAGCACAAGCACCACAAAGGAGATGGTGAAAATGAAAAAGAAGAAGAAGAACACCAACTAGATTATGAGGCCGCAATGACGAGCGAGCGAGGTGGACAGAGAGAGAAAGCGAAAGAAAGCTGACAAAATAAAAGTAATAAATAAAAAAGAACGCAGTAAGATGAGACACAAGACAACAAAAATTGTTGTTATCATTGTTGTTATTGCCATTCTGCGTGGAATTAGACATTGCATATATATGGAATGTACATAAATGAAGATAAATTGCCAACAAAGTTCAATATTTGTAAAAGACACGCATGCAGACACAACCAACACTTCCTAAAACCCCCAACTAAACCAACTAGCAACAACAACAACACCAACCCCCTCCGACCAGTAACGCTGTGACCTGCTAGCCAAGCGTAGCAGACGAAACAAACAAAGATTGTGGTGTTAGTAGAAAAGCACTCGCTTTTCAAGAAAGCAAGAAGTCTGAGAAGGCAAGAAGTCTGAGAAGGCAAGAAGTCTGGGTAGGCAAGCAGTCTGGGAAGACTGGAGTCAGTGGGGTGGGAAGGCAAAGTCAAGAAACGGTAAAATTGTCATATCAATTACTTTAAGAGACCGCCGTTGTAACCACACATCAACAAGGAAGAGCGTGCATATTAAGGAACTATGAATTATACATACAAAAGAATGGCAGACAAAGGCACACAGTGTCTTTAGATGAAACATCATTGTAAATAAACGAAGTGCTTTTGTTTTTTCCGCAATTATTAGATTAGAAATTTAGCTGGAGAGGTAGCTTACGTCATACTCCAGCTAGAGGCTTTCCTAATACCGCGCCAGGTGGGTTAATTTCGCTATTTTCCTCAAGCCCCTGGAAAGACGGAGGTAAATTTCATGTTAACTTCCCATTTTTTTGTCAGCTCTGATCTGGTATATGCCTACCGTCGTTAAGCAATGCCAAATCCCAGACACATTTTAATGAACTCTAGAGCTGACTCTTTCTGGGTTATGTCCAAACGCACTCCTCATGAGAACTGAGTGAAGACTGCATGGTTAGAGCTTATAATGACGAAAACTTAGTTCAGAGTAGTGAAAAGGCGGTATGGTAGCAAGAGAACTTGGATTGGTAAGAAATATAGCTTAACACCGAGATTTCGCGCGAGCGATCTCTTGGCCGAGCTCCTCCTCCAATTTGTTGTTTTGCGTCTTGATGTTTTTCCAATAAATGGAGGGACCTACATTTTATACTAAGCCGCTTCCGAACGGCTGATAGTTTTCTATGAAGAGTCTTTATTTCATGTCAGAAATACATTTGGAGGGGTTGATGTTCCCTGCCGAGTGGCGACCGCAATTAGAAAATTTAACTTGGTTTTTTATTTAAATTAATTTTCCGTAACTTTTGAATGTTGATCGTACCAGGATTAGAACCCTGGCCTTCCGAAAGCAAAAAATTGAAGCTCTAGGCTCACAATTCTCTCACGGAAAATACAACGTACACACAGCAAGACAGAAGCTGATTCTTTCATATAACTAATGCGGCATTTTGTCCAGAACATAAGGTAGCTAAAAATTATAGGAGTCTCGACAGTTCCCTGCCTGGTAGTACAACTTACTAAGGCTAGGAACCTCCTTCAGAAGATGTTGCAGGAGCTGTTGGAAATATGAGGAGATGGAGACATTTTCAAATCTACTGTGCGACTCTTCTACACTGAGCGTCGGTTGGTTTTGCAAACTCTGAACCGTTCTTCAGGTACCACAGGTCCAGGAAATCAGTCTTATGAAACTTATTGAGTCACTTGTTATAAAATAGGACTTTTCTGGTTTAAGTTGTCCTCTAAAAATAGGTTCTTTTGGGAAGGTTTTTGAAACGGTTCACCGACCACCTGCTTTGTACATCTCTAAAACTTTGGTTCTACCTCACGCCTCCACCGTCTAACTGTTTAGGCGCATCGCCTCAGGTTTTATCTTAATATTAAGTCTTCCGATAAGTTGCATCATTCAATTGCTTTTACACCCCTAAGTCGTTCTGCCCAGCTTTCGGCTTACTCCGCTCTACCTTTAATTGTAATTTAAAACGTAATCCAAAAACTTTCTCCACTCATTATTTATTATTCACAGATCAAGTCGCGCCACAATCATTATTATCACCCTTCATTACTCAAAAAGGCAAACACTTGTTTGCATTTACATAAATACATACACACATATGTATATATACATACATACATATATTTATACTTATTTTATTTATATACACACTTGCGCCAAACCCAAAAAACGTCGTATTAAAGCATTAAAACAATTTATCTTCGACTTTGATTGGCAACGCCACACCACACCAGACCACACACACCTCAACAGATGTTTCTGGAATTTGGCAGGAGCATACACGTATACGCAATTGTCTATAACGCACGTGGCACTCACGAGCACGAGGGAGTAAAGTTACATGTGGACTTAACTACAAGTGATATATAATGCAATCTATAAAGTTAAACTAATAACAAAGCACATATGTATGTGTATATACACACAATGATTGCAACACAAAGTATTGTAATTCTCATATCAACTTTACACATTGCACTTTCGAGGTTACGAAGGCTTACAAAACTTGCTTTACTTCCTGCGAATGCCATGCAGTGAATGTGTGTGCCCGAGTGCAGCCATTAAATTTCCGGCTTTAGTCATCGAAACTATTATTCGTCTAACTACTGATACATATGTACATGCGTGTATATACATATGTATGTACGAGTATAACTAGTTACCTGCTGCATAACTCTCTACTCGTTACCTTTCATTGGCTACACCTACCGTTTCTACCTTCTTACGTTTATTGCATTTTAAAAATGCTTTTGACAGCTTATTATATTTTGTGTCGCTTGATAATCGCTTTTAATATTTACTCATATTTGCGTTGTTGTTGGTTTCCGGCTACTCCTTTGCAATGTCAAGCTTTGTGGGATGCCATTAAAGGAAAATGTACATACGAGTATGTGTGCGTGTTAATAGGATTTGTGAATGGTTATGCTTAAAGCTTTATTTTAACAAGCATTGCGCACTTAAAAGCCAACTATGGAACTCCTACGATGATGATTATGCAAAATTTTTATTTTTTTTTTTATGGTGACAACCTAATATGAATACGTAAGGATTATGAGCATTTACTTAATAAAGTAGGATTTTCGTTATTAAAATAAGATAATGCCGTTATATATTAACAGTTACGATGTATTTTTTTCTTTTTTGTTGCAATACCATTATTTTTATAAAGAAAAAATATTAAACACCATTGTGAATGTCACTTGGCAGTAGTTAAACTAATATGAAGTGTTTATCGATTATTAAGGCGTGCATCGATTGCTTGTTTATAGTGCACACGCGAATAGTTTTCAGGCGCTAACAATTCTGCAAGTCATTCTATTTCGCTTAAATGAAATAAATTACACTCACATAGTGCAATTAAGATGAATCAAAAGTGTGTTAATTTAATTGTTCGTAATTTATTTACATACATACCGTATATGTATTCGCGCGGTTGAACAGCAAGTAATTTGGGCAATTTAGAATTTTCGCAAAGAAGTGAGCGCAACAAAATGGTACAACAGAGTTTATATGAAACTCTGTTTGCCACAAAAAGTTTTTTTTATTTTTGCAGTAGCTTAAAATTTGTAAGCAGCAGCAGAGATGAATGGATTAGCACATCTTTTGTTGAGCAGAAATCAAATACGATCCATCCATCATAAGCTGGCCGCTCTTGGAAGCGATTACCTATTTCATTGCAAAGGATTCACTTCTGTAAACAACATATGTATGTAAGTGTGCATCAGCGTCTGTTTCTGACAACAATATTGTTTTTTCTTTCTTTGAATTGGATTTATGTTAAATAAACAGTAATTGCGGCAAGTTTTGTTTTACTATTTTAATTAGAAGAGAAGTGCAGAAGTGCAGTTGAAGCCCAACGTCTTCTTGTGGAAGTTTATGGTGAATCTGCGTCGACCGATAAGTCATGTAAAGAGTGATTTCTTCGCTTTAAAAAAGTAGTGATTTTAGCGTCGAAGGCAAAGAGCGTCCGACCAGACTGGTGTGCTGCCATTCATGCGAAACCGACTACAGCTAATGGATTTTAACCGTGTATTGCATGAAAAATTGCCAGAAACGACTGAAATTCAGGACAAGGTGATTTTGCAGCATGACAACTCTTGGCCCTACGTGGCTGTAACGATAAAAAAATTACCCGGAACTTACCTCACCCGAAGAAGAGCTCAATGATTGGATCGAGGATAGAGGGGATTCATTTTTTAGAGTTGGTATTCGAAAATTACTGCAAAGATGGGGAAAGTAATCGCTTTCCACGGGCAATTCTTTGAATGACGAAGTTTTTACTTTTTTTTAACAAAAAAAGAAAAACACTTTTTTTAACACTAAAACGGACCAAATTAATTTGTACTTCCAATAATAAAATTTATTTTCAATAAAATTATTAAATAGATTACAAATTTCGTCTAAACTCAAAGCATCAGCTGAAATTCTCAACTTACATATACATTTATTCTCATAGAAGCGTTGGGAATTGATCAATAAAACACAGCATATTTATAATAAATTTAAATAAATACTCTCACCTTTCAGGAAGATCTCTAAATACCACGCATTTTTTAGTCTGAATTTCAGTTTTCGTCGAAGGGGTAATTTGAATGAGAAAACAGTCAGCCGGGTCCATATCAAGCCAAAACTTTTTGATTTGTCAACGAATTTGGCTTCTCAAACGCCGCATAACCCACTTGCAAAAAATCTGGTGGCAGATCAAACGCGGTAGTCAGAGTAAACAATAAACATTATATTGTTTTTTATGAACTCGAACGTAGATTTTCGGTTTCAGCTCAGTTTTAAAATGCTATTCGAAAGATTGCTGACTGTTTGGTATGTCAAACTAGTAAAGCATTGCTAAAGTTGATATGGTCGCTTGAGATGCACTGGCAACAAGAACACTGCACGAACTTTTTTGTATTGTACAATATGTATGTAAACGGAAGCATTTAATAAGCGATTTTTTAATTGAAAAAAGCTACATTTTATTTTCAGTAAATTCCTAAATGAAATAAGAAATATCTTCTAATCACAAAACATTCGTTGAGTCTCTCAACTTCCTCCTCGCATGTGACAACATATTTCACCTTGCAGTTTCAATTTTATTCACTTTTGCACAGCTTAACACCTTTTATATACATCTTTTATTTATTAAATAAATTTATTTCTACACTAATTCAGTTATTTTTGCCATTTAATTTACATATTCAAAATAATTTTTTCCAAATAAATAAAATTATAAAATCACGCAAAGATACAAACAGCTGTTTGCCATTTAGGTAACCATTCACAATAGTCTTTTCTTCAATTAAGCTTCACAAGAGAAAATAGTTATGATTGCCGACGGGAAAATTGCCCGCCGGAAGCGCAGGAATATAGGAACCGCTGGATTAATGTTAACAGCAAATTTCTTAAGCATCTGACATTGAGTCATCACTTCTTGATGCAGCATTTTGTACACTCATTTATTCCGTCGCACTGTTTTTACTATTACAATAAAATGTGTGTAACTTTTGAAGGTGAGTTGCGATTCTAATTATTAGGTGTGCGAATGAAGGCTACATGCGCTGAGAAGGTAAAAAAAAAATATTTATATATACAAAATAAAACTTTCACTGTTAAGGTTAAGTGTCAGCGTGTCAGCTCAATGTCAACACTTAATGCATACAATATGTAAACATAAAAGTAAATATGCACATACTCACACACATAAAATTATTGAAATCCTACACTGAGTTCCAAAGAAATTTCAAATGAATACAACAACACTAAACAATGTAACAGGTTAATTTTGTCGGTTGGAGGACTAACAAGAGCAGACGTCAAACTTGCAAAAACAATATAGTATTTATGTGGCAAGCAACTTAATTAAGCAAACTGAAAGGAACAAAGTAGTCATCAGCCATGCTGACAGCAGATAACTTTATACATTCATACAAATATCCATATACACTATACATTTATAGTGAATAAAAGTTATCTCCTGTATGCTTTGAAAAATCAATTATCAACGGATAAAAGAACAAAGGAAACAAAGGATTGATGAATAAGTTGAGATAAAAATGAAAAAATACTTAACATGTATTTATCGTTCTCTCACAATGCTTTCCTTTACATTTTGCAAACGAATATGCGTCAGGCCAGCTAATCTCTCACTTACGTAAGAAACTTTTGAAACTTAAGATTTTTGCTTGCGAAAACTGAATAGATCTAAGCTAAAAGGACGAATTGATGAGCAAATGTTCCCTTCAGAAGAATACATTGACTTCAACTGCAGGCCCTAAATGCATTTATGTTGCGCTCCAACTCATTTAAAGCAGGGTTTTTTTCTCTGGTTGCTAAATCCCTGGCAAAAATTGGCACTTCTGGGTCAGGTGGGTACATTTATGTCGGCGCTTTTCATCTCGAAGGACCATATAATTTTTGCTGGTTTGTCGAACTCACGGAGCTGGTAAAAATGGGCATTCAGGGTGCACAAAGGACAGAAAGTAATAAGGCAGTGCCTAAACTAACAGAAGGATTTTACACATATTTTTCACCTCAGGCTTATTTGTTCAGATTTATTTGTATATGCCGTTGGCTTTCATCTCGAAGGACCATGTAAATATTGCTGGTTTGTGAAAATTTTAATTGAAATCTAAGCTCCTAATATTCGGCTTTAGAGTTCCGATACGCTTTTAATGCATGCCCATCAAATCATGATGATTTTTAGGGCTTATATAATGTGTAACAGAGCTTTGCACTAGCTGACAAAATGGCAATATGTTTAATAAATCTTGTCTCGAACTAAATATTGTGGAAAATTCTTTCCCTACTGTTTCCAATGAATATTAATGCTATTTCTGTTATTGGAGAATACTCTTCACTTGGTGCCAACTTGCGATGATGTGAGTCAAGTTCTTCAATGCTGGATTTTACCTTTGGCGCTGATAAATGCAACTACTCTGCCTGAATTGAACTGAGTAAACGGACCTTCTACTCCACAAACATCTTGTGGGAGTCCTTATTCTAAAAACTTATGTCGAATAGCTTGACGGGTCCCCTCACCAGTTCCAACTGAGCTTTCCTTTACACTTTCAATATATTCAGAAATGATTTTACTTCAATCATACACGTATTGACAATTATTACAAAAACGTACCGTTGAGTGGGATTACAGGCTGAGCCCATTGAGACAATCAATCAATCATTTTTGAGAGTGTAAATATGACCTTACCTACGCATACAAGTATCAACAGCTTCGCTAAATATTGGTCCACTTGAGCTCCAACGGGGGAAAATGTACACTACACTGTGTAATTTGGTGCGCCATATGGTCGGAATACAGTAAGCAAACGAATAATGAAGGCAGCAATGTCATAAACGGTGGCGCAGCAAAAAACGAAGTAAAGAATAAAATGCGAACAAAGGCTATGGATGGGCGCACACTTCGATAACAGCCGAAGTGGGAAGATGCGCATCTCGGTATCCATATTTCAACTACTTGTGCACAGTTTATATGCACGTGTATAACCGTAAATCTGCGTGCTATTGCATAAGCATATTGGCAAAAAAAAAATATCTATTTTTAGCAGCCACCTACACGAGCCACCAAAGCACTTACTGCAGTGAAAGTAGGGAAATGACAGCAGAATGGCTGAAAGATGCGACTAGCGAAAGTAAACGTTGAATAAGAAAACAAGGATGCACATAAAAGGCACTTAAAATATCAGCTGCTGTAAATAGCGTTGCGAAAAACTTTTAAGCAGGTACATAACTGCGTAAATGTAGGAAACCCCAATAGCAAACCACCAACTGCCACTCAGCACAACCCTATTGGTATTGTGGCACAACAATCCGCTCTTGCTCCAATATGCGTAAAGCTTGTACGAGCAGAAATGAAAAGTTCCAACAAAGGTCGCAGAGGCTGCAGCCGCTTATCTACGCAATTTCGCAGCATTACATCATTACACCTACAAGTGCCACAACATTGTGGGAAATGCGCTTGTTTTAATTTTATCAGCTGCGTCAGCTGTCTGTCAGTTACCGCTCGGTGTGTCTAAGTATCCGTAAATACACTTCAGCAACAACCACAACAGACACATCCTGCCTCTGAAAACACTCAGTGTTTAAGCCGCTTAGTATACTACCATAACTAGTCATGTCATTTCCGCTTTGTTGCTATTTTTCTGCTATATCTGCAGTCTCTTTTCTTCATCACTCGTTACCGCTTCTTTTTTCTTGTAGTTTGCACCAGACGATTATATATTTTTAGGTTACAGATATTGCAAGACTACTGTGTAGCCGAAGGCCCGAATGTGTTTATTTCTCGACGTTTTCAAGAGCTGTGACTTTTTGTAGGCACATTATGGCGTATTTATTTGCCTACAATTGTAGAATACGGCTTAGACAACACGAACGGACAGGGATCTCTCGTCTTTGCACTGACAATTGGCCACCGAAATTGTGCTTTTTTTGTGGGACTACGCAAAAAACCGTGTTTACTTGAAAATCAACATTCGCTAAGTTATGGCCGCCGAATATGTGCCAAAAAGTGGTCGAAAATTGCCTCAAGCGCATCGAAGATTACAAAATTTCGGGTGGCAGTCATTTAAACTACACGAGTAAAGCCAAGGTTTAAACTTTATAGTAAAATAATAATAATTTCAGGGAATAAAAATATTTTTAATGCATTTTATCTACGTTTATTTTCGAATCTGCAAAATGGATAGCCCTGTAGTTTGTTCAGACTACAACTATTCTTTCTATCAGCGCAATTATTAACGGTTTCTTTAACTCACTGCTCATATCAAACCGTCTAAATCAGAGCATAGTCAGCTGGCTGACCACTTACTCCAATGATTCCTACACAAATTGTTGCTTGTGTTCTATAATTTTATCTCTTAAGCTGTGATGCTGCGTTTGATATATGATGCAATTGGCTGTTTGCTGCATAGCAAGTTGTTTCCTTTTTTTCCCTCCCCCTTTTTTCTTTTTATTTCTTGAAATTATTTATATATTTGCATACACAAATATATACATAATATTACACTCTTTTTTCTTTTCATTTCTGTAATTTTCTTTTCAACTTTTTTTCGGTTACTTGTGAAAGTTCGGAAATGGAAAATTTTCTCTCTTCCGCTGTTGTCACCGCCATTATTTTAAGCTGAACCTTGCTGTTGCTGTTGGCGTTGTTCGTATAAATGTTTCATGTGTAGGCCAATCACATTTTCAATACTTTCTGCATTTTCCACCCGTGTTTCACTCACATTTTCGCACAAGAATTGCATAAATATATTTCCAGATTTTAATTAAACTTTCATACGCGAAAATAGGAAGGTGAAAAAGTATGTGCAGCACAAAGAAAACACTCCCACATGTTATAAATGTCAACGAAATTAATCGAAAATCGAATGATGCGTGGTTAACACTGCACGTGAAATATTTTAATGAACTGTGGATCACATAAAATCAAAGCAAAACTTAATTAGGTGTCAAATTAATTACAAGCAATATAATTAAAAAATAAAATAATATAAATAAGAAAAATAAATAAAATAAAATAAAAATATTAGTTAGTAAGTACTCAATTCAACTCATTTTTCCTCTCATTACTCATGCACTATTTTCCAAATTACGCACAAATTTGTTCATAGTAAACATTTAACATCTCCTGCTCCACAATAACAACATATTTATTTTGCCTAAAATATGTTCAATCACATAACTCATCAATCAATAAATTACCCTGTGCCATTAATAGACTGATACGACAAGTGCACGCTGTTTCGAGTATTGCGAATTCCAATTATCAGTCGCAAATCGATAAATGACACCAGCTGTTTAAGTACTCAGTGATTTTGGTTAAGTGGATAAGTAAATAAAGTAAATGTGTATAAACGCTAAATAATCTTTACTGATAAGACTTTATGTTTTGATGACTATCAGTTCAATTTGTTATTTAAATAATATACAATAAATCTTTACTGAGCTAAGTAGCTTAATGTATGGTATAATGTAATCCTTAATACATAAAACCAAATTTGCCTTCAGCCTCCTGCTGACTCTGCGTAGTCTCGGATGGCTGGGAAAGAGATGGTGTAGTCACGGGACAGTGATCCATAAACCAAGGAAATACCAATTAGTCACCTGTTATTAAGAGAACTCTGTTCTTTACACCTCAAATTGCGAAAATAAAGCACGTTACACATTCGATCCGAACGTAGGGGAGTTAATAGACATCTCTTTCCCAATAGACTTTAAAGCATTAACAAAAATCTTGCGGAATGTAAAATTTATTTTTAAGCTTTTAAAGTTTCAGATTAGATGTAGGCTTGGGTAAAATAAACCACTTCGGGAATGAAGACCCGACTTGTCCTCCTTCAGTACCAGACCAACGAGGAAAGTGGCACCTTCTTAATTAAACCTTAAAAGGAACATTGAATATTTTGTAGCCGCCATCAACGCAACGATGATCTGATGGAATATTTCTACGGCGTGTGCCAAAGACCATTCTTCCATTAGATGCAAACAATGTAATGATTGAAGTCATCTTAAGACCTATTCGGGCCTTTGGAACAACAGAAGGAGAACCATACGTTATGAGGCTCCATGCTGTCAGCACGCAACTGCACAACAAGCATCTACGGATGTGCTTTCAGAATCATTACTCACTTTGAGTAATCACCCACAGACCTCCACTGTCCGATATTCTCATACTACCCTACCTCCAACAAAATCCTGCTCCACCTTCCGTATCGTGGCTACTCAGCAACTCTTGACTTGTACCTCTTTTAGACGTGCTCTGGCCTGTTCGCAAGCGGAGCCCACTACCATCGACTTGCGCCAACCCCACAAACTGGTAATTCATCTGCAACACCCACGCCCTCCTAGGTCAAACTAAACTCAATTTAACTACAACGTCCTCCAGGAGAATATCGACGTGATAGTAGACTTCGGGAGCCATGTGTCGTTAGCTGCGGTACAAGAAATCAAGCTAAATGCCCGCTCACATTTTTTGAGCTATGTCGATTGCAACATCAGACGTAGGGATCACGTGTAGGATACAATCCTGACATATGTAAATGAGTGCAGATGCAAAACTCCCATATTTTTGGACGATTTAGAGTTATGGAACTGGCAGATTAGATTAGATTAGCTGGACACTAACCACCTCTTTGCATTCCGACTAAAACCTACCCATCTAACACCCCTCTCCCTTTGGTTCGAAGCATCTCGTTTCCTAGAACTCTCGTTAGATGACCTCGATGTCATATACTGTTCCTAGGTGGGGTGCCCAGTCGATCAGGGATTCATTACATGCTAGTCTTTCGTATATACGTTGTCGGAATCGAGTTTGTGCGAGTAAAATTTGAGTCTGCTACAATATCCACATCTTAATTGCATGAAGGTTTCTCGGATCTCCCGGGACAGCTCTAGCTCTTTGTCTAGTATGGAAGGTGGTTGGATTTCGATAAAGTCATTCGCTGGAAAGGATTTAAGGAAAGTGTTGACTGCCTCTCTCTGTGAATGACGTTTAAGGTCTTTCGGTAGCACATTTTAGTCCATACTACAAGCGGTAGCATTCTGGCTACCAGCCTGCACTTCTTCTCTGTGCTGGTGAAAAGGGTAGCCGAGGATTCCCTGGTTGTAGTTGTGTTGCAGTGACTATCTAACTCTGTAGGTTTACAGTAAAATAGAAGTCTCACTATGTAGTTGATTCTCAGACGATATCAAGAGTATTCGAAGCTATGCAACACAATTCTGAATGAGATATGGCCGACCGCTTCTTGCAGTACCATTTGTAGTTTTTTAAACGGTCTTTTTAACAAATGATCCCGAGATCAGTAAACTTAATATAGGACACAAAAAAAAATTCCCAAACTTTGAAATATTATATATAAAAAATAAAAACAAATTTACAGTCAGTCGTCCTTTTTTCCTGCGTCTTTCAATGAATCATGTGGACTATGAATTGTGGATGTCAAACAGCTGTCATACATCCCACTCACATGCAACAACACTTTAGTACATGGATTTCTGTATGGATATGTGTGTATGTGTTAGCAAGCACAGCATTGAACCACCTTACGGAAAATTGATTTTTCACCAATTTTCAGACGCACCGATTTTTCACCAAAACACACATTTTGGAAAAATCTGAGAAAATAAATTTTTAGCAATAAATTTACCAGCACCACTTACCGTAAAAACAGCAAATTAATTCATTTACCACACGCTATGTGGAACGCTTATAGTAGCTTTAACAATTTATGAGGAAGCGAACACTGTAAAGTAATTTCAGGCAGACACTTTCAAAACAGTCCAAGTTTATTTATTTTTCTTTCAATTTACTTAGTTTAACACGCTAGAACACACTTTGCACAATTTGATATTTCGTGGACAGAGTTCGTTTTACGTTTTTTACACAATACAATTTCTTTTTTTTTTCTTAAAACTTTCAAACTTTTTACTTAATAAATTTTCCCCCAAGTGTTGCGTAGCATATATAGTCGTAGCGGACGGGCAGGCTAGAAAACTTCGTCTGCTTCGTACGGCGACAGGAAAATTCACTTATTCATCGGCCATGGAAATTGTCCAGCCAGTTGTCTGGTGGAAATCGTTTTCGTTATAATCTTTGTTGCTTTATTGCCTGCGCCTGCGAAACGTACATAGCAATTTTCCGCTGCCGCTACAGCGCAAGTTCCAACTTCGTTTGTGCCACCTCGAATTTTCCAATTACAGCAATTTGCCCCTCTTCTTAAAACAGCTTAAATTTGTTTTTCCTTTTTTTTTTAAACACAATACCAACCAGCTGATGGAAAAATATTGCCGAAACTTTTCTAGTTTTGTTTTAATTCTTGTGATTCATCATAAACACTAATTGGATTGACAGATGCGAATGGGCGTAAATGAAGGAATGTCAAAACAATATTTGAGGAATGGCAACAGCGATGCCAGATCTATTTAGTGGAGGATCGCTTAATTGACGAAAATGCTTACGTTTACACAAACATTCCGTTAAGTTCGCTATTAAATCAATTTCTTCCTTTTTGTTGTTGCTTTTCATCTATAATTGGCGCTTTGTAACCGCCGAAGTGATTTTCAGCCGAGCTCCTTTTCCAATTTGCATTTCTCCGTCTAGATGTTTTTCCAACAAATGAAGGCCCCTACAATTTATATTAAGCCGCCTCCACACGTTTGATGGTTTTTTATGAAGAACCTTTATTTGCAAGAAGAAAATTTGATTTTAATTAACTTTTGGAATATGCTCGTATCAGGATTTAAACTTGGCTACCGCGAGATGCCTTTCATATAGTATATTTCTCATAAAATTATTTTGCTAGTGGAGTGCACAACTTAAATAAATTAAATAAATCAGCTTAATTGAAAAAAAATATAAATTTTGGGAGTAGCAAAAGCACGTTCCGAGCGCTTTGATTTCTTGTAAACATTTTACCATATCAAAACAATAAATCTTATTAGGCTACTTGTTAAAATTAATTGAACGCTCTTAGCTTCATTCTAGAAATTTATACGGGTATTTATTACAATTCATATTTTTATATGTATATCTACGCTCATTATGCGTCATGCTAATATTATATATTAAACAAAAACTAGTGCATAAAGAAATATAACAAAATTAAAAGCGTTGGACAGTGAGTGTTTCGAAAAATCCAACCATCGCACCAGCTGCTCTTAATGACACTTATTTTATAAGTTGTCTTCTCCAAATCACTTAAAGCTTCAAAGGACACACAATTTTCGGAGTGATACAGATAAATGACTTTAAACTGACTTAAGCTTCTTAACATTACTTGGAGGCGGCAGCAAACCGGTTGGAGATATCCTTCCAGTTAGCAATATCCCAGATAGCTTCAACGTATGATGGGCGCACATTTTTGTATTGCAAGTAGTAGGCATGCTCCCATACGTCTATGCCGAAAAGTGGCACAAGACCTGTCGTACAAAAGAAAATTATAAAATTTGTTTACTTTATATACGCACGCGATTTTTTTTTTTTGCTACCCACCTGTGCTACCCTCCAATGGATCTTGATTGGGCAAGGCGGCCAATTGCAATTTGTTGGTTTTCTTATTATAACCCAACCAACCCCAGCCGGAACCCTGTACGGCCACAGTCAATGTGGTCAGTTCTTTCTTCATTGCATCCAAACTGCCGAATTGCTCTTCTACGGCACACAATAACTCTTTGGATGGTTGTGATTTTTCTGGTGACAAGTTGTGCCAGAAAATCGAATGATTAATATGACCGCCACCATTGAAACGTAGTGCTGGCGCAAGTGCAATAATCTTGGTCACATCTTTCTTTTGCTGTGCCTCGGCGAGTTGTTCTTCAGCAGCATTCAAGTTGTTGACATAGGTTTGATGATGTTTTTGGTGGTGTAATTCCATAATTTCACGGCAAATGATGGGTTCCAAAGCGGCATAGTCGTAAGGTAGCTTGGGTAAATCATGTTTACCACGCACAGCCGTTCTGTATGTGTGTAGAAAGAAAGAAAATACTTAATGATTTGCAAAAATTGATTTATGCCACCGGCTTTATGTAATCAATAAAATTATGCGAGGCCCTTGCGAGCAGTAGCATCCTAATTTATCTACATACATACAAGATATACTTACTTTGCGGCGTTGGTAGCAGTACGAGCTAAAGAAAACATATTGAACTATTTGCCGGATGTGAATTCACCAAACAAAAACTGAAATAAATTAATTAAATTATAAAAAATATAGATTTTATGAGATTTGAAAAATTTCGATGTTACCTTTCTGGATGCGAGTGAAAGACAGCTGTGAATAAAAAAAAATACCGCTACGAAAATATGTAAAAAAGAAAAGGCTAATAGAAAATGTGACAGTTAGTTACAGCATTGCCAGCAGTGATAAAATAAGAAACGGAAATAAAGAAAACGGACGAGTAAACGGAACTGAAAATTAAGTACGTTATATATTTGGTTAATTACTAGAAGTATAATTAAATTCAATAATAACTGAACGAAACATAAAGGATAGTAAAATAAAAAAATGTTTATAAAAAATAATGCCACAAGAAAAGTAAACACCAACATTCCATTTGTTTCCTAAATAAACCGTATAGATTTTATTAATACTCAATATTAAGAGTTTGAGTGTAAATAAATAAATTATTATTTATTCGTGTATTATATTAAAATAATTTTTTTCAATCAGATTAAAAATATTTTTAAGATTATTTTTAACCAATTTTCACATGCAATTTCCATTTATTTTCATGAAATTGTAAATTAACATTAACTTACATATGGCTTTTGCGATAAATTGCTAGAGTCATGCGTTGTTTGACCTCTTGTTATTTGACTTATCTGAACAAAAAGGCAAAACAAATTTTCGCAACTACAAAAATTTATTAAGCTATAATTTAAAAACAAATCAGCGCATAACTAAATACCAATTTAGACACATTTCAAAAGTATGTAACAAATTTCTAAAAAAATCAAAAATAAAAATTAAAAAAAAAAATAATTTTTGCTTGTCACTCGAAGTCAGTAAAAAAATATGAGCATTGTTTTAAGCGCCGATACATGTTTTACATATTTTACATATATTTTCATTTTTTAGTATACATCAATAAATTTTTTTTAATTATGAGTTTCGCCATATTTTTCCTACATAAAACGTCGTTAGCTCAATTTAATTATTAAAGTTATATTTTTTTTTTTTGGTAACTAAGCGAGCATAAGATAAATTATTTTCCACTTTAAACAATGCCTAGGCAAAATGTTTGTGTATATATATTTTTTTATCTTTAAACTAATAGTTTAGTATGTATACGTCATTTTTCTAATAAAAAATAAACACATATTAAACAATACTTACCGTTCAACATCTATGCCAAGTGTCAATCCCTTCTAAAGTGTAATTTTTGGCGCCTGCAATGACACTCAAACACATGTAATCCGTCTGTCTGTGGCAACCTTGCCGTAATTGCAAATGCAATAAAAATAATGATTGTATATACCAAAAAAAAAATATATTCTACACAAATTATTTTGCACACATTTTTATATTTTTATAACTTTGCTGCTTTTAAATAATAATAGTGTATTATGGCATGATTAGTTAGCAAAAGGTAAACAAACAAAGGAGTGAGCGGTTCACAGTTGGTGGTTGCTGGCAGTAGTTGGCGGCTGTCACCATAATAAATAAGTTGATAATGAACATGAATAAAAATCGCAGTTTGCAGCAACCAATTATGCTGTGAGTGCGCGTGCAATGAACGTAAAAAAACAACAGCAAGTGCAATAAGAGCGCGTCTAACAGCAGACCCTTGACAGCAATCACATACAAGTAATTGAGTGTGTGTACAGACAAACATACATTTGCTGATATTTTAGTTTTTTAGTCTTTGCAATTTTTGGAGAATGTAACAAATCTGGAAAAAGAAGTCTGATGAGGAAACATGGTGGTTTCCGAAATAGCAGCTATAACTTCTACCGTCCAAAGCTATTGTTGTAATTTTTTCACTATTTCCAAAAAAATATATGGTCTGAAACAGTTCCATTTAAATGAAAACCCAAAAACAATTCAACACAATAATGACCTGAAAAAGCAAAACAAATCTAATTTGTGTTCTTCAGAGCTTCACAATACATATAACAATGCTACATAATATTTGTATCTACATACATACATATATGCCCATACATGCACTTTTGGTTAATTGTTTGATTGCATTAATCACTTTGATCAAGGTTTTTGTTTACTGTTGGTTAGTACTTGTAGCATGGTTGCATTATTTTAAATTGATTATGATTATTTGATTGCCTAAAATGTTTTTGTTTTGTTTTTTTTTTTTGCTGAATTATTGCGATAATTACAAGTATTGTAAGTTATTTTGTAAAATACATTATTTGCTTGGAAACGATTCCACGTACATCTCAAATCTATGCAAATTTAAAAAAGATTTATTACATAATATGTACAGCTTCTTCATTCGATTGTTGGCAAGCATTGGAAGATGTTGGATTGGAAGGTGCTAAGCACTATACGGCGTGTGTGCATATGTTTCTAGGATATTTACTTGTCGGGCTGACGTCGCAGCAGCTGTTGTAGGCAATATCGCAATTGTTCGTACAACTGAGCAGGTGATAAGTATAGCAAAGCGCCTTCAGGCATAGTACGGTGGTCGTTCTGACCAACAGCCGCTTCAACTCAACTCATCGTATGGCAAACCTTAAGTACTCCATCTCAGCGCCGCCGCCTACATTTGATGTTATTAAATTATTAAATACTCATAACGTTCCTTAACTCAAAATATATCCAGTTGTATGGAAATAAAGTCCAGTCCAACCATCAAAAATTTAAGAAAACCTCATAGAAATTTTTATGCATCTATATGAAGATTTATTGATAATTATAAAGCCAGTTATTGATTTTAACAAATATTAAACACATGCGATTAATATAATTAATGCTGCGTAACAAATTGGTAATAAATTCAATAATAAATGCAAATATTTCACAGAAAGCAAAAATTTTGCATAAAACTACCAAATCATTCTTACCTAGTTGATAGTTCACAATAGCAACTATGAGCAACATACGAGTACTCGCCACATTGCGGGCATTTGTTATCGAAGGTCAACTGATATCCCTTTTACAAACGAATTATCCGCTACCGATTGTTAATTTCATATTTATAACCACAAACTGCTGTTGGTGAGCATACACAGAGTCAAAAAAAAATTATTAAGGCAACTGAAATACATATGCAGGTACGTATGTGCAACAAAATAATGAGCAACATATGCTTATGTAAAATTGTAATAATTGAATTTTTAAATTATAAAACATTTTTTGTGCATAAATGTAATAACAAGCTGCACATTCACTTCACAATTTTTTGCATATTTAATTTTGAGAAAAACAAACCAAAAAAAATAACAACAAGTTATGATTGCTAATGAACAATCGATTGCAAGTGTAATCATATTTTCCCTATCATTTCCGCAATTATGGAATTTAATTAATAAAAATAATAATAATCAAACCAAAAATCACACGTTTAATAAAACTATGTGCATACCTACATACATAACTGTGTGTTGCACTCTGATTAATACAAAATATCGCCAGCGATCAACTACGAGTATCTATCGACTTTGTTATTTTATTTGATCACTTGTAAATTTTCGCACATTAGCAGCCAATTTAACAGCAGCGGACGGCATGGAACGGGAAGACGTTGTTGTGGGAAGACACTACAGATCGAGCGCACATTGTAGTAATTTGTTAAATTGCCCATCAATTCATTCAGTGTACGAGTAAACTTTAACACGTGAAGCGATAAAAGTGCAACGATAGTGAATGTTCGAAATAAAAGACGTGGTGCACGCGAAATGAACTAACATACATACAATGCAATATGCATATGCACGTATGCATATATGTATATTAGCAACAAATGAGAAAATACAATGCGCGCATGCGCATGAACTCTGTGCCATATGTGAATTTTAATTTTTGCTTTATAGCACCCTAAAGGGTGTTTCAATATGGAAGCTTTGAAAATACTTCACATTGACAATGTCAGCTTAAAGTTCAGTGTAGAAATACTCATACCAACAGAAGGTACTAAGTTCAAATAGGCGATGAAAAAGTTAAGTAATCTCTCGAAGAGTAAATACCAGATTGAACAAGTCGCTCACCCTTCTGGTCTGCTTTGTTTTAGAGAGTTTAGCGAACAAAGCTAACAATCTACAATTTACACATTCGCTTCCCTTCTACTATTAATGGTGATGAGGTTTGGAGGAAGAGAGCATCCAATGAGTCCGCTTTCAGAGTTTTCGAGAGTAGAATTTTATGGAAAATGTATAGTCCTTCACGTTTTTACAATGGCGACAACTGCACCCGCTGAAAGGATGGAGCTGGACGAGATATTCGGCGACTTTAATTAAGAGACAAAGGTTACGTTGACAGCTTTCAAAGTTTTTGATGCAGCAACTAATACTGAGAGCAGAGGAATACGAATACCTCGACTTTGCTGTAAATATCAAGCGGAGAAAAAGCTGTCTTCGTTCGGCGTTTCTAATTGGAGCAATACGAAGAACCTGCAAATGTCGCTTGTTGTCTAGGTCACATTCACGTATTTAAGAAGAAAAAGAAGAAGAATATAATTAAGAAAGACGAAATCCTCCAATTACCCAACAGGCAGAAGCCTCTTTTAATCGATTCGAAAGAAACAAGGTATCTATCTATTGTAAGGTGTACATACAATCTCTCCGGGTGTTTTAGCGGGATTAAAGTGGACTTTAGTTAGAAGTCATTGGTAGAAGTATTCGAACTATTCGGTCTCAATCTGTCCGGGGGTTTCAGTCTCTTCGGGAATTCCAGCGGAAGTCAATTAGACGCGCTTTGGTTTGAAGTCGGTGGTAGAACAAAGCAAGCCTTCGGTATTCTAAAGCCACTGATAGTTAAAACAAGCATTCCCTCACAATATTGGAGTTACACGAAATCTAGGTACGTAAAGCTGCTTTGCATTCTCGGAAATTATTGGCCTGCCTTACAGATACAACTCTCCAAAGCACTTTGCACAACGCTTCCATGAAAGCAGCGACCTTCGTCTGAAAAACACTGCAATGGTCCACCTAAACCTCCAGCCGACGAAATGAAGAACCCTCTATACTCAAGCAGACTCACTTTCATATTTGCCTGATTATATCAGAATTATGTATTTATATTTGTGACGTCTTTATGTCTCAAGGTGAATTTGAATATTATTTGCATATTTAGGTGACGGCAGACGCTTATTGTCACACACGAACGGTTGACTGAGCTCCATTGGGCAATTCTATGTATTAAACATAAGTCCCAATTCCATTGTTCTCAAGCCTACAATAACTACAACAAATTTATAGCTACGAGTGTGTATGTATGTATGCATGTAGCAGACGTGAAACCTCTACTCCTTCAGCTACTACGTATACATTGATCTTCAAAGCATTGCCCGCCACTCAAATTAAAACTAAATCATAACAAAACAATTAATCATCAGCCAAATTGTTCCTGCTCAGCTGTGTGTGTGTGTGTGTGTGCGTGTGTGGATAAGAAGTGGCAATAAAGTTGAGGTGTTAAACGTAGCAGCTTAACCAATGACGGCACACATACCCACTTACACGTATGTACGAGTATATTCACCTATAAACCTATATTTTTTATAATGCCATCATTATCCATGCTAAATGATTACATCATGCGCGCTCACAGTTGCATCTCCTTTAAGTGAGCGGCCCGCGCCACGCTTGGCACTAGGAGAGGGGGGAGTGTATTGGGTGCATGTGTGGCTGTCAGGCTGTGCAAGGAGGCTTAGCTGAGGACGGCAACATATGAATCGGTTTCTCAGTAACTCAGTCAAGCAGTCAGTCAGCCTATGAGGCTGTGTAAGGCTTACATATTCGGTTATACATGAATATGTGGATTGTCTTTGAAAGCGAATTATGGCTTGTTTTTCGAAAGCAGATCGTAGTTTCTTTCATGCTGAAGATGTCTTCAGTGCAATGTACTATTACTGTAAATTTATTTCAATTTTTAAATAAATTTTTTTTTTTGGAAAAAATTCCTGGTGATTTTTAAAATGAGCATATGTTTATTTACATATACCAACATATGTACACATTTAGATGCCAATAATTCGTGGTGCAATAAATTAAAGCTTAAGTTGGCTATTGTTGTTGTTGGTGCATTAATTGCATCATCACTGACTCAAATTTGCCAGAAATTATTATCTGGCACTATTCCTACATATGTACATACATACATACTGCAATCACAGCAAACAGCCGAACGGCTCAAGCCCTCTGAGAACACTCATCAACAACTCGGTATAAGGGAACTGTGGGACGGCATTTCAGCCTCTCTATGCACAGCTGCAAACGAAACTATGAGTTTTCGTAAAGCTCAAAAAATAGCTGATACGATGAAGAAGACCGTGTCGCAGTAGAGAGAAAACAGGCTGCCTACCTAGTTAACGAGAGCTCAAGAGGGAAGCAAGACGTATTTGTAGACAAAAACGAAAGTGGCCGAGGGATCACACAGTCTGCACCAATTACCATGTGATAAGCATTCTCAATATCGTATATAAGGTCTTATCTAGTGTATTGCGTGAAATAACCAAAGGTTTTATCCAAGATTCATGGTCTTTCGAGTATTAGCAGCAGCGAATACCACAAACGATGGTCCAATTAGCTTCATAAGATAACGTCCGCATAGATTGACTCTAGTAAATTAGGATCCGGCGGGACATATTGTACGCGCTCGAAAGTTTTCATTGCAGTAACCACTGGTTGAATCAGGGGACGAGGATATATCTGAATTTGAACCCCAACAGACATTTCAGCGCCCTTGTGATAGCGTGATCGATACAATTCCAAGACAGAAGAAGCATCATCGATTAAAAGCATCATTTCTTGATTTTTTTAGGAGGTTGACTATTGTTGTTGTAGCGGCAATACCAATCCCGCTTAGGAATAGGTTGCTTAATTCAAGCCAACGAGGTCATCAAATGGGAGCCCCAGGAAGCGAACGGCTTTGTTCAGACCAAAGGGAGAGGGGGTTAGATGTGTTGGTTTTAGGGGCATGTAAGTGTCGCACGTGAACTTGTTACATGTTGGAGATACGTTGGTTATGTCGGGGTCGAGTCAGGATAGGTAGGAGTTTAACCTGCTACAATATCCAGACCTAAGTTGCGAGGCAGCTCGAGATCTTCATACGCTATGGGTGGTGGTTTGACTCCGAGGACGCCATTCACAGAGAGAGAGCTCTTAAAGGTGTTGACTCTTGGTAAGGCGTCATCAGAAATTTTCCTGTTCCTATCCTGAGAGCTGTAGTTTACGACTGGCCGGCCAGCTTCTTTGTACGTTGCCAGCAACTCTCACCGGAGTTGGCCAGGATTTTTTATCCGGCCAAGAGCTGTCACCCTTTCGGTGATCTAACCCCGTTTATGTCAACAGGTAACATTTTAAGGGAGGTTGACTGTCATTGTCGTTGGTGGAACAAAGAAATATAGCGGGCAAGGGAAAATCCAATTTGATATATATACATATATTATCCGGATCTAATATTCTTATGAAATATGATAAAACGGAAAGATCCTGAGTCACGACCTCTTTCGAGGACGGAAATAACTTACTAAGAGTGTATTTATGGGTTCTCTGGATTCATTTGACAAGATGGAATGGGAGTTTACCTTTTTTTACCCTTCCTCAGAGAAATGTCTTCTCTTCACTTTTGCTTATCCAGAGAGACTTTCCTTTTGACCTGAGAATTGCTTGACCTTTGTGTCCGGTCATGATATTGATAACCTTTATTCGAAAGTAAACGTGTATCACTCCAATGAAGCCTACGTCGACGCTTTTCATCAGATGGACGGAAAATTATGATCTAGATCTGAATGCAGTTCGTAAACTTGCAACTCACAAGGCTCTCGGCCGGTTGGTCATAAATTGTGCCGGGAATAGTCGAAAGGCAGTTGAAGAGGATAACAAAAACCACCGTCTTGAAGATAATACTGAAGTCGCAGTGTATCAGCGTAAAAGTCTTGCCATTTACATTTATGCTCCCAATTAGGTAGGTTATGCTTAGCAGGGATAATTCCTATGGTACCAGTTTAAAGCACAACCGCCACCAGGCGCATCAGGAAGGAGGTACAACTATATAGACTCCATTTAGCGTACTTGACAGAACTGCTGGACACGTCGAGCTGCTATAGAGAGATGAAGAACTTAAGCAGACCCGTGAAACCATTGTCATTTTGCCCCAAATAAGACTTTGCTATTGCAGTTGACATCCCTCTTACCAGAGACGAGCCGCACAAGCGCAACTTATGTATGTCCGATACGAACTGCTAGTCTTCTGGGATAGTTTTGCCTGTTCTAAGCAGGGTTAGCGAGCCGCTACAGCAACAACAGTCCTTCCGCCCCCTTTGACGGCCATTATAACCATGCTACACAGAGTTAACCTTCCGTATAGACCACTCTTGATGGAGTATACAAGATGAAGGGAACTTAGCTTATTCTTTTAACCCTTATTTTTGCAAGTTACAATCTTTAAATGATATTTTTGGCAACCACGTATGCACCACCAATGGCATGAACTTTAACGGTATATGGTTAATTGCCAGTAATAAATCATCACTCCATTTTAGCTCCTCTGCAACAATATTTACTTTAACTATCTGAGAGTGACTTTTGTAACTGAGCTACGCGTGAGGCGACGATAAACTTACGAGTAACCATGGCGACGCAGTCACAAAGTCACAAAGACAATTTAAAATACGAGTAGTAGACAACGCCATGGCAAAATGGCAGAAGACTTCGCGCATAGTACTCGTAAGTACGCGTATGTATGTATGTATGAACGCGAAGTATAACTTAATTATTTCAAACTATTGCCACATAAGGTTGAGCAATTCTTCATGCAACAAATGGACGGACGGACGGGCGGACGGACAGTCGACGAGTCAGAGTCAGAGTCTTTGAGATGTTGAATTCGAGTCACAAAAATATTTATAACTGCTGTAGAGTGTCTTCAAATGTAACACCAATGTCTGATATGTGCTTATGTATGTTTGTAATTCATATAAAAATAATAAAGGGTGTCTTTTTAAACATGTGGTTTCCAAGAAGAAATAAAATGTATTTAATTTAATGTTATGGGCAAGAATTGGGGCAAGGGTTTATGTTTTAAAAATGTCTCCGGGCAAGTGACCGCCGCGGTTTGACAGGTCCAATTTTCGACCACTTTTTTGCAGCAATTGGCGCTATAAGTTAGGAATAACGCACTGAATATTCACTTCCAAGGCGTCAATCGTCTCTTGCTTAACCGCGTTGACAAGCGACTTCACTTAACTCCACAAAAAAAACTCCAGCGGTGTTATACCGCACGATCTTGGAGGCCACGACGCGAGATAATGCGCCCACCAAAGGTTTTCTTCAATAAATTGATTGTTTCGCTGACTGTATGGTATGCAGCGCCAGCTTGTTGGAACCAAAGATCATCCACATCAACAAATTCCTCCAATTCAGGCACGAAAAAGATATTAGTCACATCTTTAAAGCGTTCCCCCTTGCCGTCTTCTTTTTTACAGGAATATGGACCGATGTTTCCAACTGCCCATCGACCACACGAAAAAGGCATCTCAACAATGCCTTGTGGATTTTCATCACTCCAATCGCGACAATTTTGTTTAAGAATGTACACATTCAACCAAAAGAGAGCCTCAGTGGTTGAACGAAATCTTCTTGTGAAAACCGGTATCGGCGGCCTTCTTATTTTGGGCCCATTCACCGATCGTGCCACGCGCGGCTACAATTCTTGTTCAATTTGGATTTTGTCAGACCACAAACCAATATCCTTCCGCGAAATCATGGATTGATAATTCGGGTCTTCTACGATACTCTGCTCCACAGTAGCAGTTGCGCGCTGCGTAGGGCGTCTTTGAGTATATGCATTATCCACTAGAGAAAACGTGGTGCGAAACCGATCCATTATTGCTCGAATTACCGACTCTGCTGAGCGACCGAATACTGGATGCAGTGCGTGATGCGTCGAGTGAACTGAATCATTATTTTTGGTAATCAATTTGCAAGATTTGCAAATATTGTTCCGGAAAAGATTGTGTAGAGGATATTCACTGCGACCTTAGCTTCCCAGTCAGCACTATAAGTCGGAGTAAGTCCATTCATTATGAAATGACAAACCAAACTGGGAATAAATCTAAGAACAGCTGCCCAACTCCGAAAAAAGTATTGCCTCATTGAAATGCACACGTCTGATAAAAACACCCTTTATGTATGTATGTATGTACGTTCCAATCGAGAACGTGCCGCCAAAAAGTAAATGCAAAATAAATCATGACGCGTGCAGAAACACTCGAAATGCTCGAGATCTCACTTTAGTCGAAAAACATAAAAGAAGAGGAAGAAGAAGAAGAAGAATGAATGACAAGCTTCGAGCCGAAAATAAATATAGCGACCAAAAAATCAAAACTACTAGTAGAATTAAGTCAAAAACAAACAACATTAAGCCAAAAAAAACGTTGCGCTTCAACAGTAACAGACTGGCGCGTCCGTATATTGCACGTGGCGTGGTGGCTGTAGCAGTTGCTGCAACATATTCTTGTTTTTTTTTCTCTTGTTTTTTTCGCTTCTTTTTATTTGCAATTTTTTTTTCTGCCGTTAAAGCTTCACTCAGCAGCAGCCTTCGTATCAACTGTTAACTGCGCGATCGTTACTTTAGCACTGCAGCAACAACAACAACAACAACAACAACAACAATAACAATAATAACAACAACAACAACAATGATTGCCACATTTATGTAAGTTAACTTTCTAAGTTAATAAATTTAAATACATGTAATTAAAAGGCAACAACAAGAACAACAATCGAATATTACACAAAACTTCAAAATATGCGGTTAGTTAATAAATGTATGAGCAAATGCCGAGCAACCGCTTCAAACATAACCTAACATAAATGATTATATATGTAAATATGTATGTATGACTGTTGCGGGCAGCAGTTGGTGTTAAGCGCGAGTTATGTACGTGTGTGTGTGTGTGCACAGGAAAGAATCGCTCGAGATTTTTTCTGCCTTTGTACTGCCATACATACTCGTACATACATATGTACATATATTTATTTATAAGTACATAGACAAGCATGCCTGTGGCCAGTTGATAGACAATGTCATTTCATGTTAAACTATTAAAAAGAATGCTTCACAATTTGCGCAAATAAATCTCCAAGCTTCCACACGACTTTCAAGGTTGACATCCTCATGGCCATTGAGTTGGCGTGCTTAAATAGATGTGCACATACAGACATACTACTATGAGTGAATGAATGAAATGAAAAGTGCTTGGTTTATGAGCGAAGAAAATCACAAAAAAGCTATTTTACTTATAGATAAGAATTTTTACAAAACGACCTTCGTTGACTTCTAGTTACCAATTCAACGAGAATTATTTTTTTTTGCGGTAATTTTAAGCGTACTCCCCAAAGGTTGACATCACCGTCGTTCAAGAACTAGTTATCTTTCTTGTCCTTGTGTCAGGTACTACAGCGTTCATATAAAGGACTGCAAAATTGGATTTGTGGAGATGATGATTTCTAAAGCACCTAAAACACTGTCCAAAATTGGTAATAGACAACAGTCACTGAGACCCAAGTCCGGATTAAAAATGGCTAAAACGTCCTCTAGACAGTCGTCTAGTCAAAGAAAAGACAATTCCTAAACGAAAATAATTATATACCACCATTCAATATTCTTCCTCATCATAACAACCAATACATGGAAGCCACATTTGCATAATCTCCTGCTTTCCACCTGTTGCCTTTTGACTTTAAACTGTCAAAAGAAGTGAACATCAAAGTGTGTAAGGAAATCCCAACAAAAAAATAAGTATAATTGGTGGAGTAGATACGGAATAAAAATTAATTATTTAAGCGCATGCGCCTCAGAGTGACCAGCTGCACGGTAAAGCTTCAATAAGCAACATCCACGTGCAGTTCAGACTATGAAAATTGTAAACTGGCCACCCTCTCTCTGCTTCACGCCAAAGTTCAACAGCAATCACAATCATTTGCGATAATTTGCAGTGAGTGTTGCTCTTAGACACTTGCCAAGTGCTTAGGGATTTCATTAAAAACCACTACTAACAATATTTATAATATTTATTTAATAACAAAAGCTAAACAAAGCATTAAATATGAATAAAATACTTTTACCTCTACGTGCTTGGTGCTTTGTTGGCTTGTTGCTGTCCGTTTATGCCACATACGTGGAGTTGAGAGCGGAAAAGGATGCTGACTACGTGGCAATGTGTGACTTGAGTCCGAAAGTCAGTTGTACGGCGGTGTTTACATCCAGGTGCGTAGGAAAAATATTAAATTTTTTTTATGAGAAATTGAAAAAATTAAGACTGATTCCTCGTACATCCTGTCTTCCACAGCTATGGCAAAGGATTTGGACTAACGCAATATTTCACCAACTTTAATCCGCCAAATGGTTTTCTTGGCATCATTTTCTATATAGTACTATTATTATTGAGTAAGTTTTATGGTTAAAAAATTGATTTTATTTAAATTTATATATTTCATTTAAACTTTTTATATCTTAATAAATTAACACCATTTTTTCCCTTTCCCAACAGCACCACCACGCCATCGCCTGCTTTCATGGCTGCAGCTCTGCCTTTGCTTCGCTTCCAATTTGCTCTCTGTTTATCTGGCGTATTTGTTGTACTTTGTGTTGGAGGATTTATGTGTTGTTTGTGTTTCAATTTACATTGTCAATTTCTTTTGCTTGCGAGAGTCGTGGAGAATATACAAAATGCTTTGGTGTAGTGAAGGAAAATCGGGCACAAAAGTACAAAGGGGCAGCGATAAAAATAATTAAGGCAATAAAATATAAAATTATTATTATTATTTTCTTAAAAAATAAAATAAAATAAAAAAATAAATAAAATCAAAAAATAAAACAAAACAAAAGAAAATAAAATAAATTTAATTAAAATAAAATAAATTTAATTAAAATAAAATGAAATAAAATAAAATAAAATCAATAAAAAAATAAAATACAATAAAGTAAAACAAAATATATTAAACTAAATTGAATTAAAAGAAAATAAAATAAAATGATATAAAATAAAATCAATAAAAATTAAACTAATAGAAACAAATTAAAAAAAATGAAAGAAGTAAAATAAAATGAATTAATAAAAATAAAGCTAAATAAGAAAATTAAATTATAAATTTAATTAAATTAAATAATATAAAATAAAACAAAATAAAATAAAAAAAAATAAAATAAAATAAATAAAAATAATAAAATAAAATAAAATAAAATAAAATAAAACAAACTAAAATAAAATAAAATAAAACAAAAGAAAATAAAATGAAATAAATCGAAATAAGAGAAAATAAAATAAAATGAAATAAAAAAATAAATAAAATCATTAAAATAAAACAAAAGAAAATAAAATATATTAAAATAAAATAAAATAAATTTAATTAAAATAAAATGAAATAAAATAAAATAAAATCAATAAAAAAAAATAAAATAAAATAAAACAAAATATGTTAAAATAAATTTAAATAAAAGAAAATAAAATAAAATGATATAAAACAAAATCAATAAAATAAAATAATATAAAAAAATTAAAAATGAAATAAAATAAATTTAAATAAAGTAAAATAAACAAAAGAAAATAAAATATATTAAAATAAAATAAAATAAAATAAATAAAATCAATAAAAACATAAAATAAAACTAAATATGTTAAAATAAATTTAAATAAAGGAAAATAAAATAAAATGATATAAAAAAATTAAAAATGAAATAAAATAAATTTAAATAAAGTAAAATAAACAAAAGAAAATAAAATATATTAAAATAAAATAAAATAAATAAAATCAAAAAAATTAAAGTAATATAAACAAATTAAAAAAACTGAAAGAAATAAAATAAAATGAATTAATAAGAATATAGTTAAATAAGAAAATTAAATTAAATTGAACTAAATTAAATACTATAAAATAAAATAAAATAAAATAAAATGAAATGAAATAAAATAAAGTAGAATAAATTAAATAAAAGAATGAAATAAAAGAATAGTAACATTAAATTAAAAAAAAATATTAAAAAGAAATAAAAAATTCAATTATGGTATACTAAATTGATTAGGTTAAATAAAATAATTTATTAAGTAAGTTAAATAAATATATAAAATAATATAAAAAAAGAAATTGAAATAAAATAAAATAATAAAACGAAAGAAACAAAATAGTAGAAAATAAAAAATTAAATATGAAAATAGATTTAGATTAATTAAATAAAGTTTAGTTTAATAATTTTATTTCCAATATTTTTATTTATTTGATTGAGCTCAATGTTAAGAAAAATCT
>JAWMAG010000013.1:17860000-17880000 GCA_037013455.1 Ceratitis rosa | reverse complement strand
TATACGCAAAAACTAAGAAACTAGCATGCAAGGCACTTCTTAGAGTCTCAAGCTGTGCTAACTGGCTGGCTGGTGGACTATTGAAAAGGTTAAAAAGGCAACAATAATAAAGGTATAGGTATGTATGCGAGTACCCTTATATTGGCACAAATTTGATTTTTATGCAAATTTTCTAGTTTTCTAACATAAAATATGTTTGTTCGGCCAAAACTTTGTAGATTGCTTGTGGTCGATGGTATGAAAAAGTTTACTGCGAAGGCGTTGAAGATGTGTGGAGCAAAAGAAAACACGTCTTGTCCAGTTGTGCCTTAAGGCACTCTGTTTAGGTAATTCGAATTACGCCAAAAAACGTATGTTAAGAATGTTAAGAAACAAAAAAAAAAAACCAAAAAGTTGAAATCTGTAGGTGTTGTGTGTAAAAGATATCCTGAGAAAGCTTTAAAGCCTTGTATTATTTACAGAATTTTAAAGTACTATCGGTTTTTGAAGAGAACTTTTCTAGTAATTTTGAAACTTTTCCGTTAATAAGTAATTTTTTAAAACCTAAATGACGAAAAATAGGTAAAAGTATTGTGGATTACATGTGGAACGTATTTGAATTGTTTTCAAACGTGATTTTAAAGCAGTTAAACAGTTTACACGGCTCCCAAAATTTATGGAAAATGTTTAAAACGGTCGTGGAATGCATTCAAGCACACTGAAAATAGTTTTTAGGCAGGGAAAGCAATAATTAGACGAATAACAGACATTTACAAGCATTTTCTTATTTTATACTTATTTAAATGTTTCGCAAAAACGAGTATTTACCCATTTTCTAATTATCTGTATGTTTTGCTAAAAATATTTTCTTATTTTCTATGATTTGAATGTTTTGCCACCAAAACTACATTTTTTCTACCCGTTTCAGTACAAGTAATCTTACAACTTGTTACCTCGTATGTAAAATGTGTTGAAATTTTTATTTTAAAACGCCTTAAGTGTTCAGAGATTAAAATTTTGTAAAATATATTAAAAGTTTGTGGAACATGTTCAATATTTTTGTGGAAAACATTAAAATTTTTCAGCAAAGAAGAAAAAGTAGTAATGACACGAAGAAATGTTATGTTTGGCGCTGAAATTGAATTAAACTAAATTAAATCAAAATTTCGAATTAATAAAATACCGTGGAACGTATTCGAAATTTTTGTGGAACATATTATACTTTTCCTACAAAAGTATAAAAAGTAGTAGTTTGGTAAAAAAACGTTTGAGAATTTTTAAAAATTTAGTGGAACGCATTCGTAATTTTCCGAAATATCTTCGAAAATACAATTTTTTTATTTCCCCATTTCTTGAATCAAACATTTCAATGCAAAAATACTTAAGTTATTTCTTAAGGGTTATTTCTACGAGTATTTCTATTTCTTTAAGTTTTCTACCTCCTCTTTCAATGCACTACTCCTTCTTGAAATCATCTTTTGCTGTACGCAGACACCAGCTGATGACCCCTTAATCTGCATAATTTGTATAGCAAAGTCATCAAGGGACTTACTTAAGCGCGAAAGGATAAAAGGACACTCACACAATACGCCAGGCGAGGAGTACAATAGTTTATGAGAAAACATATGGAAAGTAATAAAATAAGGAAGCTTACTGAGCAGATGTAATGGCAAAGCTAAATTGTGAGCTTCTTTTTATACATATGTATATATTTACATTTTTTTTCTTTCAAAGAATTTATTAAAATGAATCTCAAGTTGATGACGCAAGGGCAACATATATTTATAGGCATAAAAAAATCATATAAATAAGAGTAGAGAACAACTACAACAAACACAAAAGACACGCAGTGACCAAAGCAAACACATTAAAAGAGGACAGGAAATGAGAAACTGTTGAATGGTAGGTAAATTGAGAAGGCTGAGTATGTGCTCTCCTTAAGCAGGGAGAGGGTAGGATTTTATTTGGCAAGGGAAGTGCTTACAAAATCAAAAAGAATATATAAAACGAAAAAAAAAACTTCCTGCCTATGGTCAAGTTGCCGAAATTGTATGCATAAATATTCATTAATAAATACGGAGAGTACAAGAAAGCAAAATAGAAATTGAAAGGATAAAATGGAAAGGGACATACATATGTGAAAGCTGTTTGTATGTGAGAATATGTATTTCTGTGGAGCTCACAAAGCGGGTTTGTTCGTTAAGAATAACATATGACCAAGGAAGCGACTGAGACAATATGCAATATGTTTTATAATAATATATACATACACATATGTTATATACGCTATAATATTCAGCAACATATTGTCTGCCAAGTACCGAGCAGGCAAGTTATTAAATACAACTAATGCGACAGAAATTAAAGTATACATACATATGCATGCATTGTAGCGCAGTTAAAAGGGTAAGCGTGTAGTTATAGAAGGAGTTTCTAGAGCAGCTAATGACCGCTGGTTACAGCTGCTTCCGCTGTGGCAAGCAGCTTAAAGACATTATATTAATATGTATACATACACGTACATACCCAAAGTAGCTCTATTAATTGATTTTGTTGGCATAGATTTTTTGATTGATTTTGAAAAATTTGTAGTTGTATGGAAAATGCTTTTTCTTTATATTGAAATCATATTGATTGCTTTAGGTATGGTTAGACAAAAGCTCTAATACATACTCCCGGCTGATAATATGTAAAATTCTGCTTATTGTAGTGTGTGGAACGTGTTCAAAATTTTGTGGAACGCATTAAATATTTGCGGATTGTATTAAAAACAATGTGCAACACATTTAAATATCCACGAAACACATTCAAAACTTTGTGGAACATTATTAAGGTAGTGTGGAGCACAATCATTATTTTCAAAGATAAAAATATTCAGAATTTAATGAAAAATTTTTAAAATATGTAAAAAAAAATTGTGGAACATATTCAAAACTTAGTGGAAAATACTCAAAGTTGTGTGAAGCATAGTCAAAATTTATAAATACATATTCAACATGTTTTGGATTACATCTTCGAATTGATATTCTTTTCTTCCTTAATTCTCTGGAAAATAATTGGAATCGAAATGCGGATCCAGTATATTTCATTATTTATGATCGTGTAAACATCGTGTATAAATTTCAAGAAAGCTTTGAGAAAAACAATTATTTAAAAACAATGCGAATAGCAAGTTCAATTTTCGAGATTAGGAAACATTTTCTAGACAACCCAAGCAAAGAAGTTTTGGAACTTATTTTGCAAGTTGTCGAATGAATGCAGGTTGGTATTTTAAAAGCCAGATATGTTTTATTGTTTTGTTCGAAAATTTCACAAAAAATTATATGTGGAGCTTGTTCAATACCTTGTGGAACTTAAGTGGATCGTAAAATTTATTTCCAAAATATAAAACTCTTTATTGTTGTGCTCCATAGAATTATTTTCAAAATGCAAACTATGTCTAAAACTTGTGGAGCGTATTTAAAATTATATATATATAAATATATAAGCAGAGCTTTCTGTGTTTTTCAGGCCATTCAACTAAGAATACTAATAATTTTTCTAATTCATGAATAAAAAAGAGCAACAGTCAACCGTATTTTGCATACGCATTTGGCTCCGCGAAGTATGCTTCAATGCTTATTTTCAAAGCATTAATTTATAACTAATAGAATATAATTGTTTCTGTTTTTTTGAAATTATACTTAAAAATAGCTATACAAAACCAGAATAGCCAATAAAGAAATTTAATATTTGTGAAAAAGAAAATAAGAGGACATTTATACGTAAATAAGTAAGTAGGTATGTATGGTATACCATTGAATGACTTTCCAATAAGGAAAATATGACTATAAATATTAAATTTAAGCAAAAATGACGACACTCGCACACCTTCGCCGCTATTGTATTACAACGAGAAAACAACAAAAGCAATAATAACACAAAGGATAATAAATTGAAATATAGGCAATAAAAGTGCTGCTGCTAAAAGAAACACGTGCACCCCACTGTGCATGTAATACAGACAAATATACAAACAAACAATCGGCAAATCGATATCTTTTCTCAAGTTTGCTTAATACAAATACACAACGTATTACGATTTCTGTTTGCTTTAACGGTTGTAGGCTGGGGAAATCCTTTTAGAAATACGGCATATGTTTATAGGTGTTTCGCATTATACGTATACACACACATATGTATGTACATATATAGATATTGTGGGGTATATTGGCGAGTGCCTTAGTCATGTTGATTTATATGCGCATTAGTAAGCTATATAATTTTAATACGTACATATATTCAAGTTGACATTTAATTCATTTTCCCTGTGTAGAGTGAGAAGCATACTTCCAGGCGCGCAGTGAAATAGAAAAGAATTTGAATTTACAAGGATTTCTTGCTCTTTTTTCTTTGTTGAAAAAAATACTTAAGAATACACTTCATTTTCATTAAAATCCAGATTTTTGCGCTCTTAACAATCATTTTATTTGTCATGGAAATGAGTTGAGAGCATAAGCCAAAGGACATACATATATGAAAAGAGGAATATTATATTTACTAATACAAATTTATGCAATATTGCGAATTGTTATGGCATTAATGAAACGTTTTTTTTCAGTTTTCTATGCCATTCTCTTAACTTTATTTATTTCTGGAGAATTTTTATTACTTATATTCATAGTACATAGATACATACGTATATTCCCGGGAATCAATTTGCATTTGATAATTACAAAAAAAGAAAAAAATAGAAATTAGTGGGGAATTATTCTGAAATATGTGTGGAACCTTTGTGGATTATATTCAAAATATCACATGAATTGTTCAGGAACAGGTACTAATAGAAAAAAACTTGATAATTATTTAAAAACATGTGGAACGCAATCAAAATTTGTGGATCGTATTCAAATATTTTGTAATCCAATCAAAAAAAGTTTACTTTTAGTAGGTAATATAAATAAATTTGTTTGGATGATATGTGGATAAAATATGCATGCTCTTCGAAGACTGTTTTCTAGGTAACAAAAGCTTTTATTTTTAAGCGATGAGTTATCGCGAGCTAGAAAAGTTATGTTCTAACTTAGATGTTTCCAGCTGCTAATTAAAAGTGGTGTGAGTACTGTGTTCATAATAGTTTTAGATGTAGCGAAAAAGGATAGTAATTCTTCAGTAATATTGATATTTCAGTAATATTCCTTTCCAAGTACAAACTTGTACATAATAAGCTTTTAAAAATAACAACCCTTTGACACTATACATGTACAAAAATATTGCAGGAAGTAATTTTGGCCAAAAGGTTAAACACTGTCGAATTCCAAGTAAGAAAATTTGTGAAAGTTATATGAATTTTATGTGGATTGTATTCAAAACTTCCTTGAAAAACTTCAGAAATATTTAAATTTAAAGCAGGCACTCATCAATAGCTCTGTGGAGCATATTCAAAATTTTGTGGAACGTATTAAAAATATTTGTTACTGTAAAAAATTTTCACATGTGGAGTAAGTTCAATAACTTTCGCTGGTTGCAAAAATTATTATGTACGTATTTTTTTATTCAAAAAAACAAAAAAAAATATACATATGTCTTAATTGAGATTTAAAATTCAGAATAATTTTTGCTGGTTGATGTGTCGTACGTGTATTCAAAATAATATAAAAGTATGTATGTATTATGCAAGCTACTATTTCGCTTTTGGGATTATACCAATTTCCTTTGACGCCGTTAACGCCTATAGCAACAATAATTTTATCGATTAAATGTGTACATACAGAGTGATAAATTATTGTTACCAAACAAATGTACATATCTATACACTTACATGCATGTTTAGATAATGTTCTCCTAAGTGTATTTATATAAATATTTATCTTACTAACTTATATTCCAGCATTTCCCCTTGCTTTCAATCTTTGTTTATTTGCCTTTATTGTTTTTATTCAAGTAAGTGAAACTATTTTCATTCATATACACATAAACATGCATTTATTTACCTAGAAATAAGCCAAATTATTTCCTCGAAACTTTTATACGTTTTTCTATTTATTTCTTTTTCGTTTTTGCTCTTCGAAGAGTGAATGACCGCTTAAGTGACAGTCAGCATGGCAAGGATTTGGAAATCCTATTAACAATTTATTGCAGAGCAATCAATAAATAGAAAGGAAAAATAACTTTTTTGTTTTATTTTTTTGATTGGTCAAATTGGTTAAGTTAAGTAAATGATAGTCACAAAATTATGCCATCGCCCGGGGTACTACGTTAAATAATAGCGTCAGGTCGGCGCATATTAATTGAAAATGAAAATAATGGTATCGTAAACATTAATGATTTTTTATTGGACGGAGATAGTAATCAGTAATCGGTAAGGGTAATTAGTGACGCTTTGGGAAAGTAAACCAGCTAAATATATACTTGATTGGGTAAAGCTATACCCATTTTAATGTATTTATTATATTTCATAATTGATTTAACCACATAAATTTGAATATTAATAGAATAGAATTCGTAAGCAATAAAATAACACTAAATTGAATATTTTTGTGAAAATATTCGTGATTCCCGTGATTGTGGAACATTCGTGATGTGGAACATATGTGGAATGCATTCAAAACTTTCTTTTAAAAATGGAGGATAACAAATTAGAGCTGAGCTAGGTAATTTTTGGGGAGCGTATTCAAGACATGAGTACATCAAAGTAATTTTAAGAGCTTTATAAAAATGTTGAAGTAGATAGGATTATATTTATTAATTTAATAAATTTACATAAGATGTAAAACATAAGAATGTATATCTTCTAATACGATGCCTTGAACAAGTAAAAAAATTTAGAGCTTTTCAATTTTTTTGTGGAATGTATTTAGAAAATTGTGGAATGTACACAAAAATTTTGTACTGCTTTCAATATTTGTAGAATGTATTCCAAATTTGTTTAATATATCCAAAATTTGTGTAATGTGTTCCAAATTCATTCAGAATTTGTGGATAATATTCAAAATTTGTGGACGATAATCAAAATTTGTGGAAGGTATTCAAAATTTGGGCAACGTACTTCAAACTCCTAGAACATTTTACAACTGCATTCAAAAAAATATTTGTTTTAGAGCAAGAGAATAAATTTTTTTAGTTGGTTAAGATATTTTCTTTTTGAGTGAAAATCGCTTTGAGCCAAGACAAATATCTATACAATATTTCAAGAATATTACCGGTTATTAACTGAAGCTATAACTTTGCTGTATGCTTATTGATTAAGCTCGACAGCACTCGATTTCAATGGTTTCCCATTACTTATATATGTAAATTGCCAGGCGAGAAACCACAAAACTTAACCACAATTACTTACAGGATTTGTCAAAGGAAGGGAAAAAAATCTGCTAATGAACCGTTAATAATTATGTAATTTAATATTACTCCTCAGCTGCAGCGGCGAATATGAATATACGAGTATGCCATATGAATATGTATATCGAATAAATAAATTGTATATAAGTAAGTATATGCGAGTATATATGTATAATATATTTGGTATATGTATAATATTTTAGTTCCCCTGACTCATAACGCGTTTAGTAAGCACAAAGGATATTATTACATGCTCATATGCGAAAAAAAATATCTGTATGTGTAGGTATGTAGATATAGGTATATATGTGTATATATATTATATGCACATATGTATTTATATGACAGTCCTAAACGCGCACACCTGTTTCCTGTGACAATACAACAGTATCAAAGAAAAGTCAACCAACCGCTGACCTCTTCGAGTGGCGCTGTTAGCGATGAGAAAAGCAAACAAGCGAGTAATGAGCGAATGAAAGTAAGGTAAGTCATCAGTACAAATATAACGCGTACACAAACACAAAAATGAACACACAAATTTATTTCACTTATAGGCGTATCATATGACGCACGGATGACTTGACGATGCAAGGAAAGTGGAGAGATATTAATTTACTAAGCGTACATCTACATACATATATACATATATGATTATTAAAGGTGATAGTAAGAGCTGTGGGAAATGGCATTTGAAATATATCTATATATATATACATATATATGATAAAAATTTCAATAATAATAATAAACAAAAAAATTCAAAAAATTATATACATTTACAATATATATAAATATACACATATAAAAAATATAAAAAATCTTAAAATTATAATTAATAAAAAATTTAACTAAAAAAATTGAATAATTAAATAACAAGAAATATAAAATATTTATGTATTAAAAAATATAAAACAAACGAAAGGTGCGATTGTATGCTTTTGTTGTTGCAAAAATAAATAATTTTCTTTCCTGAAATAGGACATAAACACACCTTTGTTTTTATTTTGACAACTTACACGCTTCGGCGACTAAGCAAAAAATAAATATATTTCTCAGCAGCGTGACAGCTTGGTGTGGCTAAAGGCAAATAAATAAATTTTAATAAAAGAAATATTTTTATTTCTAAGTGTGTTTATTGTATGGTATGTGCCCAAGGTACACAAGAAAAGGAGATAAAATTAAAAAAAAAAAACAAAAAAAAAAAAATACCCACCGCATGGCCTTGCTGACAGCATTTGCATAAATTACTGTTAGGCATGCAAATATTATATACATATATATATACACGTATGTATATTTATTAATGTCCTGTTTAAGGACATAAGGGTGCCAAACGCAGCAAAGTCAACTTGCAGGTATGCAAATATATACACACACACACTTACATATTTATGTTGCTTAGAAGACATTATTATACATTTTTTTAATACTTTTTCTCAACAACGCTTTCGGAGTCGAGACACGCGCAGTACACGTCGACAATAAAGCAATTAGCGTTCACGAAAAGGACACTTGGTGACAGCTAGACAAAGTAAAAACGGTGTCAAGGGGGTTAAAGTTGTTTAGATTGCAAGAAAAAAATAAAAATCAACAATAAAGTAATAAAAAAAAAATAAAAAAAATTAAAAATAAGAAATAAATAAAAAATTAAGTAAAAATAGGAAATAAATAAAAAATTAAGTACAAATAAGAAATAAATAAAAAAAATTCCTTGAAAACCAAATCAGACAAATTGCGACCCAGTAAAGGATATACGCAAACTAGAGACTTGTCAGGCAAATAGATCATAAATTAGCAATGCTACTCGTATGACAACGGTTGGCTGCTGTCGCTGCTGCTGTCCTGCAAAGGGATACACAATTGTTAGAAATAAATATATTTACATGTCCTTTCAAGCGGTGAGGCGTAAAGTACAATGGCCAACCCTTTTCAGGCGCGTGTTAGACGCGCGATTGCGTTTAATTTTTCATTATTGTCTACATATGGGACAACGGGAATGTTTTTATTTATTTATTTATATCTTCTTCGTATCTTGTTTTCTTCTTGCTCGGTTTGTTTTGTCTTCTTGCTGGTGTCAAACACCTTGGCTCGGCTCTAAGCAATTCTAAACAAATAATGTTTATGTTAAAGGCGTATACGTGTCACGAGGAGAAAAAGAAAGGTGAAAGGTTAAAGTAACAGTGTTATAAATACTTGAAATACCTTACGCTTGTCTTTTTTGTATATACATATGTATGTATATTTTTTTTCTTCACCAGCTCACAATGAATCGCACGTAATATAATCAACATTTAAAAAAAATATATATTTTTTTTATTTATTTGTGTGTGCGGAACTGCTTTGTTTTTCTTGCAACCCTTTGCGTTGCTGATGGAGCATTATCCTGTAGCAGGATAAGACAACAAATAGTAGTACCTGCGTTGAGTTGTGAAAGTGAAATTGTTCTTTTGTGAGGGCAGACAATGAAGATGAAGTAATAAAATTAAGAAAAATATATATACAAATATTTTTGGCTATGAAGAATATGCTGGCATACTTTTTGAAGATGTAGAAAAGATAGAAAAATTAATTATTTTACTCAAAACATTTCAAATAGTGCACTAAAGATCCACCAAAAGTCTGTATGGTGACAGTTGATGGTCACTGAACTAAGTCGAAGCAGGAATAATGAAATATTGGCTACGACAGAAACAAACACGTTGTTTTACATTATTATCTGTTGAATCAGAGAGCCAGAGTTTCAATTAATAATATCTGTGAAAGCCGTTTGCTTAGCTTCCGCTCTTCATTAAAAAAAGTTCAATAAATAAAAAGCACGTGAAATGTATTTAAAAAAAGTGAGAGCATTTTTGTGGAAGATCATTTGAAATATTGCTCCGTAAAGTCCGTAGAAATACTACATTTTAAATTAAAATACACTGAAGGTATTTTGCGGAACGTATTAAAAAATGTCAGAGCATGTTCAGTGTTTGCGGAACATGTTCAGAATTTGTGGATCATATTCAAAATTTGTGGATCATATTCAGAATTTGTGGATCATATTCAAAATTTGTGCAATAAGTTCGGAAACTCGATTGCAAAAAATACTGGCGAAGGATATTGCTTCTGAGCTAAGACACATCATTTCATTCACTCTCTCTTGCTCTTACGAGAGGTTTTCACAGTTAAAGAACAGGAATCTATTAGCGCTCAATTATGCTGAACTCATCAACGTCTTTGGGGCAATAAAAAAACATTCTATCTCACTTTTTTCATTTAACACAGAAGGGCTTTAAAATATTTTTGTTTGCCCCAATTTTTTGTGCAGTGAATTTCACTCTCTCCCTGCTTTCTTATTGAAGGAGTGCCATTTTACACGTATATACAACAAGCTATCTCCTCTCACACCGATTTAAAAGCAAAAAGAAATTTCCTTAAATTTTTCAAACTTATTTGACTATATAAGTGTCTGCTGCTTCTTCTTCCGTATTTATTTTACACTGTCTAACGTAAAACATCTTCAAAGTACCATTGTGTTGATTTTTTTTTCTTCTTCTTCCCGCCACTATTCAACTATTGTTCATCTGCACCACAACATTTCACGTTTTCGCCTAACTGTTTTCTTTAGTATAGGTATTGTATTTTATTGTTGTTGTGGTATTTTTTCGTTACGCTTGACTGCTGTCAAATTGCTGTCAACATGGCGCTCAGCGTAATTTGACAACCAGCAGCCAAAACTGACACCCACTTACGGTACATACGAACCCAAGCACCATACACGCTCAATCCAACAAGTGAGAGGGCACAAGGGCAAGCAGACGGTAAAGCGCTAAGTGCGAGCGGCGTAAAGGTTTTTTGATACTCTTTTTTCTGCTACTGTGAACAGCCGAGCTGGTGTGGCATTGTTATTGCAGCGTTTGGGTTTATCTTTTCTTTTTTTTTCTTGGGAAGCTTTTATTGCAGCATTTTTACGTTTCACTCGTTGGCACTTCCACGCTTATCAATTGAATGACTTGCTTTGTGAACCCGTCTCTTGCACCAGTCTCTTTTTTTATTTTTTTTATTTTTTTTGTTTATTTCTTTTTTGCGGCCGCACTCAGTGTCGCATCAAGATTTGACAATTTGTTATTGCTGCTCATAAAAGTGCGATCTTTCTTTGCATTTTTTGAAAGCTTCGCTTCTCTTGACATATTTTGCATGCTTGACTTTTATCAAGTTTGTCTCTTTATTTTGCTATCATTTAATTTTATTTTATTTCGCTTTGTTATTCTCTCCTTATTTGCTTCTATTTAATTTATTTTATTTTTTTCCGTACTATTTTAAAACAAATTTCTTGCCGCTTGTCACTTTTGTCAAATCACAATTTAATTTGCTGTCAAATATGTTGAAGGGTAGTGATTATCGGCGCTCAATCAAGCTTGCCCACCTTACATATCTGTACGCTCACTCTCTTCCACTTCCTCTCCTTCCTTCCCTATCACTATGCTGTACCTTGTGACGTCTATTGTGGGCGTGTGAACAGCTGATATTGACAGCAGTCCCATATCATCAGCTGGCATGCTCGATAGCGCGCATAAATGTTGAGGCTAATAAAAAATTTATACTTATGGGCGCAAATGTTGGTTGCTCTTTTGTTTTGTTTTGCGTACGGACAACGGTACAATGTGTACTAGTATGACGTGTGGGTGTTAATCAAATACATGTAGGTATTTTTTTTTTTTTATTTCTGCCGCTCTTTACAGCCACTTTATGCAGTCAATCATTTTGACACTTTAAATGGTTATTCAATATGAAAATTCATATGAGAATTAACACCGGATTATTAAAACACATTGAATGCTGAGTATGATTTTAAGTGAGGATTAGCGGTGACTGACGGTATTGACAAGTAAATTGAGTAATTTCTGAGTGAGTTTATAAAATTTATGGCACTCGTTGGCTAGCTCACTATATATATTTTATTTAATGTCTATATTTTTTTGGAAAAAATGTAAAAACAAAATAAACTAATGAAATGAAATTATATTAAAATAAAATCAAGTTAAATAACAGAAGAAAAAATAATAATAATAATAAAATAAACCAAAACACAATTAAATAAAATTAAATGAAGTAAAATAAATGAACACAAAAAATGAATAAAAAATAAATCTAAATAAAAAAAATAAGATAAAAATAAAATAAAATTTAAAAAATATTAAATAAAATAATATATAAAAAAAGAAAAATAAAATAAAATAAACCAGAACTAAATTAAATAGAAAATTGAGTGAAATTAAATAAATTAAAATAAAAAAATGAGCAAAAAATAAAATAAAATAAAATAAAATAAAATAAAATAAAATAAAATTATATTAAATTAAATTAAATTAAATTAAATTAAATAAACTAAAATAAAATAAAATAAAAAAAATAAAATAAAATAAAATAAAATAAAATAAAATAAAATAAAATAAAATAAAATAAAATAAAATAAAATAAAATAAAATAAAATAAAATAAAATAAAATAAAATAAAATAAAATAAAATAAAATAAAATAAAATAAAATAAAATAAAATAAAATAAAATAAAATAAAATAAAATAAAATAAAATAAAATAAAATGAAATGAAATGAAATGAAATGAAATGAAATAAAATAAAATAAAATTATATAAAATAAAATAAAATAAAACAAAATAAAATAAAATAAAATAAAAATAAAATTAATAAAAATTAAAAAATTAATTTTAATAAATAAAATAAAATTAAAAAACAAAATAAAACAAATAAAATATAATAAAATAAAATAAACAACAATATAATTTGAGAGCAGTGCAAAAGGCGATTTACAGTGAGAAAATGCGTTCTCCCGAAATACATGAGTAGCAAGAGCTTGAGAAGTTAGCTGGAATTGGACGAAAATTGCCTCGTGACCGATGACCAGAATATACCGGGCAATTCTCAAAATAATAACGAGGGCATGGATGTTCCATTAAACGGCTATGAAAAGGAGCGAGCAATTGCTCGCCTGACCAGCTAAAATAAAGCCACAAAGAGCTCAAAGAGGCAGAAGTAGAGGAAAACTTCTATGAAAGGCTCAAGTGGAGTAGTACCAGGGTCCATTTGGTGTCTCTAAGAGTTAATAGAGCCGAACAAAAGAATGATGAGTAATTTGTCCTTTTTTAAAGCGCACAAAATTATCAACCCATTTTAGAGTCTATCAAATAACGGCAAATAAATCAGACACCCTTTTTCCGACTTCATGATATACATCTAAATGAGCAAATAACTCACTTTCAATGTTGATTTGACATAATAAAGATAAAATTTTATGACCACAATGAAAATGAAAACACACACACGCACACACACACTCTTATGGTGTAAATAAAATAAAAATTTATTTTTAAAAGGAGTGTAAACAGAAAGACAAATAGAAGACATAAATGAAAAAAAGAGATAAAAATGCTTGGCAGACTGATTAACATTAGTCAACAGGCCACAGGAATTTTGCCACTTCTCATTCGTAGAGCAAACACCAGAGCAAATGAGCTAGCGAGAGAACTAAAACGCCATAATCAAGCGGTAAAAATCACAAAACGTCAAAGTGAAAGTTCAAAAGGTTGTCAAGGGTACACCAAAAAAGGCATGAAAGCTCTGTTGGAGAGTAAAAAAGAAAAAAAAAAATACAGAAAGAAAGTGAAAAAATGAAACCACAATCAGCTAGAAAATAAGATAATATACATATATACATTATTACATATATAAAAGGTAGTGAAAGGGGAAAAAGTTGACAAACACAAAAATTTATTTGCCTTAACCGCCAAGTACCCACTACACACACGTACATACACACTTACATATACGTACAGCAGTGAGTAGCAAATCGGATTGACGTAACCCCAAGAAGACAAAAGGAACAAACGGCCAAAAAAAAAAAGTATAAACATAAACGAAGGTTTCGTGTCAACCTCGCCACACTGGACACAAAAGGGATGACACAGAATATGAAACGAGTACGAGCGTGTATGGAAGAGAAAAAGAACAAACACGCATTTGGCATGGTCTCGATTTGGGATACAAAGTCCCATTAAGGGATATTGGCGCGTGTGTACACATAACTCGAACGAGGAGCGCAGAGACAATAAAAATAAAATAGAATAAAATAATTGTACTTATAAATGTAAAGAGATAGAGAGATGTAGAGTGAGGTCAACCGACAACAATGCTTCTACAATATGTAGAGTAGAAAAAAAGGCCAAAGCTCGTACACTTCATACGCATTACAGTTATAAAATATGCAAACGCCAACATTGACACAAAGCGCCAGCGCGAAGAAGAGTGAGCAAACAATGGCAAAGTAATAAGTGTAGAAGAATATATGGTACAAACATACATACACGTACATACAAATAAACGACTATAAGAGTAAATGTACGAAATAGTAATGAAATCGTAATGTATTTAGTAGACTGCTAAAGCAACAGCAGCGGCAGCGCGCACTCGTAAGCTCGTAAGACAGATAAGGTTGCCGGCGCCGCCAACGACAAACGTTCGGGCAGGCCAAGTGCTCATTTGTTTTGGGTGAGCAAAGCGGTCACATATACGTGTACTCGGTAAGTGAGGTGGCAGTAAATTGGTTTGATATGAATAGCATGCGACGCGCTTATGTCTCAAAATAGGCTGGGCTGTGTTAGATTAGAGTGCTGTGGTGTATACGAGAACGGTGAGGAGAGCGTTGTGAGGTAAGTATATTGAATTGTATGCAGTAATGACTTTGTGCTACTTTTTTTTTTTAATTTTCAACACATAAGTCGTGACCAGTTTGCTATGCTGATGCGGGACACGCGACTAGAAACGAGTTGAGTGAGTTGTCCGGCACAGGAATGTGTGTGAATATGGAAATTATATTATTTTATGGAGTGTCGCAAATGAGGTGAGTTTTTTTTTGGGCGCGTGGCAAATGTATGGTATTTAGAGAAGGTATTTATTACTATCTAAATATATTTTTTATACAATTTTTTAGCTGCACTAAAGGAAAGACATAGCAAGATGTGAAGTTGGGACTTGAAACCAAAGAATTATTAGAGTATTGGAATATAAAAATCATTACAGACTTGCTTCGATAAACTTGTAAGCCTTAAAAAGTATTTAACAGACGTCGAAAACCACAATAAAGTGAGTGAAATTGTAGGAAACACGCGCTTGAGTTGCTGAGGCTGACATTTCGGTGGTAAAAACGAAAAATTTACAGAACTCTTAGCTCTTGCGCAGCTGTGGTCCTAAACGAAGTTTAAGTTAATACAAAAAATAGCGCCAAATTGTCATATAACAATTAAATTTTCCAGCCAACAGCTGTGTCACATACAAGTTTAACAAAGTAGCAAGCCGAGTGATGCTCGCAAAAGGCTACTGCTACACCAAAGCAAATGTGGGAAAGTGTTGAAAAAGGTGCAAAAATTTTGTTTTTCTTCTTCAAATTTGCAAATGAACTTGAAATCAACAAGCTGAACTATGCAGCTAAATTAACTGCCAAGCATAATAAAAGAATTAAAAAAATAAAAAAAAATACACAAATTAAAGTAGTGGCTTGAAGGTCAAGAAACAGGAATTTAAGTAATAAAAGAAAAAAATTAGAAAAAAAGCAAAAACTTCAAAAATTCCACAACCGTTACAATAGACGCATGTCTAATTGCCGAACTTCAGTTGGGGTGAGCTTAAATTTCAAAGGCATGCTTTTTTTTTTAAAGTAACTAGTATTTTTCTCTCAACATTTTTCTAGTTTTACCCTACTCACAACTGCTGCATGCCGACGACAAGTTTAACCAACACAAAGCCAGTCGTCAGTCTATGCAGCTTCCTAGACAAGCAAAACCCGTAACTCTACAAAAGGATGGATACTTGTTTAATTTACTAAGCAGGCTGAGAAAATTTTTGGTTGCATTTTTGGTTGAATTTGTATTTTTTTAATTTTATTAAAATCAGAAGTGGTATAAAAGCGGTCACTGACACTTCGGCATCAGCTACAGTTAGATGCTGTAGTTGTGTGTGAACTTTTTTGTTTGTAGCTTAGAAGCAGCTACTTGTTATGGTATATGCATCTGCGGAAAGTTGTCTGTCTTCGAAACAACCCTATGTGCTAAACAGACGTGCACTCGTACGCATATTAATGAGCAGACTTTGGCTTTATGACATACGTAAAACATACATACATATACACGTATCTATAATTTCTTAGCAAGCAAAGCCGCTTTTCTCTGCCGGCTGCTGCTGCTGCTGTTGCTGCTCTTGTCACATCGCAGGCATATTAATTTTTCCATGCCAAAGTATTTACAAATAAAGGGTGCGGCGCATTTGAAAAGGGACACTCCTATGGTCATTTCAATTATGTATGGTATGTGTTTAGAAAAGAACATTAGATGGATATTGTTGGTTGTTTGACTAGATGTGAGCAGTATCTTTTAAGCTTTACATACTATTACTTTTACGACCTAATAATAACGCATATATGATATAAATATATGTAAATATATTATATATAATATTCTCGTTTTTGTTGTTCTTTCGCATTATTATGCATTATTATCAGAGTTTTTGTTGTTTGTTTTTTGCCACGTCTATTGTTTTTTCACATATCTAAAGCCACATCATATGCGTATGTTAATGATTATGTGCATGTCCTTGTGGGACTTTTAAATCCACATTACAACCATCATCACTAAAACTAGCGAGCACTGAAAAGAGTCTTTAGCACCAATAAAGTACTTTTCACGTAACGAATTAAGAAAAATTTGTATGTACCCTCACTTAAGATTATAATGAAGGGGTTCATGTGCGAGTGTCCTTGCTAGCCTATGATATTCGCCAGCTACCGGTTTTCCTCGCATTTCCAATTGAAAACTTCAACGGTTTTCCACACGCAGGGGATTTTCGAAAATTGTTTATTTCGGTTGTTTGAGTAATCAATTTAAATTAATGTACGCAATATTTATACTTGAAAATATTTCCAAAGGGAAGGGGTAAGTCTTTGAGCCATTGTTTACTTACGGCAGCCCAATACATTTGGTTTAGCAGAGCGTTATGTAATTATAATTTACCTGTAAGTAGAAAAAAGAGAGAAATTTTATTAGATTTCTGTAAGAATATGGTATGTAGGTAAGGTATGTGTATTAATAAAACTTAAAGAATAAATATCAGGAGCTTTCATGCTCAAAAGAATTAAACTTAAGCTTTCATTGGTGTGAAAACTAATATGAAATTTTTAAAAATCTCTCGTTAAGTATAAAAAATGGTAAAAAAGAAGATATAAGAAAATTATTTAAAACAAAATTCCAAAAAACAATAGAGCTTTAACTCAATTAAAATTGTTTCAAATAATGGTAAGTGAACTTTGTAGAGTAACCCATAAAAAAAGAATGGGCAATTTATTTAACTGAAAAGGTAAGTCAGAGGGAAAGCTTCAGTAAAGAAAATGAAAGCTTTTCAAGCTGATAACAGTAGTTTAAAAGTATACAGTACCACAAATAAAAAATAAAACAAAAAACAATCAAACAACGTAATGAAACTCATTTGAGCTTTCAAATATAGTCTTAAGAGATTTTTGTTCAAATTTCAATTGGGAAAGCGTGGCTAGCTATGGAATAGATGTTATTTAGTTAAAAATGTTTTTTAGAAGCTTTCGTAGTATTTGCTGAAGCTTAGAAAAATCAGGTATAATCTTTAAGACTGTTTTTCTTATGAAAAAAGTGAAAGCTCTTCAAGTCGAAATCAAAATGAAAGCTTTCATAATATGAAATTTAGTCAAAGAAGTTAGTCTGATGTATTCGTTGTTTTTGCTAAAGCTTACAAAAAATATATTACAATTAGAAAATAAGCTTTCAAATATTTTCTTATTAAAAAAGTTAGTCAAAAGCTTAACAGGAATTTTTGAGTGAAAGCTTCCGCTGTTTTAAATTAATACCTTCATACAATGGCTTTAGGATAGAGCTTTTTAATCACCTTGCATTTTTTTTTCAATTTACTAAAGCTTTTGATTTTTTCAACTCTGTTTTATTTTTAGTTAAAAAAATAAAATATGTTTCCACCCACCAAAAGTAAAACCATTATTAGCAGCAAACAATCGGGAAAAGTGCATTGAATGGAGGTTTAGCTGAGATTGCAAAACGGTACATATGTACATATATGTCGTACACAGGCCCACTACCAACCAGGTGGCGACTAAAAGGAAAGCAGTCACCACCAAGCTCCACTCTCATACTACACAGCGTCAAGTGCTTGCTGGTCGGCGCATATAAGCATCGCAGAAAACCAAAATGTCTCACTCCATTAGCTCACTTAACAAACGAGCTAAGCAGCTGTGGCCTAGGACGTGTGCGACAACCACACGCGGACTGAATGAGGAGGATAGCAAGGAGAGGGAGCAGGCGGAGGTGCCCAGTAAGACCAACGAACAAACATTATTTGTTAGACAGCATTTAAGTGGGTTACCAACATGCCATGCGCCATATATGTACATTTCTATACTGACTGAGTGGATGTCCGAAGTGGCCGGCCGCCTATACCACCTCATACCATACCACATCACACCGCACATGTCAATTAAATGACGCTCTATGTGAATTTAGCTCCAATGCATGTTGTCAGTTGGTTGGTTTGGCAGTGTATGTGTGTATGAGTGCTGAGTTGAGAGCTTATTTTATGCGCCGAAAAGCAGACTATGAAGTAGAAAACCCGAAAAAACCTACCTCCTTACATGTCCTGCACATATGGTTTTGTGCAATTTTCCTTTGATTTTTTTTCATCTCCACCACTCCGTCACTATTATCGCCATTTCTCGACAGTTTTTTTTAAGCCACTGCCGATTCTTTTATGGCTATTTTAGTGTGGAACGTCCACATGGCAGTGTCGGCGTGACCTAACTCAACTGAACTCAACTCATTTTGGCAATTTTTGTTGGCTGAGTTTTTTTTTTTTTGCTTTTAGTTCTCTGTTACTAGTTGCTTTAATTATTTTGGCCGCCTTTTTTTTACCTTCCAAATTGTACTAAATAGTAGATATTTTTTAAACATAGCGCTCTTATATATTTTTTTTGCTTCTCTTCTGCATTCTTTCCTTTGGCTTTTTTATGTACTCTTTTCTATTTAATTTTTTTTGTTTAGATTTTTTGGTTTATTTTTTTATTTCTTCCTTTCTTTCATCTCTCTATTCTAAGCTTGGTTAATTTAATAGCATTGAAATGGAATTGACATGTTTAGCCAGCGGAGCTCTTCTGCCAGCGACTTTCAGCGAATGAACTCTACATCTCACAATATCTGCATGTCCTTGTACTAATTGGGTTTTTTGTTGAGTGGCGGTTGTCAGGAGTTATTTTCTTTTTATACCTAAATGTTTAATGTATAAAAATGTCGTATAAATAGACGTGTTTTCCCAGAACTAGGAAAAAATTAAATTTTAATGTAAGCAGACTATTCAAAAGCTTACTCGATGGAAGCATTTTTTAGTGAAATACTTTCCAAGTGTAAGCCCTTTTAATGAAAATTCACTTCTTGAATTATTACCAGGTGTAAGCTCTTTATAGTGAAAGCTCATTTTTTGAATACTTTCCAGGTGTTAGCTATTTTAGTGAAAGCTCATTTTGGAATACCTTACAGGTGTTAGCTCTTACGCTAAAAGCTCATCTTTCGAATACTTTTTGGAATAATTTACATGTGTAAGCTCTTAGACCAAAAGCTCATTTTCGAATAT
>JAWMAG010000013.1:17727500-17850000 GCA_037013455.1 Ceratitis rosa | reverse complement strand
TTTTTTGCATTTCTTTCTGCGTCAGCTATTTCGCTATGCAAGCAATTATTTTAATAATAATCCTTTGCATTCCTTTTAGGTATTCAACGCCGTTGTCATGTTCAACCAGCTGTTTACGCCGTGTACGCCAACAGCAGGCAGCAAAAGCTTAGGCGACTTTTACTACCTTTACTCTCCTTCATCTAAATATTTTACTACGCTTTTTTTTGCAAAACTTGAACGGTATTTATCGCCATAGTGTTGCTATGGCTGGCTAATTATGTTGTGTTTGTTGCTTGTCAGCTATTAGCTGGGATATTGTATGGTCAAGCTTAAAAAAGTGGGTGTTTTTAAAAGGGCATTCATGAGAAATAGAAGAATAATGGAGTGAAACAAGCAGATGATTAGTAATAAAATGAAAGAAATTAAATTAAGTTAAAAAAAAAAAATGAAAGGAAATGGAAGATTCAAGAAAGTATAAAAAAAAAATTAAATAATATAAAATATAATAAAATGAAATACAATAATATAAATTAATAAAATTAAATCAAAATAAGGTAAAATAAATTAATAAGATATACTAAAACAAAATAGAATTAAATAAAATAAAAAAAATTATTAAACCAACGAGAAAAAATGTAATAATATGAAATAAAATAAACTAAAAAAATAAAATTAAATAAAATAACCTAAAACTAAATAAAATAAAATATGATATAATAAAATAACTTGGAATAAAATAAAATAACTTAAAATAAAATAAAAAAAAATAACAAAATAAAATAAAATATAATAAAATAACTTAAAATAAAATAACAGAAGAATAAAAAATAAAAATAGGTATACAAATTTAAATAAGATAAAATAGCAAATAAGTTAAAGATTGGAATTGTAATAAAATTAAATGAAGTAAAATAAAATAAATTTAAAAATAAAAATATATAAAACTAAATAAAATATAATAAAGTAAAATAAATAAAAAAAATAAGATAAATCAAAATAAAGTAAACTAAAATAATATAAAATAAAATAAATAGTGAAATAAATAAAAAAATAATAAGCAAATAAAAAAACTAAAGAATAAATAATTGAAGTAAAAAAAATTAAGAAAAAACTAAATGAAACAAAGTAAATGAAAATAATATCAAATAAAATGAAGTAACTTAAAATAAATTAAAAATAAATTAAAATTATGTTACTAATATAAAAAAAAGGAAATAAAATAATATAAAATAAAATAAACTAAAAAAATAAATGCAATAACATAAAATAAAATTAAATTAAATGACATAAACTAAAATAAAATAAAATGAAATAAAATAAAATAACTTCAAATAAAATAACAGGGAAGAATAAAAAATAAAACGAAGTATAAAAATTTAAATAAAATAAAATATAAAATATGTTAATAATTAAAATTATAATAAAATAAAATTAAGTAATTTAAAATAAATTAAAAAAATTAAATGATATAAAATTAAATAAAATAACATAAAGTAAAATAAATAACATAAAATAAAATAAAATAAAATAAAACAAATTAAAATAAACTAAAATAATTTCAAAAAAATTGAAAAAGTGAAATAAATTTAAAAATAAAATAATATAAAATAAAATTAAATGTGAAATATATAAAAAAATAAGAAACAAATTAAATATAAAATAAAATAAACTAAAAAAGAAATGCAATATAATGAAGTGAATTTAAATAATATCAAATAAAATGAAATAAATTAAAAAAATAAAATAGAGTAAAATAAAATAATATTAAATAAGGTAAAAAAAATAAAATAACAGAGAAGAATAAAAATTAAACGAAGTATAAAAGATAAAATAAAATAAAATAAGAATGAATTGATAATTAAAATAAAATTAAATTAAATATTTAGAGCGTGTTTAGGAAAAAATTCGAAATCCTTTCACATTTTTTGCATAAATAGTACCAGGTAAATTTCCTTTTTCTTCACATTTTTAGTAAATGACTTTTTTCCGCGCAAAAATAATTTTCACGTAACTAAGTTGGCCACCTCAAAACTATTTTTATATTCCCGACAATTTTTTTCCTTTAGTCATCACACACATTTTTCTTATGTTTTTGACACTTCAAAAGCCCATAAGTCATGCTGTCAGCGCTTATTTTAACTTCAACCATAAATAATCTCATTAAAAGTTAAAGTGTGTGGCAGAAAAAAAATGAAGATTTTCTTATCCAGCATACAAAAAATTTAAAAGGAAATCAATAATTTAAAGTTTGCAGCTAGAGAAAAATCGAAAAAGTTTCAACTAACAAAAAAATCAAAAAAAAAAAAAAACCAAAAAAATAAAAATTAAAGCGCGAAAGTAGCGCCAATTTATTAGAAGAAAGAGCAAAAAATGTTAAGAAACATAAAAAAAATCGAATTTAAAAAATATGAAAAAGGGTCAGACCCTTCACCTCTCTCTCTCTCTCTCTCTCTCTCTCTTTCCACTTTTCGCTGCCTCAGCAGCTGGCGTAAAGAATGGCAATACCGCAACGGAACAAAATAAATTTGTTGCAGAATAAATTTTATTCTTTAATACATTTTAGTGTGTGTTTTTATTTTTGTTTTTATTGTTGGCGGCATAAATCATTCGCAATATCGACATACAAAACGAATTGATTTGCTACAGTTTTTTCTCATTTATTTATTTTTTATTTTTATTTCTTCACATTATACTTTTATTGTCTTCTTTTTTTTTTTGCTCTGCAGATAAAAAAGGAAAAAACGGAAGACAAGAAAGTCAAATCGAATGCGATTTGTTGAAAGTTCTTTTATTTAGCTTAAAGCAATTTGGCGGCGGTTATTTGACTTACACTTCTCTGTGCTGCTCTCTCTTTCCTCATCCTCTGCAGGAGAGAGGGAATGTGTGTATGGATATACACGTATGTATGTATTTGTGGTTTTGTCAGTCTCACTTTGCTTTCAGTTCCTGGTTTTACTACTTTGGTATTTCACAGGTTTTGTGTATTTTCTATTTCTAAGATTTTTTTTTTTAATTTTTGTTTGTTTTTTTCTTCATCTTTCCTCCTTCTATTACAGCAAACCCAAAACCCATAGAGTTTAACGAACTTCTCAGCATTTAGAGAATTTAACGTTTATTGATTACTTTACTTTGATCTACTATTTACCATAAGAGCTAGAGAGGCATGGCAGTAGCAATACTCAAGTAAGGGCACAGGAGCTTTAAGACATTTTCTTAACGCTTATGTCAGAATTTGAGGCTCTGAAGTGAACTAAATTTGACTTGGGTTGAACTGAGAGCCTAGAAAAGTTATAAGGGTATAGTCCGAAGAATCGGCGTTGATGAGACTTTTGTTTTTTGGGGTCAACAATACGAAACCCTGCTCAAAACAATCTCTCGCGTGTAGTTTTCTAACTTTTTGGTTCTCTTTGACAGTCCGAAGCAGAAAGAAGAACTTGAGCGTATCGATGATGGGTTCTAATGAAAGGGACTATCATTTTACGATTGCTTCCCGGAGTGTGTCAGGTAACAGCACCTTCCGTATATTTCTGTTACCTATACTTAAACCGTACTTTTGTTACTCTCTGAGAGAATTCTTCAACTTCTTCGCACAGTTGCGGATGCCAACAAGAAAAAAGGCTGCACAAAGCCATTTGAAGAGCTCCGATTGGTGGTTAATTTATACATACGAGTATGTTAAAATCTCACATATTTACAAACAATGGAATGTCTTCATATAAACACTTTTTGAATAAAATCGAAATAAATTGCATGTTATATAACAGCCAAGTAGGGTTAATAGCAAAATAACAGAAAAGCCAAGTAGTATTAGGGCTGACAATTGCTTTTAGAAATGTATTTACATATATATACATATATACATACATATGAAATAGTTTGTTGGAATTTATTTATTTATTCACCATGTCGCAGTATGTGGTGGCAGCTTAAAAATACCAACACACACACACACACATATACATACGAAAATAGGGCACACACTGAAGCCTCTCATGTGTTTCCCCCTAGATGGCGGAGAGGGTATAGCAACCCCGTTGTTAAGCTTAGCATTTGAACCAAACACTTAAAGGGCTTCACGAAATTTTGTGCGCGAATGTATGTATGTGTGTGTGCGGTAACCAACCAAAGATCGCAAAAGCTTACGCACTAAATGCCATGCTTAAGCTGCTTGTACATAGATATTATAATACCTCCTCGTATGTATGTCAGCGTTTGAGGAAGCATCATAGGGGCTTCATAGAAAACATAAAAAAAAAGAAAAAAAAACATGCCGAAGAGGTAATCAACCAAATGAGGTGTACTCAATATATGTACAGCCATCTATGTATATGCATCAAAATATGTATATGTATAGAAAACAAAAACATTAAAAAATATTTCTAATGAGTTTGATTTAAGATTTTACTCCTCTAAGATGCTTTTTATTCTTCAAAAAATACTATATTATATGAGCTAAATCTTACAATAAATTCCCAGTGATATCCCTAATCGTTCTCCAATCAAACTTTAAACGAAACTGAGTTTCGAATCTCTGTGAAAATTTTAAATCTCACATTGATGTCGGCAATCGTTCACCAATGATTTTTAAGTTTAAAAAAAGGTGAAATACATAAATCGATATGCTGAATCGTTCCCCAATTGCACTGAAATCTTCGAAAAAGTTTATGAAACGTTTTCCAATGGTTTACTAATCTCTATAATGCTTAAATTGATATCCAAGACTAATTTTTCAATAGTTCCAATTCGTATCCAATTAGTCGCAGCATCTGTTTACAACGGTTCAGCAATTTTTGGGAAAATTATAATGCTTAAATTGATATACAGAATCGTTCTTCATTGGTTTTTCAATCGGCGAATATATTGTAGTATTCAAAATGACATGCAGAATCGTTCTTTAATTGTTTAACATTTGAAACACATATCATGAAGCTGTAATTTATATTCAGGTATAGTTCTCCAATGGTTTTCTAACTTTTAAGAGTTTTATAATGCTAAAATTGATATACAGAAACGAATTGAAATGTTCAGATTGATATCAAAGTAGTAGTATATAGTATATAGTATTTCTACAAAGTTTCACCAACTTTTGACAAATTTATAATTCCCAAATATACATATATACAATATTATTCTTCAATGGCTTTCCAACTCTTGAAAATCTCTTAATGCTTAAATTGATATACAGCAACGTTCTTCAATAGTTCAATTCTTCAAAAAGTATAAGTTCTCTAATGGGTTTCCAAATTTTGGGAAAATCAAATTACTTAAAGTGATATCCCGAATCGTTATTTAAATATTTTTTAATCTGTGAAAATAATATAATACCAAAATTTATATCCAGAATTGTTCCTCAATGGTTTTTGAGCTTGCGAACATATTATATTGCTTATGTTGAAATGTTCTTTAATAGTTTTCCAACATGTTAAAATTTTATAATGTTCAAGTTGATGTCCGGAATCGTTCTTGAATGCCTTTTCAAGCTGCAAAAATATTACAATGCTGAAGTTGATGTCTAGCATCGTATACCGATGGTTCTCCAACATTTAGAAGGCGAATATACTATACTCAGGTAGATATCCAGAGTGGCTTTTCAGCCGTTCTTCATCCTCTGAGAAAATTATTGCAGTGCTTAAGTTGATTTCCAACTCCATTGTCTAATAATTCTTCATTCTCTGGAAAGTTAAGGAACATAATAAGTATAGCGATATATAACTTATAATATCAAAATTGTATTAATTCTCAAGTTGCACTTTTATTGGGTACTTTCACTTAAAGCCGATTTAAGAAGGTAACCAAAGAGCAAGTGAGAAGGAAAAAATTTTTTGGCATTTCTTGTCAGTATTCACATATATTTGTAAATATATGTTTATTGATTTGCGATTTACAAGCAATCTTTTGGTAACACACTTTCCAAGCGATTGAATCCCCATGTACCACCATTTATAGCAAACACTGTGCAACCAAGCAAGCGGCAAAGTATACACAAGTGCCATTAACAGATCGAAGAGATCGGTCATCATTGAGTTACGCAACAAAAGAGGTACGTGACTTTTTGCGGATTGTGAGGATTTCTCACATTGAAAGAATCAAAGTAAAGCAACAGAAAGGGACACTTACTTTTACTCAAACATACAGAAATGAAGAAATCAGTAGAATGGGAGAGTGAGGGGAGAGTTCATGCAATCATCTTCAAGAAGTCCGCAATGAAATTGCACTTATACATAAAGCGTTCAACGTAAATCATTATTGCAGCACGTTTTCACTCTGCTCGCTCCATACAGTGTAGGCAAGTTGACCCAGGTGGTGTGGTAGGAGTGGCAGAAGAGTGAAGAACATTTTTTCTCTTTTTTCGGTTGATGAAAGGATATTGGTTGTGTTTATGGCAAGAGCCGATGTTTGTGTATAAATAGTAGTAAGTAACGTAAGGACGACCTTGAATGGCAAAGAAGTTGTTGTTGTTGGTCGCTTATTTTTCTTAATGTTGTACCACTTTGATTTGGTTTGTGTATAAACACACTTTAGCTAAAATGTTTGTCAACAACGGAGTGGTGATTACAACTGGAAAGAGTTTTGGTTATGAGGGTAAAATATTTTGCTGGGAAACAGAAAAATATTTGAAACAGCAAAAAAATTAAATACAACGAAATAAAATAAAAAATTATAAAAATATATATAAAAAACAAAACAAAATAAAACGAAAAAAAAATAAAAATAAATAAAATAAAAAAAATTTAAATGAAATTATTTAATATAAAACTAATTTAAAAATAAAAAAATTAATAAAAATTAAAAAATTAAAATAAAATAATTAAATTAAATTAAATGAAAATTAAATAAAAAACGAAATTAAAATAGCATAAAAAGAATAAAAACTTAAAGAAAAAATTATATAATAAAAAAAATAAATTAAAGTCAAACAATTAAAAAAATTTAATTAAATTAAATGAAAAATATAAAGGAAAATAAAATAAAACTAAACAAAACCGAATAAAAGGAAAAAAATTAAAATATAATAAAACTAAATTAAATTAAATAAAATTAAATAAAATCAAATTGAATAAATTAAAACAAAATGTTTAAAAAATGAATTAAATACAATAAAACAAACAAAACCACACAATATATAACACAATAAAAATTTTAAGGAAAAAATTAAATATTATAAAATAAATAAAATAAAGTTAAAAAAAAAATTAAATTTAACTAAATTAAATGAAATAAAATAAATAATAGAAAATAAAATACGGGATATTAAAAAAAAATAAAGTAATTTATTTATATAAAAAAATTAAATTTAACTATATAAAATGAAATAAAATAAAAAACAATAAAATGAATTAAAACAAATTTAAATTAAATAAAATTAGACAATAATGAAAATAAAAAATAAGAGTAAAATAAATAAAGAAAAAGTTTTAGGCGAAAGCGCATAATTAATCTACAAGCTTTTAATATATAAAGCAATCGAAAAGTCTTTCAACATTGTTTTGGGTAATTAAATAAAATACAGTCTAAACAATTTTTAAACCTACATATCAACACAGGCATATGTACACCTCACAAATTATGCAATAATTTGTTTAAACTTGCTTGCCAACAAAATGTTTCAATTTATTTCTATTAGCATGCACAATACCTATGCTGATTTCGAAATTAATTATTCTTGGTTGACAGGGGGAAAATTGTTAAATTGTAAATCAAACGCAATTATCGAATTATGACAAAATGATAAATAAAGTGTTATGCGAACTTGCAAAACAAAATTTTTTCAAAGTCAAAATTATTTTACAATTTTCAAATCTTTAGTATTTTTCCAAAACAATTTCAAGTATACTGTCGTAGAAGGCTAAACGATTCACATTAATTTATCATCATTGAAATTTTATGTCCGAATAAAATTGTTTTTGTAAAGAGAAAATAATTATTTTTGAAAACTAGCGCATATTTTTGTGACAAAGCACCCCACCCACCCGGTAACTGCTGAATTTGGCGCGCCAAAAACTAAAAATGACAAATCTACAGCTGTCATAAACTTTAAATTATTCATGTTGGTATGTATACATACGTGTATGTATGCATGCACGTAATACAAAATAAAAATTGCCAAATAATTAAAATATTAAAAACGACGACGAAATGAGTGACCGAAAAACACAGCTGCAAATCATCAACAATATATAAATAAATATACTATGCCAACCAGAGCCTTTGTACTCGAACAGGAAGGGTGCAAGAATGAATGTTTGTAGGTATGTAATACTCTCCTGTGTATATTTATTTTTGTAAAGTGCTATGCAAGACAGGCGGACGGGTGGGCACATTAATTTTTGGGCAGATAAGTTGTCGCGCCGAGTAAATGACAGTGTACGTCAGAGACGGTAATGAACAGATGGACGGTATAATGTGAAATATGAAATTGAATGGCCGACATAAAGCAATGTTACAAGTGGATGAGAATTTGTAGTTAGAGCACATGGCGAAGCTTGTATTAAGTTCAGCAAGAAAATTGCTTTAAGAAAGCTTTTGATAGTGACCTGAGAGATATGTATAAATCAAGTTATAAAATATATAAAAAAAAACAAAAATATTAAATATATATAAAATAAAATAAAATAAAAAGTAGATTAAAATAAAATATAATAATAAAATAATATAAAATAAAACAAAATAAAATAAATACAATAAAAAAAATTAATTCAAATAAAATAAAATAAAATAAAATAAAATAAAATAAAATAAAATAAAATAAAATAAAACAAAATAAAATAAAATAATATATAATAAAATGAAATAAAGTAAAATAAAATAAAATAAAAAAAAATAAAAAAAAATAAATAAAGTAAAAGAAATAAAACGAAATAAAATAAAGTAAAATGAAAGAAAAGTAAATAAAATAAAATAAAATAAAATAAAATAAAATAAAATAAAATAAAATAAAATAAAATAAAATAAAATAATATAAAATAAAATAAAATAAAATAAAATAAAATAAAATAAAATAAAATAAAATAAAATAAAATAAAATAAAATAAAATAAAATAAAATAAAATAAAATAAAATAAAATAAAATAAAATAAAATAAAATAAAATAAAATAAAATAAAATAAAATAAAATAAAATAAAATAAAATAAAATAAAATAAAAAAAAACAATACAAAAAGTAAAACAAAATAACATAGAAAAATAAAATAAAATGCAACAAATTAATTTAAAATAAAACATAATAATTAAAATAAAATAAAACGAAAGAAAAGTAAATAAAATAAAATAAAGTGAGAATGATAATATAACATAAAATAAAATAAAATAATGTAAAATGAAATAAAATAAAATAAATTAAAATAAAATAAAATGAAACAAAATAAAATAAAATAAAACAAATTAAAATAAAATAAAATAAAATAAAATAAAACAAAATAAAATAAAATAAAAAAAAATAAATAAAATAAAAAAAAAAATTAGATAAAGTGAAATAAATAAAATGAAATAAAATTAAAAAAAAAAATAAAAAATGAAATAAAAGGAAATAAAAAAATAGAAGAAAACAATAAAAATAAATTAAAATAATATAAACCAAAATACATAAATAATACAATATAAAATTATAAATAATAATAATAGAATTAAATTAAGTTATATTAGAAAAATTAAATTAATAACCGTGAATTAAATTAAATAAAGTTGAATAAAATAAAATTCAATCAATAAATTATAATAAAATAAAGCAAAGTAAAATCAAATAAATTGATATAAAGTTTAATTAAGTTTAATAAAGTGAAATAATATCAAATAGAATAAATAATTATACAAGAGTGGTTAAATCAAATGACAGAAATAAATAAATAAATAGGATTGAATTCAATAAAAAAAAAAATAAGATAAAATTAATAAAATAAAAATAAAAACAAATAATATAATTTTAATTCAATGACAACTTATAGCCTCAATAACACATTAGGGATCCGAAAATTAATTTTAAAAATATGCAATTTAAATTTTTTCCCGATGCGTCAGTGACACACAGAGATGTATCACGTATTTAAATTGTCAAATATTTTCTATTAACAACGTCAATTTAAAAAATAATGCAAACACTCGATTATTATAACAGTAGATAATTAAGTTGACGTCATATTCGCTCGTTCGTTTTGCAATTGGATGCGCTGCATTAACTACAAAAAATTATTTAAAAATACTATTTCAAAGTAAACATTAAAAGAGACTGACGGTAATTAAAAACTCAATATAAACAAAAAAATATTAAAAATAAAATTACAAACAAATTTTCATTTTTACATTTCTTGCTTTTCAGCCAAAATTTGCGCGCTCAAAATACGCCCCGCCACATTTCATTACAACTTTGGCACACCGACTGTCAACGTCATTCATTAAAAGAATGATGGAACAGTGGCGTGTGTATGTATTCGTATGTGCGTCGGGATATATGTATATATAAGAGTATAAAGACAGCGCGAACCAATGAAATGCAACAAATGAACTGCAATGTGCCACAAAACAAAGCCCACTGAACGGACGTCAGCAGACGAACGAAACGATACCGTGTGAGTCGGTTTAAAGATGTGAAGAATAAACAACAACTAATGAAAAGATACACAAAAAGTTTGTGCTAAAAATAGTTATAAGCGCATGATGAAAATAAAAGGATTTAAAATAAAAGCATTCAAAAGGGAAAATTCTTACTAAGGGTATTGAAAATGAAATATAGACTTCTTTGAGAAATTACGCAAAAATACAGAAGTGAATTTCACGAAGAAGAATCTACTCTGCAGATACTACTATTCTTTTTATTTTTATTTTTTTTACTTAGACAATAAATTTGCGCTTCGATTTGCCGGCATTTATCAGGTACTTTTTAAAAAATGCGAAACTCACTTAAACTAAATGTAGTACATGTGTTGTTGCATGCCACAAAATTTGTTGCAATGCACTTAGGCTAAAAGCTCACGACCAATTGCGTCAATTTGGTATTTATTGGCGAAGAAAGAATGTCGTGTTGACAAGTTGATATTTAAGGAGACGCGACGAATTGGCTGGTGTTGAAGAGTGTGTGAGATAGAGAGATAGAGAGAGAGAGAGAGAGAGAGTAGTGCATATGTGATTTCTTCTTCTTCTCTAGAGGAGCGTTATTGCAATAGAGCAATCTCAAGAGAGAACTCTAAGAATTTTGATTTTATATAGACATATGCTTTCTGCTTTTCTGCATTCGACCGTGGCCTAGAAAGATCTCGTAACTACTAACATGGAGGTGTGAGTTCTGCCTTTGTTAAGGTGGTTCAAGTCGTACCTGTACAGAAAGAAATCTTATATTAACAGACTACTTCATTAATGACAACAATTTCTCCCCCAAAGCCTCTGGAATAAAGGTCTATATGCAGTTCTCGACAGAAGACTTCCAATCCAGGCATTTCGTCAATCCTCGAGACATGAGTAAAGAAGTTTGGTACTCTTTTTCTCGCATAGTTCCGACCCATCTAGTCGACCAGTGAAGCTATTGTGTTGAAGAGGGAGTCTCGCAGTGGTAACTCCGAGAACCAGTGATGCACACAGCTGGCGATGAAGTCGTCCCACGCTCAAGCCGAGCTAGTGACTAAACTCTCGCGAAACTTTTGTACGCTACAGTGTCTATGATGCTATGATACTAAGGACAGCCACTTATTGGACAATTGTCGGCTGCTTTATTAATGAAACTCTGTCCAGTGACTTCCATAACACGAAAGCCTCGTAGAACAAAAGTGCCTCCGAAAAATCCAGGATAGAAATAAAGTATTCTTCATATTACGGTAGTTTTCGGAGAATTTCTGACGTTATCTTCTTGCCGAGATAGACTTATTTCTTGGTTCTCCGTGGAATAAGGTTTTAGAAATAATCAGATTTAGACTCATACATCAGAGTGTACTACTTAATCTTATAATTCGACCAAGTCAGGGTTAGACAGCTCTTTGCATGGAAAGTTTTTGGCTAATTATGTAGAATCGCATTTCAGGAGGGTTGAGAAAGCTTTAAAGCTATATTAAAGACTCTTCCTGCGGGAAGAAGAATAACTTGAACTTTCTCTTAAGTATCTTATCATCGTTTATCTCTTCACAGTCGAACTCACCTCAACATACCTTAACCATTTCACACCTTGGTAAGTGTTTAAGCTTGTTTCCTGAACTCCTTCTTGTACACCACCTTCCAGTAATGGGGCTCAGCAAACCTTTTTTGAGCCAGAAATCCCTTGTAGAGAGATTTTTTTAGAGGTCGAGCATTTGGAAGTGGCTTCAAGCGCATTCAGTTCTCTTCTCTTAGCATATCTGGTTGAAATATATCTGTTTCTCATTCTCTTCACCTCTCCCATAAGGTGAATAACTTTCTTATACTCTTGATTCCCTCTGAAATTTTGATCCAAAAATTTTGCGTTGAAACTAAAGCTCAAATTTTACTTCAGTTGAATACTACTATAAAAATACAGTTACTTTTAAATTCGCTTTACGTATGACCACATCGTTTATTTGTGGCTGAGAATGTGAATGGACAATTGAAGAAAAAATAAAGCAAAAAATATAAACAAAAACACCAAAAACAAATTTCTGCCCGTGGGCGTTATTGCGATTTTCAATTAGCGAAATTAAATTAACAAAAAAACCAAATTGCAACAACAAAAATACAAACAAAACAGCGCTAAAGCACTAGATATAGATTAAACGAACGCAACACGCAATGAGAAATGCCAATGAAAGCGTAAAAGCTTTTCGCAATACAATTTCGTAGTTCAAACTGGAATTCGCTGGAATGGTGGCAGGACAGTGAGCATGAGAGATATAGAGAGAGCGAACCGGAGAAGGTGGCGGGCGATTGCTGGATATGAGAGGAACACGCGTATGAAAATGAAAGGTCGAAATAGAGCGCACATATGAGATGTAATAAAAAAAAAAAAAACATGCAACAATAACAACAACAAAAGTAAATAAAATCCCAACTAACAACTTTCCGCTCATATATTTTTGCAACACTTTGGCGGATTAGCTAAAAATATATACATACATACATGAGTACATAGAAGAAGCACAAATACACACACAACCATACGAAACTAAAGCATATAAATGTATTTTTTCCTTAAATATATTGCTTTTATTGTAGATATATTGGCTTGCGCGCGTGTGTATGTGTGTGTGCCTTTGTGCGTTTGTTTGTCTATATGTTTCCTGTATGTGGGTGGTTGGGCTTGCTGAGCTCACCAAAAATTTTATGGCGCAATATAAATGACAACAACAGCAACAACGCCAATGAGAAGAGTCAGAAAAACTACCCCACACAAGTTAGACACACAATCAACACCAGCGCCGCCACCACCACCAACAACAATAACTACAATACCAATGCCACACTCGTGGCAGCAACATTAATCGCTGGAACTTAGCCAGCAAACAACAACAACAACAATAATAGCAATAGCAAATGCATAATCATTAAAACAGCAACAATTTGTGAAATTAAAGACGCCGCTGAAAGCATCAAAAATTACAAAAATATATCCATTTGTGTATATGTATCTATGTGACTTAAATGGTTAGGTTTTGGGAAGCTCTCGGAATTACAGACATACATATTGTACATACCTATATACAAATATTTAGGTAGTGTTGGGATTGAAATTAAGTTTAAGAGCGAATTAGACGTTGATTTAAGGCGTAAAAGGGACTGAAATTTAGATGAAAATTATTTTGTTTCCAAAAGTTTATATATATAAAAAAAAAATATTAAAATAAAAAAAAAAAAAATTTAAAAAAAAAAAAAAATAAAATAAAAAAATAAGGAAGCACTTTAAAGGCAAGGAAAATGATTTTAACGGTGTTTTCAGCTATTTTGCATTTACATCGAACATTATTGTGAGCAAAAATTTAATTAGGAGAAAAAATGAGCTTTACCTAGGGAATTGGCTCAATAGGTAATTATTTGTAAAATAGAGTATTTGCTTATTTTTAGCGCTCCCTCCATACATTTCTGAGCTGTATAGTGACTTCTTAGCTCTTCTTTTAGTTCACAATATTTTCTCAATACATTTCTCAACATTCCAGTTTTTTCCCAAGAATTTTTAAAGATAAAGTTCAGAAAAACTCAATCATTTCACCTGGTTCTTATCAGTTTTTGGACATATTTTTTAGATGTGGAACATTTTTTCAACACTACCTACCGTTTCGTGACAATAAGTATTCAAATTAATTGCAGTAAATAGTAATTAGCTATTAACGTTATCTCAACTCATTCTCAAATCATATCTTGACTTACAGTTGTTTTCTGAGTAATTTTCTCCACTTCTTTCTCATTTTCTCCTATTTTCCTTCAAATTATTATAATAAAAATTCAGCTAGCTGAGATTGAAGGCATTTTCTAAGCTATGAGGAATTTCTCAACTTGATTCCCAAAACTTTTTCAAACTCTACTTATATTTTAGATTAGCTTATTGATAGTGAAAAATCAACTTAATTACAACGAAGTTGTTTTCTTAGCTTTTAGCGCTTTTTCAACTCATTTCTCAAATTTCAGTTGTTTTTTCAAAGGTTATTTTTCTCAAAATTAATCCTTTAACGTTTTTTAAACTTTATATATATTTCTTCAACAATAAGGAATAAAAAGATCAGATCTGGAGACGTTTCTGATCCCCTAATAATTTTTCAGCACTTTTCTCATTTCCTCCTATCCTTCTGAATAATTTATCGAAAATAAAAGTAAACGAAGAATGTAAAATAAAGACGCTTTTTTAACTTTTTTAGCATGTTTATCAATTTTGATGTCGATCCACCACACAAGTTGATTCTTTTACCTTTTCAGTTAGTTTATATCATTTAAGATATTAAAATTTTCTCAACACCTAAAATCTTGTTTTCTTAATACTTCCTCAACAGATTTTCATACATATAGTTATTTTATGACACGAAGTTAATATATTTTAAAAACTTCTAATATACTTCTAAAATATACATATTCTCAATACTTTTGACAACTGTCCGTCATATTTTTTACCTTTGTATATATTTTTAGCTAGCTTTCTATAATATACATAGATAGTTTATATCACAACCCACTTTGTTAGCTCACAATATTTATTTTCTCAATACATTTCTTAACTTTTTATTGTTTTCTCAACGCTGTTCTCAACAGTGTTTTATCCACCGGAACAGTTTATATTAGAAACAAATCAAGAAAATAATATAGAATACTTTTAAAAGATTCGAAAACTTTCTCAACACAATCTCAATATTTTTCTCAATTCGTTAGATTTCTTAACACATTCTCAACACTTTTTTAAACTCTTTTGTTATTTTCATTGAGTTTATGTTAATAAAAAATCAAATATATATTTACACTGTGGACACTTTCTGGCTTTTTACTTAAATCTGGCTCAAAATTTACTATTTTTAAAGTCCACTTAATGTGAAGTGAAAGAAAATATAAGAGAAAAATAATATTAGAAAGCAGTTTGTAGGTAGCCTAGCTGTCTTAAAGAGCTAAAACCTCTATGAGAATTCAGTTTTGGTTTAAAATTTAATTTCACTTTCATTTTTCATTATCCAACAACCGAAATTAAAGCTATTGCCATTAAATTTGCGAAAAAAAAACAGTAACAGGCGACAGTCAAGTTTAATGTTTACTTTTGGGGAGGGAGGAAACGCTTCAAGGCGAAAGTGATTTTCGGTGGCGTCAACTAGACGGCATTCAAAAAGGAGAGAAAAAAACGCAGAAAAAGCAGAAATAAATAAATAAATGTTGGAAGAATTTGCGCAAACGAGAATGAAATAAATCCTGCATGAACATTGCCAAGCTGTCAGCAAGTAGAATACAAAATAATACAGTGAGAAATAAAATGCGACTTAGACGACAGCTGAAATTGCGTTTTACGACAGCAAACAAATCGGTATCGTAGAAATGTGAGTGTAGAATTTGCCTCGTGTATTTTTAATTACAAGCCATAATGATACGGGCGGGCGGCAGGCAGCAGGCAAGGCTTCACGAGTAAATAAAATCACATTTCGTTCCTCTAACTTCCGCCAAGTGGAAGATTGATTGAAATTAGTGATGTGCCATCGGATTAATACTTTTTTCTGCTCTCGTTTTTTTTTTGTAAAGGGATTACTGTTTAACAACAGTCGCAGGCTGTTAAGAACTGTGTAACCGACTGTGACACGTACTGAGTGCACTAGTTTTTGGCGTCAATTTGGTCTTCTACTAATTTTGGTGAATTTTATTACTTTTTTACAACCAAATTTTTGCCTTCTGCACTTTAATTTCGTCGGCTTTGCGTGTTTAATCATAATTTAGTAGTTTAGTGAGCGCCGAAAAGAAAAAAAAATCTCACGACTGCACAATTTCCTAGCCGAACACGCACAGCTGGCTGGCAGTAAGTCGCCGGCGGCGAAATGTTAGATGCGCGCATAACAACTGCCAATTTGCTTATTTACTCATATAAAATGTGCCGCTTTGTACTCACTTCGGCACTCACTCTTTTACACATACGTGTATGTACGCGCTCTGCTGCTACCTCGCGAATTCTATGCACAGTACTACTTATTCACTCACTCACTCATACCACACGCGCTGCCTTGGACTGCTTTTATTGCGTTGCGTGCGACAAAAAATTAAAACTTTATGGCGCCATTAAACGTCGACATGCGGCGTCCGTTCAATGCGAAAACGCATTGCGGTACATTGCTAGTCTCTAGCGGCATGGCATGGCGTGGCGTGGCGTCGCTGAAATAATTGCAGATGTTTTCGTGTTGATGAGAGTGTTGTTCGGTCGGAGGTTGATTTGTTAGAATTTTGTTAGAGACTTTTGTGTGTGTGTGCGGATTTCGGGTGTTGGTGTGATGGCTGCTCGACTTCCGATGGCATGCTTAGGTAATAAACATACATACTTATATATGTATTGCATATAGTATTGCAATTAAAATAATTACGTGTGTTTTTTAAAAAAACTAACATTATTTATATTTTGTGTTCTTTCTTATGCTTTACAGGTTTGCAGTGGTGGCGATTTAAAGGAAAAATAAACAATAGTAATAAATGAAATAAAAAGAAAAAAGAGCACGAAAAACAAATGAAATAAAAAGAAAAAAGCAAAGCTGAAGGCTGGCATTGAAGTAAATTATGGATTCAAAGTTAAAGGCGCAATTAAATCGAAAGTTATTAAAGGTGAGCTAAATTACATTACATTTACTATAATTTTGATTCAATCAAGATTATTTATTAAAAGAGTACTGGGGATGTAAATGTAATACTAATTAATAAATTTTAAACATTATAATTATGAATATATGGTGCTTTGTAACCGCTGAAGCCAAATGAATTATTATCAATTAATTTAAATTACTAAAGTGATAATTTTATCTTTTAGATTTATTAATTTCAGCAAATTTAGCGGAATTCTGAAAGTGAAAATACAAGGGTGACGAGAAAGTTCAAGTAAGTAGAATCAAAAAGAGAGTAGAAAAATAAAAAAATCATAAGTAAATGAGCCAAATTAGAAAACTTAACGAAAAATAAATAAATGTATATATTCTAAGGAACAAAGATAAAATAAATAATAAGAAGAAAATGCCAAAGGATTTGATCAAGCGAAGGAATAAAGAAAAAATTAATAAAAATAAAAAAATACAAATGGTATTAAAATTTGAAAAACTGAGGAAGAGCATGGAAATTATTATATAAGGGCAAGTGAGGGTGGAGAGCCAAAGGCGACACTGATTTTGAATTCTTGTCTACCAAAGGCTTAAATAAGAATCGAAAATAATGTTTTACAGCCATTTTTTTCTCTTAATTTTTTTATTTTTGTGTATTTAGGTCCTTAAATAAACAAAAATAAAAAAATAAAAAGAAAAAGAAAATTTAGTCAAGATATGCACTTCCCAAATGAGGAAAAAGAGAGGAAATCATCGCATATGGATATGGCAAGGGAGGAATCAAAAACTATATTGACCTTGATTTTTTCGTAACAATATATTTAAGTAAGTATTAAGATAAAAATTGAAGAAATAAAAGGCAAATAATTTCAAGGAGGATAATAGGAATGAAAAAAGGGAAAAATTTGAAACTATAACATAAAAAAATATAGAAAGTAGTTAGGCAGAAAACTACAACAATTTTGGGTTATAAGTTACATATACCATACATAATAGCCGCTGAAGGGATTTTCAGGTCAGTTCCTCCTACAATTTGTGGAAAGCGTGTTGATGATGTTGAGCAACAGTTTATTTTAAGCCACGAATATAGAGAAACAAAGATTGTAGAAATAAAAAAAAAAATTTAAATAGGTTGGTTAAAACAAAAATTAAACAGCATATAAATCACCACGAAAAGACATGAAAAAGAGAACTGTCTGAGCCTATAATAAAGTTATTACTCTTATTAAATAGTTGAACATCCCAGAGAGTGACTAAGACAAAAAGTGAATAAATTTAAATTTTCAAAATATATTTAACTGATTAAAAGTATAGCGCTTCTAGTATATGAGCCTGTTTAATAAAAGCAAACGTTTCGACGTTCCGCTCAAGGCAATTGTAAGAACAATTCTTCAATCATAATGGTTAATGAATTCATATAAGAAAACGAAACAATTTTCATTACTTTTCAATTCTCAACGGGTTTATGGTGAATATAAAACAGAACTAAAGTTTCAACCTATATGACATGCAATACCGCAAAAGGACACTTTACGATGTTTTACCTTTACGCAGCACTGCACTTGTCGTATTTCATTACCAATTGCTTGCCATAATCTTGATGACGATTACGGTTCTTCAGTGAACCTTTTAAAAACCCACAACATTTTACGTACGTACTTCCATGTCATAAAGCGCGTCACACGCCCATAACATTACATAGATAAATGTATATGTATATATATAAAAGTACTATTAGCTTTAAAGGAGTACAAGTACCGTAATACTTTGCTCCATAAAAAAAAAGCAAGCATTCACCGATGTCATTAAAACGAAATATATACCAAAGTAAATGACGCATATTATGGCGCGCCCTTTGCGATTTTGTTGCTATTGCGCGCTATAATTTTCTCTGCTTCTTTTTCTTTATATATACACGAATATGTATATACTATATATATAACAAAATGACTTTCAGGGGCTACAATATTTTATTAGATGCTATTAAAATCATAAAATTTCAAATGGTACTCAATCAATTTTCAATTACTTACACATTTTTACCGCAATACAAATTCAGTCAGTTGGCGTATGCACTCGTAAGGTGCTTAGGGATATTTGTGAGAGTATGTCCTGTTTTTATGTGTGTGTATGTGCATGTGGTAGTCGTTGTAATGTTCATAAAACGTACGACTCACCTACGACTAAGTCGAGCTATCGACCATTACGCTTGAGGAAACATTGTACTCACAAATGTATATGTATAAATATGTATGTACTGCCAAAGGTTATTTGCTTTCCCTCCACCCACTCAACTCCCAGCACACCTATTTTTTACGCGACACGCAATGCATTGATAGCTGGCTGTTATTTATGAAGCTACTTTAGTATTAAACAAAAACAATCATTATACTTTTGTATCTTTATACCCTTATTTTAAAATTTTCTTAATTTCTTTCATTTGTACATTCTAACTTTATTTTATTTTATGTTATTTTTCTTCATTGTGCTTTACATTATTTAATTCATTTTAATTTAATCAATTAGTGTTATTTTATTTTATTTTATTTAGTTCAATTGTTTTATTTATTTTTATTATATTTATATTATTTTAATTTAATTTAATTTATTTTATTTATTTTTTAATTTATTTTATATTATTTTAGTTTATTTTATTTTATTTAAATTAAGTTTATTTTAATTAGTTTTATTTTATTTAATTTAATTTTATTTTATTTTATTTTATTTTATTTTATTTTATTTTATTTTTTTTATTTTATTTTATTTTATTTTATTTTATTTTATTTTATTTTATTTTATTTTATTTCATTTAATTTAATTTAATTTAATTTAATTTTCTTTTATTTTCTTTTATTTTATTTTATTTTATTTTATTTTATTTTATTTTATTTTATTTTATTTTATTTTATTTTATTTTATTTTATTTTATTCTATTTTATTTTATTTTATTTTATTTTATTTTATTTTATTTAATTTTATTTTATTTTTATTTTATTTTATTTTATTTTATTTTATTTAATTTAATTTAATTTAATTTAATTTAATTTTCTTTTATTTTCTTTTATTTTATTTTATTTTATTTTATTTTATTTTATTTTATTTTATTTTATTTTATTTTATTTTATTTTATTTTAGTTTATTTTATTTTAATGCATTTTATTTCATTTTTTTATTTTATGTTTATTTTATTTTATTTATTTTAGTTCATTTGCTTTCATTTTAATTTGATTTATTTAATTTTATTAAATTTGTGTTATCTTATTTTGATTTTTTATTTTATTTTTTAATTTTAGATTATTTTCTCTTATTTTATTGCATTTTAATTAATTGTATTTTTTATTTTATTTTATTTTAAATTATCTCGTTTTATTTTATTTCATTTTCTTTATTTTATTTTATTTTTTTAAATTTATTTTATTTTATTTATTTCATTTTATTTCTTTTTAATTTTTTTATTTATTTTGTTTAAATTTTTTTTTACTTATTTAATTTTATTTTATTTTACTATATACCTATATACTATTTTATGTTATTTTATTTTATTTTATTTAATTTTATTTTTTTTTTGATTTTATGTTTATTTTATTTTAATTTATTTATTGTATTTATTCTGTTTTTTTTTTGGTATGTATTTTTATGGCAAAGCTACGTGCATTTTTTGCTTTTAAATGTTTATCAATAATTCAGCGCTGTCAGGGTTGTATTTCGCATTGCACTCAGTATTGGGTACTCAGCGCTCAAAGCATTTATTGAGTCACCACTCACTCACTCAAGGCTTCGAACACGCCAAATGAACTGCACACGGTCTCACTCTTCTTAGAAGGTTTTTTCATATATTTTTTATATCCTCGCTTTAAGTCATTGGTCGTTGTAATAACAAGAAAGAAGAAATAAATAAACAGTTACATGGATAGAGTGGCGAGTTGGAACGCAGATTGCTTGAGTACATCAGCAATAAATTTCCCAATGGAAATCAACATAATATAATTTACTTGCTTGCTAAGTTAACTAACACATACTATCATACATCATATCCTCATAAGGACTCGCTCGCTAAGTAAGCGAAGTTGTTATGTTTTTATTTGCTTTCGACTATGAGCGGGCTGGCAAACAATTTGCTGCTATATTACTAAATACAAAGAAACGAAGAAGGAAAAGCAAAAAAAAAAAACAAAAACAAAATGGGAAATAAAATAAAAAGTAAAAATATTTTAGGGAAGAAAAAGAATAAAAAAATTAAGTCTAAAGGCCTGTCAGTTTGCCAAGCATCTAGCGAACTCTAAATTAAAGCGCCTGACATACCTACGAGTTTTTGTTTGTATGTATGTGTGTGAACAGTAGTAAAAAACAACATTTTGCTATCAATATCGTATTAAATATAGTTTCTCTAGACTACACTAACAATTTTATATACGTATAGTTTTTTCAACTTCTCTCCACACTCTGCTCCAAATGAAGGACATGGTAGAAGGCAGTTCCCTAAGCGGCTACGACAACGGCAAAATTGATAGACAACTAACATATGAAATGCATTTGCATTAAATCGGTTAAGAGGATAAATTGGACAATGGAAAAAGGGGTTAGATAGTGCGAAAAAGATGAGACAGAGAGAGAGAGAGAGAGAGAGAGAGAGAGAGAGAAAAAGATGGCATATGGGTAAAGGTGACCCTGTGGGCGTGAAGTTTAGAGGAAGCCACATATATGTATGTGTTGCATGTCAGAGAAAATAGAAATACTATTGAGTAAATTAATGAACAAAAGCAGCTACTAATTGTTGCAGAATCAATAACAGTAATTATAAGTGGCAATAGAGCAATTAAATACTATTTCTAGAAATAAATTGGCATACGTTGGTTTTGTATGTAGGTAATAAGGGTTAGAAAATTATTTAATAAGATTTTAAAAGTAACAACAGTTCATTTAATATAAGCTATGGTGAAAATTGGCAACAGCGCTTTTAATAGAATGTGTAATTTTAAAAGATTTACCACGTTAAAAATTCATAAATCGCAAAAAATTTAATTATTTTATCAGCAAATACAAAAGTTCATGAGAAATATGAACGTTTGCGAAAATTGGCAACATTGTTTTATAAAAAAATTCAATTTTCCATTAGGTGAACAAACTAGCAGTTAGAAATTCTAGAAAATTGGCAACAACGCATTAAGTGCAATGTAGATTAATATTAAACTAAAAATCACTTATAATTCCTTTTCGTTTTTAAATAGGTACAGTAACAAAAAATACTTTAAACTGATGAAAAATTAAAAGAAACTTCTTTAGGAAAGACGAAGGACAGAGATTTTGGCAACATTGCATATATTAAAGCTGTATTTCACGCAAATTTCAGTACAGTGCAGAATTTTTGCTTACTTTGTTTGGAAGTATAAAATTATTTCAATAATATCGTATACATTATTAATTTGTGTCTTTTAGAAAATTGGCAACACAGCCACTTATATGGTTTTTTAAAGTGTGACATTTTCAGAAATCTTTATAAAATGTTAAAACAAAGTATATTCTACATATGTATATTGCTAAAATTTTGCTGAATATTATTTGTAGGGCATTCTGGTGAAATTTGGCAACATTGCATAGAACTAAATAGCCACGTTTCCGATTATCGAGTTAAAAACCAGGTTTTTGTAGTAGTTTAATGTACCAAAAAGTATGCAGTTAACAAAAAATATTTTAGGTAATTTGAGAAAATTGGCAACATGGCATTATAAAATTTTTAATTAGGCGTACAACAGCACATTTTTAGTTTTGGGAACTTTGGCAGCCTCACATACAATACCAAATATTCTATAAGATACAATATGATATTGAGATATATGTGATAACGAACCATAATGAATTGTGAAAACTGGCAACATTGCTTTTAATTTTTATTCAACTTAGCGCTATAAAGGAATAAAAATTTCAAGAGGTATTTGGATAAACTAAAATTTAAGCCAATAATTCAACTTAAAATTAAAATTAATTATAGTGAATTATCAGTTTGTGAAAAATAGGCAACCTAGCCTTATTATTTTCTAATTTTCCATATAAACATTTCTTTCACTTTTTTTTTTGACTTTCTAATAACTCATCAGCATAAATACTAACTGTGCACTCATATTTTTTTTTTTTTTTTTTTGGGGTATCATAAACAAATCCGAGCAGCTAGTAAATATGCCAGAATGAAAACTGCCGGAAAACTTTTATGACTGTGTAAAGGCACAATTCAACTTAGTTGAATTTCCTCAAAATAAAAAAAAAAATAAAAATAAAATAATAAGAAAAATAGCATACAAATGCACAAATTGCAAAAGAAGGGAAAAATAAATTTTAAACATAAACAAAACATAACTTTTTATGGTCTCCTTTTGCAGCTATGTATATATTTATTACTCATTTTCCTGCACTTCTTTCCCGCACATTTGTTTGTTTGTTTGTTTTTTTTTTGCACTTTTGCAATAATAACAAAATATGGCGCCATTTGTATATCTTCCGTTTCCGTTACAATTCCAATTTTAGTAAAAACTTTGGCGGCGCATGGAGTTGAGTGTGTAAAAAATACAGCACACGTGATAGTTGAAGCATACATTCGGGCGCAACTGCAGGTTGACTACACTTCCACGAGGAATAAGTTCATTCAAGAGCTTGGCTGACTGGCTGACGCCAACGAAGAACGAAGGACGTGCACATCGGTGTTGAGTCATACACATACATACACAAACTCACACATATACAGATGTATATACACATGCTCGTTCATTATTGTATATTTCAAATGTAGTTTTCAACGTTGCATTTTTTATTCGTTGGCACTTAGACTATGACAATAATTGCGGCGGTAACTCCTCCAAGCCCTTCTGCATTCAGTTGGCATCGTTGAAGTTACTTACGTTGCACAGTTGGTGGCGCCTCTGCGCTTGTTTATTTGCCTCAACTATTGTGGCGTGCTGCTATTCTCCTATTTTCCCCCAGTTCGAGTGTATTTTCCGGGAATGTATGTGTGTGTGTGTGTGTGTGTGTGTGTTTGTTGTCCTGACCTAACCGTCTTTTCGGTGCCTGTCGCGGAAATGTTGGCCCAACATGCAAACTGAAAGTTTTTTTATTTAATTTTTTTGTCTGCCAACCAACTTTCTACACTGTAAGCATTTATTTACTCACATCATGACGACCGACTACTAAATATTTCTACCCCTGTGAGTTGTCGTAAAAAGGTACTACTTTTTTGTGTGTTGTTGTTGTTGTTGTTAAGTAGAGAACGTAATAAAATTAGTGTGTAAAAAAGTGAGACGAGTGAAGTAAACATTTTTTGTTTGCTTGTTTTTTTTTTCTATGCAGGTGAAAGCTATTTGCCTTTCCACTAATAATATTCATGATTATCAACATAAACGTAATCAAAGGAAAAAGTTCTAAATTTGCTAAAAATAAGTTCAGTTGACATGTTTTTGTTCTTTAAAAAAAAAGCATGAAAAATATTATATTTTCTACCCTTCGGAATTTATTTCCTTTACTTTTGCTTTATGCTGTAAACTCCACTCACATTTCCGCATATAAAAATTTTCTTAAGAATTATTATTATTTTTTTATGAATTCATATGCTCAACTTTTCAACTTCCTTTATTCGTATTCTTCTGGCCGTACGCATTTATCGTTTTTTGGCCTTATCACTTTTATACCTCTAAAAAGGCTGAGTGAGTTTGTTTTTGTGCGGAAATGTAAATTCTAAATATACATACTTCTATTTTTATAGCTCAGTGTCATAAATTTTTTATAGAGTATGCAACAAATTTTTTTTCTAAGCTCTCTAAGCAAATAGTTTGTATATTCTTATTTTTATTATTTACCTTTTTCAAATATTTGTTAAGCTAAGGTAGAAAAAATTGTAGGAGAAATCTTTTAAATCACAAAATGTGTTGAAAATTGGCAACATAGCATGGTTTGTAAAGATAGAGGATAAGTACTAGTACGCATTGGTGGACTTTTCAACAAAAATCATGCATTTTTTGTTAATAATTAACTAAGTAAAAATGCTTAGGGTTCTTTTCAAAGAAAATACCGAAAATTGACAGTGTAAGCTGAAGTGTATAAAACGCAAATTTCAGCGAGCCTCGGCTGTTTATCAAAAATAAAAAGATATACATATTGTATATATAATACTTATAAAGGTATGGAAGACTCTTATTGATAATTGGCAGCATAGCTTTGTCCATTAAAAGTGCGTGGAAAATTGGTAACGTAGCCTGAGTTTACGATAAAACAAATCAATCATGAAATATAAACATACTCGTATACAAATAAAATAAACGTAAGTTTCTTTAAGGCAAATTTAACGAAAATTGGCAACATAGCATCTATTGTGGGTTCTTTAAGGAGAATTATAGATTAACTCTTAAAACCTGCTGTTCCAGTTTGCTATATTTCAAACAGTAATTTTTCGATTTATTTTTAAAAACTGGCAAGTATTGAAAAATGGCAACGTAGCATACCGCTTGAAAGTGTTTTAAATCAGTTTTCTTCATCAATCAGCTTTAGTTACAGCATTTTAAGGAAAATATTTAAGAAAAAGTGAAACGGAGGTTATGCCGAAAATTGGCAACATGGTCAAGCTTTTATACCAATGAATATAAGCAACGTTGGAAAAAATATTTCCATATTCCGAAGTTTAAGAAAAAATTCTGAACAAAAAATTCAAAACAAAAGTGTTGTAATCGAATTGCACTTTAATCCAATTAAATACTTTTTTCCCCAACCCTTCCGGGGAAAAATTTCACTTTGCTTGCTTGCGTGCATATCTTTTCACATGCCATTTACCAACCACCGTTAACATTTCATTATATCGATTTTTTCCAACACATTTGCATATGTTTCATGTGGGCTTTTTCGTCGTGCCAACAATATGACGCCGCGCAAATGTACATAGAAATGAAAGGAAAATAAGCAAATTGTTGTTGCGTTGCCAAGGTAATGGCAAACAAACAAAAATATGTGGCCAAAACACAGTATTGACCCGTTTATGAACACAATAAGCCAACAACTGCAATGTAAATGTGGTGTGATGGGGAGAAAAAAAAGAAAAAACTTTAGTGAATAAGCAAAATATGCAAAGCAGGAAAAGAGGATAGAGGAAAGTAGGCGAAAGGTAATTTGGCAGAAATTAAAAGGATGAATATTTTATTTTATTTCAAATTATTTGCATACAGTATTTTTGAAATTTAAAAATTTTCTATTGAAAAGTGGCAAAATTGTACATTCAATATATTATATTATTTCAAATTGCTAATATTTTTTAATATTTCATATATTCTATCAATTATTCTTTAACACTATTGTTAAAAGTTTGACGAAAATTGGCAACAGTGTAATTTAATATATTATATTTATTTTATAGCATTGTTAATTATTTAGTAATTTGTCACTTTTTAAAAATTTCTTTTAATGATTTAGTGGTTTCTTTAAATGTTCTCTGTAAAAAAGACAAAGAAAATAAAATTAATTAAAAAAATGAAAATAAAATAAAATAAAATAACATAAATTAAATTAAAATAAAATAAAAAAAAAATAAAATAAAATAAAATAAAATAAAAAAAAATAAAATAAAATAAAATAAATTAAAATAAAACAAAATAAAACAAAACAAAATAAAATAAAATAAAATAAAATAAAATAAAATAAAATAAAATAAAATAAAATAAAATAAAATAAAATAAAATAATATAAAATAAAATAAAATCAAATAAAATAAAATTAAATTAAATAATATAAAATAAAATTAAATAAAATAAAATAAAATAAAATAAAATAAAATAAAATAAAATAAAATAAAATAAAATAAAATAAAATAAAATAAAATAAAATAAAATAAAATAAAATAAAATAAAATAAAATAAAATAAAATAAAATAAAATAAAATAAAATAAAATAAAATAAAATAAAATAAAATAAAATAAAATAAAATAAAATAAAATAAAATAAAATAAAATAAAATAAAATAAAATAAAATTAAATAAAATTAAACAAAATAAAATAAAATAAAATAAAGTAAAATAAAATAAAATAAAATAAAATAAAATAAAATAAAATAAAATAAAATAAAATAAAATAAAATAAAATAAAATAAAATAAAATAAAATAAAATAAAATAAAATAAAATAAAATAAAATAAAATAAAATAAAATAAAATAAAATAAAATAAAATAAAATAAAATAAAATAAAATAAAATAAAATAAAATAAATTAAAATAAAGTAAAATAAAATAAAATAAAAGAAAATAAAATAAAATGAATTTAAATAAGATAGGATAAATCTAAGCAAAATGAAATTAAGCAGAAAAAAATTGTTGAAATGAGATAAAATAAAAATGTGAAATAGAAATTTCACAACTCCTCAAGTGCTTTTCAATTGAGAGCAAACAAAAGCGATTTAAATGTGTCTGCCCATTTAATAAACTTCTCAAATTTCAGCGGAAACCTCAAATAAAAGGTTCTCAAGTACTCCTCCACACTATTTGTCTGCCATTTAGGCGCGCGGCGACCCCACCTGCCGCTATTCTCTCATATAAATACTACACCTGCCACTTCTTCCCACAGCATCACTTTCGCTTTCGTAAATCCTTTCAACAACAAATGCTTACCTGTAAAAAAGAGAAGAAGAAAAAGAAAAAATTTTGAATAGATAAGTGTCTAAATAAAAGCCTACAAAAAGGCATACAATAGCATGTTTTATATACTTATAAACGCGCATAATGCTAATAGAAGTTGGGAAAAGAGTATGCAGAAAAAAAAATAAAAACAAAAAAAAAAACAGAAAAAACTCGTTGTTGAGTCTTGTTTATTTTCTTACTCTTTTTTCATAATTTTTTCTTTTACATATTTACATTTGTATATATGTATTCTACCAAAATACTTAAGCAAATAATAATTGAATTTATTCCACTTGTACGCGTTTGACGTTGAAGAAAAAATAAATAAATGAAAAATATGTTGCAGGGAAAAGCGCGAGCGAGCGAAACCGATTAGCTTGTTAACAATCAAACAAACATACATACATACATCAAAAATTTAATGCTAAAAAATAAAATAAAAAACATTTGTTGGTTTTGCTAATGGCGTAGGGATTTATGGTTGAAAAGAGTGTAAGTGCGTTGAATATTAAATGGCAAGTGGGCCTCTACCGAGCAGCTTGTTAACTTTTGTGTTAAAGAAATTGAGTTTAATGCTAAAAAACGTGCTAGGAAGTTATTTGTATCATTTCAGATTATTTGCATGAAACGATGACCGAACAGATTCAATATGGACAATATTATTATTAAGACATTCGCAACTAATTATTTGTAAGAATGGGTAGCAGTGAAAGATTTATTTTAGTTAGAAAGAAGGAAAATTGGCCAGTATACAAAATAAGTAAAAAAAAAAATAATCTGTCTAATTTATTGAAGGAGTGAAAATTGGCAACCACGCTTTACATAAGGGTATTGAAAATTTTATCAAATTTTTATCCCATTCCCTGAATAAATAATCAAATTCAAAATTACTAAAATTTCATGCGATATTATAGCTTTAGTTTGGTATATTAATACATAGCGGAGTGAAAATTGGCAACAATGAGTTTTAATGTTACTTAGCAGAAAACCATTGAAAATTCCCATTTGAATATTTAAAAAAGTAATTTATAAAAGAAACTAGAAATAGTTTTAAATTTGAGCCCAAATCGATAGCGAAAATTGGCAACATTGCTTACTTTTTCTAAAAAAATTTAGAAAGTTCAAATAAAATAAATTACACTGTCTAATCAAGGTGTAATTCATATACTTTTTTTAAAAAAATTTAAAAATTTCAAATGAAATAAATAACACAGTTAGTGAAAATTGGCAGCATTGCCTTACATTAAAAAGTCTTTGGAAACTTACACGCTCCCCTAGGCTATTATGTCTTTTATTTTTACAAAATTTTAACTATTTTTATTTTAAAATTTTTTAAAACTTTTTTGTTTTTCAAATATTATCTATTTAAAAAAAAAATAATTTTTTCCTCCTTTTAATTTTTTTTTAAATTTTTTAGCTTTATTTGGAAAAAGCTTATACGACTTTTCTGCTATAAAATTGCATTAAATGCAACAACAAAAAGCTTAGGTTCTTTAACTTCTCACTTTTCCACTGACTAAGCATCAAAAATGCATCAAATGAAAAATTTTTGTAGAGGAATCAAAAATAGGAAAAGTCGACAAAAAAATCCCTACTAAATTGCTACTTCACTGCCCTCCCGGCCGCATTCACTTTTCAACTACATTCAGATATTCTAATTCCGACGCTGCAAAACAAAGGAGAAAAAATGCGGAAATCTACGAAAAAAGCTCACCACTTCCCGGCAACTATTGGCTGCATGCAGCATGTCACTGCCACAGCCTACAACCCAGCCCCTTCACTTTACTACAATGTCTTTGCTATCAGCTATTCTTCAATTCCTTTGCCGCCTTTGTCTTCAATTTCAAATGCCTTTCAATCGTTAAATTTTTTTACTCTCTCTCTTTTTCTCTCTCTCAATTTGCTGAATACTTCAGCGGCCGTGCATGCCTTTGGCTGTCCCTATTGACATTTTGGCGGCTGGTATAAAGCTAGAAGCTTTAAAGTTCGTTAAACAAACACAATATCTTTGAGGAAGGCAGGAGTGGTAGTTAGTATGGAGTAGCCAGTCCGCTCTTCTACTAACTTCTATTTCTTGTATTCCTGTTGCTGCTGGCACTTTCAGGCCTGACTGATTCAAATACGTACACGTATATATATGTACGTATATATGTATGTACAATAAAATTCCATAAAGACGCCAAATCATTCAATTCCTTCCTATTTTCACTGATTCTTCTATTTCTATTTCTGTGTGCGAAATGTAACAATAAGCGAACCGGCTGCGTAACAGGATAATGGCAGGATGCTACTCTATGCCAAAGTTTTTAGTTAAGGATATTGTCTGTCATTATTATTTTGTTTTGTCCATTCAGGCGCACACTCATTTCACTCAACTAGAGAATTTGACAAAAGTTTTACGATTTGTTAGTACTTTTTTTTTTGCATATTTCCTCCCCATCTCCGCCGCTACCACCCACCACTCAATATGCTCGAACTTTTCAATTATTTGAAAATCCTTTCAAAAAGCATTACCTTTATTATTATGCAGTTTAAAATGAAAAAAGGAAAGGCACAAAATTAAATCGCTTAATAATAGTAAGAGAAAAATAGATATCCTTTGATTGCGAAAGGCTTATAAAGTGAGATGAGTGAGCTGCATTGAATTTTGTGAAAATACAAATAGTAAAAAAAAAAGATTGTGGAAAATTATTACAAAAATAAATTAGCAGTAAAATGAAACAACAATTGATATGTAAATATAAAGGATACTCTGATTAAAACGTACAAAGGATTTGTTAGTACTTAATATTTCGCTATTCATGCGGGACACACTTCAAATGAAACTCATAAGTACTAGTGTGTGGGAGAATGAGTAGAATGGGTTGAGCATTTCAGTTTCTGTATAAGCCGCACTCAACGAAGTAAGTGCTGGAGACTAATGGGCAATACTGGACAATGGTAGGCACTCAAAGGCGACGCAAAAGACAAATAAATGATAAGTACCAAGATAAAAGTAAACAAATAATAGTTTATAGTAATGGTATAAGATGCGGTTTAGGTAGGTTGGAAAGTAGTGAGGACGCGCGCCAAGTAGTGAGGGCAAGAAGTGTCTTTAAGAAGAAAAATTAATATTAAAAGTGATTATGTTTAAAACGAAAAAAATATTTCATTTTATTTTATATTTCATTACTTAATTTACTTTACCCTAATAATTTATGTTATTAAATTTATTTTACTTATTATTTATTAACTAATTTTCTTTATTTAAATATATTTAGTTTTATTTTACTGTATTTTTATTATACTTTATTTTGGTTTTATTTAATTTTATTTTACTATATTTTTATTTTATTTTACTTTATTTTATTTTTCTTTATTTTATTTTATCTTATTTTGTTTTTGTTACTTTACTCTGTTTTCATTTATTTTATTTTATTCTATTTTTTATAAGATATAACTTTTTATATTAAAATTTTATATATTAAAATAAACATTTTAGCTTAATTTTTTTAAAGTTCATTTAGATTTTTTAACTAAACAAAGTTGAATATTATTTTTATATATTTCATTATGTCTAATTTTGTTTGGTATTATTTTATTAAATTTTATTTTATTTTTCAATTTTATTGTATATGTATATTACTGTATTTGATTATTTTTAATTAATTAATTTATTCTTTTTTTAAATTTAATTTAATTTAAATTTGTTTAATTTAATTTAATTTTTTTATATTTATGTTATTTAATTTTTTTTATCTTTTTAATTATTTTTTATTTTACTTTATTTTATTTATCAATTCATTTTATTAAATTTTTTTAAATTAAATTTTTTTTAATTAATTTAATTTTTTTAAATTAATTTTATTATATTTAGTTATTTTATTTTATTATATTTTATTTTATTTTAACTTATTTTCATTTATTTTGTTTTGTTTTATTTTTTAATTTAATTTTTTTATTTAATTTTATTTTATTTCATTTCATTTGATTTTATTTGCTTCATTTTATTTTATATTATTTTAGTTTGTTTTATTTTACTTACTTTAATTAATTAATATTATTTAATCTTTTTTTGCTTTTATTTTTATTTCATTTTCCTTTTGATTTAATTCAATTTATTTTAGTTTTATTATATTTTGCTGCTTTTTAATTCTTAGTTTTTTTTTGAATTTATTTCATTTTAATTAATGTTTTTAATTTTATTTTATTTTAATTTGATTTATTTTTTTTCTGTTATTTTACTTCATTTAATTTTATTTATCTTTATATGATTTTATTTTATTTTGTTATGTTTTGTTTAAGTTTATTGTATTGTAATAAATGCCTAAGTGAAAGTAAATAAAAAAATGAGTCAGTTAACACCATGTATTTGTGTATTTCATCATGTTACTTGTCATTCTGAAGGGTTGGCGGATTGTCTGTCGTAGACACACTCACACTCTTTAAGCAATAAATGTTTAATCTCTTGTAAGTGGTGGGCAAACACAAAAAAAAAAATCATAATTTATCTCCTTGCCAATAAATTCGGCACGGCAAACATCTAAAAGAAACTCTTATAGAAATTTAACATGTATTGAGCAAAGAAAGGCCTGACACTGGTATGTTAAACGCCCCTTAAGATATGCAACATTTTATTTATTTATTTCATGCTTTTGCTTTGATTATCAAACGAAATTTTTGCCGCTTCCTTCCGCTAACTTTTTCAATCCTAAAGCGTGTTGCGGAAATGTATCCGTCTTTGAGGAAGTGAACGTTATATATGTATATGCATACATATGTATGTATGTACAATACATGTGAGCATCTGACGCGTGTGTTTGATATAAATCTTGGTGGTTGAAAAGTTTGAAAACATAATTTATTTTCAAAACACAAAGATATGCAATTGATAAATGTAATAAATAAAAGGCAGGAATAAGTGAAAGTTTTTATATTTTTGATGACTCACCCGGCATTTTTTTTCTAATTTTTGAAGGCATGATATTTTTGTAAAAATGATGAAAAAACTTTAACCACGTATGTATTTATGGCTAATAGAATCTGCTAAAACTTTTCTATAACTTTGCTATATACTTTTCTTCTGCAGCAGAGCACTGTTTTTTTCTCAGATTTTGCTTTGCTATAGATATTGCTACTTGCTATAATTTTTATAGCAAGAAAATTTTTGTTTTTCAATTCGTTATCATTTATTTAATATATTAATAACATGTTTAAGCCATTTTTAAACGCATAAAAGTTGCCATAATTTTTATAGCAACTTTTTTGTTTTGAGATTATGCATATTTAGCACTATTAGTGTAATTTATTTTAAAAAATTTCAAGAAATAAGAACCAAGTTTAATATAAAATTGCATCGAAGAACGAATTTATTTATGTTACAATAAAAAATTGCATTTATTGCCTAAATTCTTCTCATGTCTGTTTACCTATACATACGTACGTATATGTATGTGAATATGTACTGTTATAAAAGCTTGTGCGTATATACTATCCAAATGTTTTCTTGATATAATCACCCACCCTCTAAAAAAAAAAAAATACCAAAAAATCCACGCTTGAGGAAGGACACATAAAAGGCTAAAGATAAGCGACCGTACAGTGAGTGACAAAAGTATGTAGATAGTCTTAAGAAAACAAGCCTGTCATGGAGAATTGGTAAGGCAGCACAAAATAAGCAAAACCAACACACTCGCTTACACTTGCTTGAGATAGCTATCGCAGCTATATGCACAAGAGCTCATACATATAAATAAATAAATCAACGTGATTTTCTGTGCATGTGTGTTTCTTAGTGGGTGAGTCAACTTGGCGCCGACTGTATGTATTTATGCCACACCTCCAAATTTTCTTTAAGAAAAATTTGTGTTTTTCTATGGTTGAAGAAAAAAAGTCACAATAAATGTAGAAAATAACAAAAATACTGAATATTCTTGTATGTACATATAGATTGCAAGAGGACATTTGCACATATATGAATGTTGGCTTTACGTTTTCTGAAAAGTATTAAAATTATAAATATACTTATACCTACATTGTATAACATTTGAATGCGGCATTTTTATAATTTTTATTGCTTTTTTAATTTCTTTTATTTATACATATGTATATTTATTTTTTTTCTTTTTTTTGTATTTATTTATAAACTTTTTTCCGCGCTCGTTTTTTTTGCATACTCATTCTATTTAATTTTTCTATATGTGCCTTCTCATGCTGTTTGCTTGAAAAAATATTTTTCATACTTTCCTTATGAAATTTTTATGCTTGCTTGACTGCCATTTCCTTGCTACCGCTAGCCAGTTCAAAAAACCAAAAAAAAAAACAAAACAAAATGTTTTCTTAGAAAAGAGTTTGCTGAAAGGATAATCCAAAAGGCGGCTAAGACGATGTGCATGGACAGTATCTTATGCACGTACGTGTACCTACATCCATAGATATATGCATTTGTATATTTACGATATATGTCTTCATAGCATATTCATGCCAGTAGTTTATGCATGAGCGCAGAGTGAAGTTAGTCTGTATAAAAAAAAGTAAAGCTCCGACTATCTTTCTGAGTTTTAAAAAATTTCTACTTTCAAGCTGTACTTATTTTTTGGTTTTTTTTTAGTACTTTTACTACGTTTGGTTATTTTTAGAATATGCAGCGACATGTGTGGCTTAAGAAATCCTACATTAAAATGTGTTATTCTGCCATAAATTGTTCGTAGAAAGGTGGATTTGCGAAGGTACAGAGGAAGATTATATACATATACATACATTTATACGAGTAGTTATGCTTGGAAAAATTCTAAAATTTCGTTACAAAAGCAGCAGAAAGTTGGAGGGATACAATTTTAGCTTGAAATTGTAGATTATCTCAGTTAAGCTTGGATTCATGCAAATAGCAAATAATTTCTGCAATAACTTAAATATAAATATTAAATAATTTCTTTAAAAATATCAAATTTAACTCAGATATGAAATAAACTATTTTGATAAATTGAATACGAAGCAAAAAATATAATTAATATATAAAAAAAAACAAAATTTATAAAAGTATAACTAAAATAAAAAGAAATACAAAAATAGAAATAGTAATAAATATGTAATTTTTATAATAAATTTATTTAGCCCAGTTTTCATTCTACGCCATAATTATTTAGAAATTTTTGATCCTAAATGTAGGCAACGTTTTGCATTAACAGAGAAATCAACAAAATGTTGCCTACATTTTGGCGCAGAAATTATTGCATAACGCAAGATAGTTCATAGAGAAGGAGTATCATATTTTGACTATTATAAAATATAAAAAAAATAAATCAGAAATCCACGCATTCAACTTTTGTTGATAGTATTCCAAGAAATTGGTTTTGGAATTTTTTATTGAGTTCTTTAAAATGTTTAGTATACTCATCCGAAATATCGGCAACTTTTTAATTTTAATTTTAAATCGTCAGAATGTGGCCTACATTTGGCTGCAATGAAATAAACTAGTTAAAATAATTAATTTTATAAAAAAGCAAAAGAAAATAAAATAATAATAAAATAAAATAATATTAAATTAAATACCTTTTTAAAGGTTGTATGCGAAAAATGCTTCCTCTCTGCACTTAAGAAAACTTCTTATGTTCACGAAAGTCGCTAAGAATTTCCCCTTTCTTAAATTCTTAAATATCGATTATTTTCAGACTCCTAGGCAATCAATTATGGTACGAAAACAGCAACTTATAATAAAACAAGGTAATAGTAGACAAAGAGAAATTTGCAAAATTATACACCAGAGAGTTGGCAAACATTGACTGGACATGTCCCATTAGAGAAAAATATTTTTTCCCCATTTTTTGCTTTCTATTTATTACCTTACCTTATTTATACATCCCTACCACGTAGTATTCTTGCCGTTTTTATCATCCTCAACGCCATTACCATTTGCACGAGTAATTAACTAAATTCAAGATGGTCAAAGCAAAGCCAGAGGTAGAAGAGAGAGAGAGTGAGAGAGAAGGCTACTTTCCAACCCAAACCGCTCAGGCGTTGATAAACAAGGATATCCCTTACACGCTTCCCTTACGTTTATTGTAGTCGTTGTGGAAAATAAAGCTGCCAGCTGCATTGTCAGCGGAAATCGCTATGCTGTGTATATTTTTGTGGCAGGTTGCAAGTGGAAAATGCAATTGCCGCAATTAATATGCCCCAGAGAGTTAAAAGAAATGGCAGAGAGAAATGGAAAACATGAGGAGGTAGAGTAAATGTAACTAAAAGACTATCTGTGAATATTAAGAAAGGAAAGTGGGTACGCCTAAGGGCTGTGTGTGTATTAGCTGCTTGTGGGGTGAGTGGCAGTAAGGCAAGTAACGACGTCACGACGGTTTGCTCTCACTTGCAGTTCAATAGTTGTGTAATATTTTTAATGGTCAGCAACCCCTTGAGGCTATCGGAAATGAGAGCAAAAACACATACAAATATCCCTCTGCTTTTGCCAAGCGCTTAGCCTTTCAAATTTCACGTCTTCTCCACCACCCACTGTTAGTTTGTGAAATATATAGTGGACACAACGTAATGGTAATGGTAATTGTAATGGTAATTATTTTGCTACATAGTATACTCTCTCTATTTTCTTTAGAAATTAAGCGCAATTTATATCTTGGCGCCAAATACGGTTGGTTGTTTTTTTCGATGTTTTTGAGTGTGTGTTGTGTTTGTGTTTGCACTTTGGGTGGGGCTTGTCTACTTGGACATGTTCAAAGGAAACGGAAATGCTGCAGTATGCAATATATCAATTGTTGTTTGTGTAATCAGTAATTATCTGCGCATTTCTTCGTTAATTCTTTGTCATTTCCTTTTCTTGCTTGTCACCAAGCGTAGCTGTTGTTGTTCCTGCTGTTATTGCACTTAATACACTTGGGCTGTTTGTTATGGTCGCATTAATTGTATTTTTTTTTTTTTTTTGCTTTAAATGCGGAAGCGCTGCATTTGAGTGCGGCAGGATATACAATTTGTGGCGAGTTGGGAGTCCTTAATATCTCTTTGGTGGAAGGTGAATGTGAGAAGTAAGGAAATAGGCGTCTTTTAGTGAAATACTTAATTGAGGCGCTCACATTAATTTGGACCATGTTTTGATAAATATAATCTCATTTTTATTATTAATTGAACTTAAATTATTTTTTTTTATTTTTTTTAATTTTAATTTATTTTATTTTATTTTAGTTTGTGTATTTAATTTTATTCAATTAATTTTTTTTAAATGTGTCTAAATTACTTAATTTATTTATTTTTAATCTAATTCATATTATTTTATTTTAGCTTACATTATTTTATTTTATTTTACTTTATTTTATATAATTATGTCATTTTATTTTATTATATTTTATTTTTTTATTTTGCTTTGTTTTATTTTATTTTTCTTTTTAATTTATGTTATTTTATTTTATTATATTTATTTTTTTTATTTTCATTTTGATTTATTTATTTTATTTTATTTTATTTTATTTTATTTTATTTTATTTTATTTTATTTTAATTTATTTTATTTTATTTTATTTTATTTTATTTTATTTTATTTTATTTTATTTTATTTTATTTTTATTTATTTTATTTTATTTTATTTTATTTTATTTTATTTTATTCTATTTTGTTTTATTTAATTTGTTTTATTTTATGTTATTTTACTTTGTTTTATTTTATTTGATTTTATTTTATTTTATTTTAATTTATTTTCTTTAACTTTACTTTATTTTATTTTAATTTATTTTAATTTATTTTATTTTATTTTATTTTATTCTGTTTTGTTTTATTTTATTTTATTTTATTTTATTTTACTTTATTTTATTTTATTTTATTTTATTTTATTTTATTTTATTTTATTTTATTTTATTTTATTTTATTTTATTTTATTTTATTTTATTTTATTTTATTTTATTTTATTTTATTTTATTTTATTTTATTTTATTTTATTTTATTTTATTTTATTTTATTTTATTTTATTTTATTTTATTTTATTTTATTTTATTTTATTTTATTTTATTTTATTTTATTTAATTTTATTTTATTTTATTTTATTTTATTTTATTTTATTTTATTTTATTTTATTTTATTTTATTTTATTTTATTTTATTTTATTTTATTTTATTTTATTTTATTTTATTTTATTTTATTTTATTTTATTTTATTTTATTTTATTTTATTTTATTTTATTTTATTTTATTTTATTTTATTTTATTTTATTTTATTTTATTTTATTTAATTTTATTTTATTTTATTTTATTTTATTTTATTTTATTTTATTTTATTTTATTTTATTTTATTTTATTTTATTTTATTTTATTTTATTTTATTTTATTTTATTTGTTTGGCTTAATTTTTTCACCAAAATTGAATTCTTTGTTGTCCTGTTTATACTTCGAACCTGCAATCGAAATCCAATTCTTTGTCACTCTATGTCTATCTAAATTCTTTCCAAACTTCATCGTTTTTTGTTTGCCACATAGTGACTTACCGATTTGTTATCTTTTCCTTGGAACCATTCACTGCTTACCCCTCCAACGTTCTTCTCCAAAAAGTTTAAATAATTTATTGGCTTACAACTGATTTTTAATTTATTTTAATTGCAAAGCAGTGTGTTGACAACAGCACACCCGTCGTGAGGCAGCGGAACTCCCTTTGAGGCAGGATAATGAAGTTTTATTGCCTCAAGCGTGTGCCAAAGACTTAGAGAGTGCTTGTGCGTATGAGACACACTCGTATTTTTTAATGAACGCTGACAAAGTGCTAATCTCGTTGAATCTTCGTGGTGTCATGAAACAGAAAATTGTTGCCAAACTTTTTCAAAAATTTCAACAACTTCTTATCTCCATCCGCTAATCTTACTCCCAGGAGAGGGCGGGTAACATTCACTACTTACTCGAGCAGAGAAGTTGGTATGTTTCCATACTATTTTTCCATTTTACGTTTTCTGTTTTGCTAGGAGATAATGGCACTGCAAGGCGATTAATGATATCTCGTAAATTTAACAATTTATATAACGTAAATAAAATAGCAATTTCTACAAACTACTAAGCCACCGCTACTTGTTGGTGTGTTAGAGTCTCGGCCAAAGGCAATTACATATACATATTTAGTATTTATTTGCCACCTTCTTACGCTGGACTTTACGTCGCACTTTTCGTGTTTAAACTAAAACACACACACACACCAATTCGCTTACTTAGCGTCCGTTTGGCGCGCACAGTTAATTTAAATTAGTCATTAAAAAAGCACTTAAAAGGGTGATTATGCGTTCGGGAATTAAAAGTAAGCCAAATATGCACTGGTGTAAGATAATGGAGAAGGTTGAGAAAAGTGCGGTGACTGGAAATGTCTGAGAAGAGCTTGAGAAAAGAAAAATAAACGAGAATAGAAAATATTTATTTTGCAAGCTCGAGCTTGGAAGGAAGCAAATGAATTTGATTTATGACAGATTTATTTAAAAGTTATATTTCTTATGATTTTGAAATTTTTTTTGTTAAATCTGGAGAAACTAATATAAAAATATGAGTATAGATTAGATAGCACATGATTTGTTTTGTTTTGTTAATGGTTATTTCTGGAATAAATTACCTGTAACTCTAAATTTCCATTACAATTTGAAAAAGCTTTACGAAAAGCTTCTTTTAAAACCTTACATTAGTTTAAGAAAATGGAGTGTATTAATTTTTTTCACTTAACGAAAATCATGAAAGCTTAGATCAACTTTGCGAAAGATTACGAAAATACTAAAAAAGCAGAAAAGAACCATAAAAGCCTTCTACAATGTTCACTTTTCTTAACTTTAGCTTACTCTTTACTTTTAGTACGGAAATATTTACGAAAACTTAAGCAAAGTTATCTAAAAGCACAAAATATTGTGAAAACTTTTGAAATATTAAAAATTAATTTGGAAAGATTAATCAATGATAAAGCACAGGACATTATTCTTCTTCTAGGTTCAAACAGTCTTATTTTATTTAATTTATTTTATTTCCTTTTCTGTTATTTTTTTATTTTGTTTTATTTTATTACATTTTATTTCATTTAATTTAATATTATTTTACTATATTTTATTTTATTATACTTTATTTTACTTTATTATTATAAAATATATTATATTTTTTTTTATTTTAATTATTTTATTATATTTTATTTTCTTTATTTTCATTTTATTTTATTTTATTTTATTTTATATTATTTTATTTTATTTTATTTTATTTTATTTTATTTTATTTATTTTTATTTTATTTTATTTTATTTTATGTTATTTTATTTTATTTTATTTTATTTTATTTTATTTTATTTTATTTAATTTTATTTTATTTTATTTTATTTTGTTTTGTTTAATTTTATTTTATTTTATTTTATTTTTTTTTAATTTTTTTATTATATTTTATTTTGTTTTGATGTATTTTCTTTTTTTTAATTTTATGTCAGTTTAGTTTTATTTTATTTTATTTTATTTTATTTTATTTTATTTTTTTATACTTTATTTTATTTTATTTTAATTTATTTTATTATATTTTATTTTGTTTTGTTTTTTTATTTATTTTTTTTCATTTTGTGTTATTTTATTATACTTTATTTTAATATATTTTATTTTTTTTATTTGTTTCATTTTATTTTATTTTATTTCTTTATATTTTATTTTATTTTATTTTATTTTAATTTTTTTATTATATTTTATTTTGTTTTGTTTCATTTTATTTTTTTAATTTAATGTTATTTTAGTGTTTCTTCGATTATTTTATTTTATTTTATTTTGTTTCGTTTTATTTTATTTTATTATAATATATTTTAATAATAATTATAATTATAATTATAATATAATTTTTTAATTTTATAGTTTAATATAATTTATCTAGTTTAACATATGTTATTTAGTTTTTTTTTTTTAATTTTTTGTCAATATTTATTTGAAGTTTTATGAATTTACTAGCTGAATATCTTCGAATTCTAGCCACTCCACCGTGTATTTATAATTTCGCTCGAAATTCAATATGAACTCTTTTCATTTAATACTCAGAATGCCTCAAATTCAAATCTGTTGGGTTTTCTGCAATATTATTTGCTTGAAAAACAATCACAGTTACAAGAAGAGAGCTTTCTTGATAAAATACTTAAAGCTTTTCACAGTTGGCGGGTGGTTGATATAGAATTTTGTACATGGCATTGGCAATAAGTCTGACGGGATGTGGCTCTACGGAGATAGAAATTTATATCAACAATTATACATATACATATATGTTAAGCTGACAGTGAGCAGCGGCGTGTGTCTATGGAGACTCTTCAACTTGCAGCGCTTTTGACAGCATTTCATTTTAATGCTTTCAATATTACCACATAGCATGGCATAACATAGCATTGCATACATAGTACGATGTCGACTTGTCGAATGAGTCATTAACAATTGAGTGCCACACCCCCTTAGAACGCCCAAGTAACACTAATAGAGAAATTTACACACACTCAGGCACACAAGCCAAGTGAGTTTATTCACTGAGATGGCGGCTGACTGCCATCTATAAACTCACTTCGAACATATCTATTGGATGAGTACATAAGTTCGTGCCCGATTCCACTGGATGCCGTACGAATCGTTTGAGAGTGGCGCTCGTGAAAGAAATATATACATATTATATATCGTTGGAAAGGTGACAGTCCGAACTGTAAATCAAGCATAAAATAACTTCATTTTGATTTGAGGTGCTTAGTGAAAAGACGAATGGAAGATGAACAACGAAAAAGATCATATGCGTCATATTATGTTATACGAATTCCGCAAAGGAAAAACAGTGGGCGCTGCAACTAAAGATATTCGCGAAGTTTATTTGGACCGTGCTCCAGCACTCCGCACAGTAAAGAAATGGTTTGCGAAATTTCGTTCTGGAGATTTTAACCTCGAAGATCAACCTCGTAGTGGACGGCCTTCTGAGCTTGATGACGATGTTCTAAGGACTTTAGTTGCGAATAACTCACGTATTTCGACGGAAGAGGTTGCCACTGAATTGAACGTCAACAAATCAACTGCGTTTCGTCGTTTAAAAAAGGTTGGGTACACTTTGAAGCTCGATACATGGGTGCCACATCAGTTGAGTGAAAAGAACAAAGTGGACCGTATGTCAACAGCAATTTCTTTGCTTCGACGGATCAAAAACGAACCTTTTTTGGATCGGCTCGTGACTGGTGATGAAAAATGGGTCCTGTACAACAATGTTCAACGCAAAAGAGCATGGAAACAGGCACACGAAGGGGCGGAACCGATGTCGAAAGGTGGATTGCATCCGATGAAGGTACTGCTGTGCATTTGGTGGGATATCCGAGGCGTGATCTATTTTGAGCTCTTGCCAGCTGGAGAAACGATCACTGCCAACAAGTATTGTCAGCAATTGGTCGAATTGAAGAAAGCAATCGATGAAAAATGTCCGATTTTGGCCAATCGCAAAGGAGTTCTTTTCCATCATGACAACGCCAGGCCACAGGTTGCAAAACCGATCCTGGCCAAACTGAAGGAGATGAATTGGGAAATCATGCCGCATCCCCCAAATTCACCTGACATTGCACCTTCTGATTATCATTTGTTTAGATCGCTGCAGAACAATTTGAATGGAAAAAAATTTAAAAATGTGGAAGACGTCAAAAACCACCTTGACACCTTTTTCAACGAGAAACCGCGCGATTTCTATGAATCAGGCATCCGTAAATTGGTTGAACGTTGGGAGTAGATTGCCGAACATGATGGCGAATACATAATTGATTAATAAAAGCGCTTTCTTCAAAAAATTTCAATTTTAGTTTGCACTTGAAATCGGGCACGAACTTATGCACTCATCCAATATATCCGCCTTTTCCCTTTAAGTTTGCCTTTCATTGTACAGACATACTCGTATATAATATATATCTGTGTTTGTATGCTTGTTTCACTCATGCTTCGCGGCAAATTACAACTTGTCAACTCAATCAAGCGCGCCTTTATGCATCAATTTCCGTCACTTGTGTAATACCAAAGACTAATACACATGCAAATTCGTCTATACATACTAATGCGCAACAAAAGCAACAAAATACTAATAACCTGTTCACAATAAACATTACAACAACAACAATAATTATTAAATTTCGGAGAAAAAAGCAAGTTAAATGATTCTGAGCTGTTTTACGCTGTGTGGATTTTCAAAAAGGAACTGACTTCTCACATCATTAACATCCTTTGCAGTGGGTGGTTGTGGATTACACACACACACACACATTTATACAAATTTATATGAGTAATACTCGGCAGATAGCTGGCGGCGTTAATTTTCATGCATACTCATATACATACATACATATGTAAGGATTTTTTTTTAAATAAGCAGGTAATATTAAATTTCTCGCTAATAATCCTTGTTAAGGATTTGCTTTCACAATATGGTGTTTTTTTTTGTATCTACGAGCATTTATATAATTATGTGTATCATTGCCTGTGAAGTCTAGTGGTTCCATATTTCCATTAAATTCCAATTTTAGCTTCGTAAGCCTGGATTCGTATTCATTACACAAGAAAAATTAAGTTTTTTGATTGTGCTTTTATGAAAAGTCTAAGCTTTCACTTATTTAAAAGTGTATGGTATTTGCTTTCTTGTGAAGCCCAAGCTTGCTCTTTTTCAGAAGCTTAGATCATTCTAAGCTTTATTTGCAGCTTAAGCACTCACTGTTCTGAAGTCTAATAAACTCAATTGATTGAATCTAAGCTAGTTTTGGTTAATAATATTTAATGTGAACTCCAGATTTTATTGTTTTGAAGTTTAATCATTTCAATGGTAAACTTCAAACTTTCATGCAAAAGCCCTAACGAAAACGAAGTTATGGGTTTTCATTATTTATGAAAGCTTTACGGCAGATTTCTTCCTCAAATCACTTCTAGCTGGAGCTTTCACTATTTAGTACTTTATACTAAAATTTTTGCAAGCAAAAAGAAATTCGCTTCCTAATTTAAGTACTAAAACTTTTACCGTTATTTAATATGTTCTCCATAGAACATAGCTTAAAAAGCTTGTCACCCAAGCAGAGCTTTCATGTCTAGAAAAATGTTGGCTTTAAAATACTTTTTAGCTTCTCGTAAGAGGTATAAAGTAAGGATTGCAATTTAGAAAGTAAAATACCAAGAGCTTTCATCCAAATATGGAGGTTTTATAAATTAAATATTTTTCTCTTCATTAGTTAGTTTGTTATTTGAAAATTAACTAGTGACGTAAAACTCTAATCTGGAGATTTTTTAAGACATTTTCTTAAACAATTTAATTTTTTTGCTGGAATTTTTTTTAATGCTAAGTGTGCTAGTGAAGCTTTTAATGTCGTTTTTGTTTTATCAAGAAGTATTAACTATGCTATCATGCACAAGAGCAACAACTTTTACATGGAGCTTTATTATATAGTTTTTTTTTTGAGTTTCATAATTTGAAACATGTTACTGAGCTCTTAAATTTTAAGAGCTTTCACTCTTTCCTGAAGCTTTCATATATATATCTTTTTTTAAAATTGCCTATTCTTATTTAATAAGCAGTACATAAGTACACAATTTTTTTTCACAAAAATGCATTGTCCTGAAAGAAATGATTTCGCTGCGAAAGAGGAAAACTTTATTTGAATGAAAAAAATTAAAAATCTACTATTTTCAATTTTCGATGAAATCAAACAATTTTTGAAGCAGGTCTTATAAGTAAACTTTTCCTGAATAAATTTCAAATATATTTGAGTTTTTATATTACTTTCCCTTTTTAATGCATTTTTATCATTTTAGAAAGGTTTAATTTCCCTAACTAACTATTTTTAGATTTTCAATTTCCTGCTCCAACTTTAAATATGTATTTACAAAAGCTCAATAAAGTTTCGCTAAAAATACTCGCAACGCACGTCAGGCATTTAACAATTTATCTCCACTACTTGACGCCTATTTAACATTTAAATAAGCAGTAAAGTAAGTAAGCAAGCAGGAATGATGTACTCAACTCAATCTCAACGCAAATAAGCGACAACAACAAACACTTAAACTGCAGCAAATGCATATGTGAACAATTAAATATACACGAGTAGGCAAAATAGTAGGAGCTTTTTCTACTGCTGTTGAAGCACTTAATATACATACTTAGTGTGAAATGTGTAAAGTAGTCCGTTATTTGCATATACTCGCATGTATGTATATACATATGTATGCATATGTGTGCATGCGTGTTTGTTTTGAAAATATTTGCATTTAACTGCATTTTGTAAAGTCAATATTTACCATGCAAGTGTAAGCTACGAATGACTAACTCATGAGTAGCGCAAGTTTTTCTTCGGCAATTTTTATTTTATTTTTATTTTTTTCCTTTAGTTTTTATCTTTGTTTTGGGGTACTTTATGTTGTTTTGTTTTATTTGAATTTTTCTCAGATGTTTTGCATGTTTTGTTCACTTGCAAAATTTTCAAAAACATTGTAACAACATGGGCATTGTGTGTGTAGATGCGTGTGGCCATGTAAGCGCCTATAAATAGGCTACAGCCAGCAAGGAAGGCAGGAAAACGATTTTTATGCCCTTTATGGGCAAACAATTTCAGTTTATTAGTTGTTAACAGCAAGTGTGCTTTCAAAATCGCAAAATTTCTCATACTATCTATGTACTTGACGGTAAATTAGTCGCCCGGTATTTGAAAAATACGCAGGAAACTAAGTAAATTGAACAAATTCTTTCAATTTAATAATTATATGCCAAATTTATTTAGATTTGAAAACTATAGAAGGTAACTACCATACAATTGTTATTTCAAAAACGCACTTTTGGTAAATAACTGCCAAAATTTAGCAGCTGGAAGGGAAGAACATCTTGTATTCTGTAAAGTCATCACATAGAAATTGTTATTATTGTTACTTATTAATAGGAGATATTATAAGACAAAAATTAACAAAATCCAATTATTTAAACACTTAGCTGTCGTACAACTCATGGTTGAAAAACGCATTTTTGTCACATTACTTCTACAATTAAGAGGTTAGGAGCATGAAATTTTGGCTGCTGTTTAATTATCTCTAGAAAATACTATAAAATGAAAATTATTAAAATCCGATTCATTTTACTCATAGCGCCCATACTATAGTTGGTTCAAAAACGTATTTTCGGGTCATAACTTCTGTAACTGAGCAGCTAGCAGCATGTAATTTTAATTACTGCTTACTTACCGCTATATAAAGCCAATAATAGAAATTCATTAAAATTAGTTAATTTTAGCATATAGCGCCCATACTATAGTTGGTTCAAAAACGCATTTTTGACTTATATCTCCTTTAATTACGCAGCTAGATAGATAAAATTTGGTATACCATTTGCTGGTGGAGTATATAAAGCGCTAAGTGAAAATCAGCTACATCGGTTAAGTATAACTAATAGCTGCCATGTAATTGAGTGTGATTGATAATTTTCATTTTTAGAAAAATTAATTTAATCGCATGATAAACCACAAAATAGTATTCATTCTTGAGTGGTATCAATTGTTGAGCAGTACTTTTCTAGTTATTTGCTAGCTTTGCTTTGTTGAAAGTTTGTATATATGTGTGTGTTATCTTTATACATTTTACTTTGAGTTTTCTTTTTTATGCTATACATTTGTTGTTATTGTTTTCCTTTTTTTTGTTGAATGTAATTAAAATTGCAGCAAGCGGCTAATATTTCCGACTTACTTGCCACATGCAACACACATAAATGTATATGGTATATAGCTAAAATGCACACTGGCGTATAAAAGATGGAGGATATACATATATACATACACATATATGTGTATTAATATGCCTGTATATTCATGTTTATTCATACACCGGCGCATGTAAGTATGTGTTGCATGCCACATCCGGTCGCAAAGTTACCGTCAAGCAGTAGAAGACTCATACATATGTATATATACAAGCATATGAGAATTTGTATAAATTCAAGTGGCCCACGTCGGTCGTAGGTGTTGCAAATACACACATCTACATTCATACATACACATTTATGCAAATATATGCCTTTATATGTAGCGTGTATGCATGTATACATGTGCTTGCCACATAGCAAGGGTTGGCATAATTTAAAACAATAGCTACATTGGCTTAGCGGTTGCATGAAGTACCCACTCGTTGACGAGGTAAAGACGAGCGCACACATACACACGCAAAACATATGCAAGTATGTTAATATATTATTTAATTTTTTTTCCCTTGCCATCTTACCTGCGCCCTCAATGCGAAGCGCGAATGTGGTTTGTATGTAAGTTTGAAAGAAGAAAAGTGTGTGGCAAGTGTGTGTGGCAAGAAGAAAAAGTCGCGTGTCAAGCGGCACTTTATTAGCAAAGCTACATACTCACGCCCCACTGACTTGCTGTTAAGTTGGCTGACTCGCTGACTCGCTGGCTGGCTGACTGTCTGATTGCTGCTACCTGCCACAAGGCAGACGAAAGTCGTTTTACTTTGCTTTACTTTTTGGTTGGCATACATCTAGGCGCGACTGAGCGCGTAAGCGTATGTAAGGTCATATGCAAATACATATACATATGTATTCATTCATATATAATTGCCACAAATTATAAACAGTCATATGTAGATATGTTTTACATATACATTTTTGTTTGTGCGCATAATGTGTGCTCTGAGTGGTGTATGTATGTGTACGCCACAGCTGCTTTTCTCCGCCTTTAAAAGCCAAATTCCACTTTGTTGCCAATGTAAGAGCTAGTGTTGTTAGTGTGTTTTTTCGCTACGAAAAATGTGAGGTTAATTTCATTAAAATTGCCAGCCAACAATAGCAATAGCAAAATGAAAACTCGGCGGTGGCGGTTGGCACACCTTTACATTATGCTCATTGTTATCTTAAGAAGATTTGTGTGCGCGGTGCAAAAAAAGTGGTTGCGTGTTACATACGTGTGCTGTACATACATACATGTGTAGTATTTGGACAAGTGCAAATTATGTGTGATTGTGTTTATGTTAATTTTTTTACACTTTCTGGCATGTAGGCTTTGTTTCCCTTTTGACTTGCTTTTAGTTGGCAAATTAGCGTTGAAATTCAAAGTCGATTTTAACATTTTAAGCTATAATTTTTTATTCTTTTGACACTTATTACTTAATAATGTTGGTAAAATATATTTCTTAATAATTAAAAATGCATTTTTACAAACTTATGGTGTGTGGATTGTATGTGGATCATAAGGGAAACGTATTCCTAAAACCATTAAAAATAATTACATGCAACTGAGGTTATAAAAAAGTAGCAGCGTAAATATTTCTTACATTTTTACCCGTGGAACGCAAGTAAAATCATTATTTTGATTACTTTCGAGACTAAAACTTTTATCGTGGCTCTTTTCTAAGGCTTAAAAGGTTTAAGTAGTAGCTCCGACTCATTTCTGTTGTGTGGAACATATGTGGATGTTATGTGGACCGCATTGGTAAATAGCTCAAAACTATATTTGGTATGTTTTGACATACATAAGAAAGTGCTAAGGGTCAAGTTTTCCTCATTTTTTCTAGTGGAACGTATGTATGTTGAGCGTTATTTTGCTAAATTTTTTCTAATATTTCAAATTTATTAGCAAATTTTGAAGCCTATGAATCCAAATTAGTTAAGAGTATGAAATAATAATAAATAGTTGCAAAAAATTTCGAAATGTAGCTCTGCAATTTATAAAACATAAGTATTTTATAATAGTTTTTTTTTTATTAACTAAAAGTCTTTGATACGTATATGCACCTAGTTTGGCTCGATATCTTATGAGTTTTTCAACTTATTTTTGTAGATAAACTGCAAAAATATATATTTTATGCTTTAAGTCTCTACCTATTCGCTATTATTGAGTTTAGTTTTATTCAAAATCATTCGTAAAAGTATTGCAAAACTCCAACAAATATATTTTTAATAGTTTAAGACTAATAAGAGTAGTAAGTTATGCTTTTTATACATGTGAAATGTGTGTGGAACATATGTGGATTGCATGTGGAACGAATGCAAACAGGTATAAAAATGGTTAATTTGATTTAATTCCAACAATTTTTTAATGAAATATGAAACTAGCCAATCAAAATTTTGTGGAACGTAAGTAAAATTAATTTATATTTTTACACAGTAGCACACGACACGCTTTTGTTGCATTTTCTATTCATATTAGCCATTATATACTAAAAGGTTTGCTTTAACTTACGCCCTTTAGAAGAAAAATAATTCATATGTGAGTAAAACATACCTGTAAAGAGAAGAGAAGAAATTGTTTTAGAGGCTTTTTAAATTTGTTTTAACAGTATAGATGCAACTTTCATCATTATTAGTAATTTTTAATAATTTTTTCTATTGCAAGATTTTTTCTAAATTAGACAAAACTATCTGGCTCTGTTTTTAATTATTTTACCACAGCTTTCTTTGTGCTTCTCCCAATTTCTTTCCTTATTCTTCTATCAAACCAACAAAATAGCTGCCTTTAATGGCTACAAATTGCCACCCTTATGCTTTGACTCAGCCAACATCACTACTCAATCACTTAATCACTGAACTGTTTAATTGGTGATGTTTCTGTCTTTGAACACACACACATACACACTCAACCGCATAACTTTTCTTTTATCTTCTCAACACACTTTGCTTACAAAGTTAATCACAAATTTACTAAACAAAGCACAATATTACAGATTTTTTGCTCTCTAAATGAGTGTGTATGTGTGTGTGTGTCCTCCTAGCAAATGAGCAACGAAAAGTGCCAAGTAAAAAAGCGCAAAAGTTAAGTGATGAAAGAGCTGCGATAAAAGTAAGAAATACAAAAAGTGGTTGGCCAATTTGTATAGAATTTCCGTGTTAGCTTACATAAGTTGCTTTGAGATTTTGTAGGCCTTTGTGAGACGAGAGAAGAAAAAAAAAAAGAAATATTTTAACAGCATTTCCGTTACTTCACTCAGCCACCAGCCACTCACTCTCTCTCTCTCTATTTATTTGAAAACTTTCTTCTTTTGCAAAGGCTTTTGTAACATTTTTTGTTTACTCATACAGCCTCACACTACTCCACTGCTCTCATACTTTGGCACACACTTGCGCCGGGGGAGCTTGCAGTTGCTTAGACGCGCGAGTCATCAATTGCAGCCGTGGCGGTGGCGTCGTTTAATTAAAATCTAAAGCCATTTGCATGCCACGTACATGCGACCAACACAACACAGTTGATAATGATGATGAAAAGAAAGGGTTCAATGGGGAAAAAAGAAACCACTTGAGTCACTCACTTTATCGTCTTTAAGCGCAGACTTTGCGTATTGAAATGTAAAATTAGCAGTCAAAGTGCGGAAATGTGAAGTGAGTGGGTGGTATTAGGGTACATGTTGCTATTATCAATTGGCGTAACACTAAAAGCGCATTGGGACTATAGAACCCAACAAACTTTAATTTTCACTTTTTAGAGGTGTTTTTATTTTGAAAATTGACATCAGACATTATTCGCTAATTTTGTTAGTGTGGAATATATTTGAACAGTATGTAAAATGTTAATTTTTATGTAAATTTTGTTTGTATAAAACTTGTATTGTAGAAATGTGTTATAACCGAGAAGTGTGAGTTGTGGATCACATGTGGATCGTAAGTGGATTGCATGTGGAATGCATGTTTTATTTCAAATTTTTTACTTTTAGTCATAAAAGCGATGAGTTTTTGACAAAAAAGTAAAGTTTTGTACACTTAATCTTTAGTTAGCTTATAAAAATTTGTATAAAACTACGCTAACTTTTTAGAGTAGTGCCATTAATAACATCTATAACCCGTTTATGATGAATATTTTGTATAAACAGCATTTTCTTTTGTGGATCATATGTGGATCATAAGTGGATTTTATGTGGAACTTAATTATTATTGAGAATGCTTTAGACAAGCTGAGAGTAACATTATATCCAGTTGGAAACATAAATATTACTTTGGTAAAAACTGCAGCTTTGCCATATCTACTAAATTAGTTGAGATACAGTTGAGATGTTTTTGAAGAGCTATTGATGCTGTGTTGGGAAACTATTGATATACTGTTAAGGTGCTGTTGACAGGTTTCTTAGGAAACCACATTACTGAATTGTAATGCTTTTTGTTAAAATAAAAATTGAACTCACACAAAAATGCATACTGGGTAGCTTCATATCTAGTTGCCCACCCACTGCCCGCTTGAGAAAAAGAAATAATTTATGCCAATATTTTCATTTCTAACCAACCTACATTCGAACGCCTACTAACCGTGCAGCGGCACAGCATTTTCGCGTAAATAATGCAAACGCCACTAGAGAATATGCAGCGTTATAAATTGTGGAACGTGTGAGGAACAGAAAGGAGTGTAGGCGGGAGGGTGTATTGAGGCATAGAAATTGAAAAATTGCAATTTCACTCAGTTGGCGCACAAGCAGTTATATGCGCTGGCGAAGCACAAGAAGAGGAAGAAGAAAGTACTGTAGCACAGTGCAAAGATGAGGATGAAATAAATTTGTATGTGCGTCTTCAGCACCAAAAAATTAAAAAAAAAAAAGTAAAATAAAGAAGAAATACGACGCTGACGCGGCCTGTTAAATGTTGATTCAAGCGACGTTGCTTCGCTGACTGGCGAAAGCCTTGCGGAAGTCTTGGTCTCAAAGGATTTTTTCCACTTCCTTCCTTAGAGTAAAACGGCAACTGTTGTGGCTTTGAAGTGTAAATCATTGTGGTGGCGAAGACGACAGCACTGCGCAGAAATGTATGCAACGAAGTGAAGTGTTAAACAACGCAGGCGAGAAAGTGTGGCGGAGGTAAAGAATAGCATAAAAAATTGCCACTATAACTGTAACTCAGACTTTGTCGGTCGGCAGTTAGTATATGGTAAGCATAAGAGAAAACTGAGTGGAACAGGGATTGTGTGGTTGGAAATTTTTTGTGTGAATTTTTTACTACTTCTACGCCATCAAATGCCTTTCAAGTACTACCACGACTACTGTAAAGCACAACAGTTATTACATGCAGCTGACAATTTCCTAATAACGACAAAGGACAAACTTAATTGGAATTCAATGTGGCGCTTCAAGCAAAACATTTTTCGTTCTTTCGCGCCAAGCTGGTTGGAGAGAGGGCAGTGGAATATTTGCTACTTACATACATTTTTAATGTTCACACAGCAGGAGGGTGATCGGAAAATCGTTGTTGCTGCTGTTAGTATGGTTAAACGAATAAGCGTATTGGGATCAAATAATTTAATAGTAATGGAAATTTATTTAAGTTTTACGCTTATCGCGTTTATAATGGCAAAGAAGTGTAGTGAATTATATTAAAGTATAATGATATACATACAGGCGTAGGCGAAAGTGGGTGTCTTAAAGTAGTAGAATCATTTTCTTGTAATAAATTTAAGCCGTTTTCATAGAAAAACCAGAAATGTGAATATATTTTCGCTTTGAAATGTTTTTAACTACACAATTTCTACATATTACTAATATTAAAGATATCAAAAAGTGTTATTAACGCCTTTAAGTTATCATAAGAATGTGGAACGTATGTGGATTGTAAACGAAACGTGACTTTTTCTGCATAATTTTTGCAAAAATATCATTTTAAGCGATACAAACAAATATTTCTGCTTTTCAAAGCCTGTGGATCGTAGTTATACTATGTGTGAACAGCAAAATTTATTAATTATTTTTTTGAATCAGAGTTTGCTTTGAGAAGAGAATTTTCTACTGAACACATTTGGGCAAAGTCAGCTTGTCGATACATAATAATTCATGCCAATTAGATATTCATAAAAAATTTGTGGAACGTATAGTTTTTATGTGTAAATAAATTTTTTTCTTTATTTCAAACTCTCCGCTACACTTTTGAGAGCAATATAACAAGCTTTTTCTCAGCTTTCTAACAACTGCAAATAGTTAAAAATAGTGAAATTTAAATATTGCTTAAATTCATAAACTGCCCTTTCAATTTTATGTTATTTTTAAATATTTTGATATTACCATGTTACAGTTTTAGTAATTTTAGCGCACAGGCTGCATATCGCATGATTTGTGTTGGTTCAGTTGTTTGAAATGTAACTGGAATCCGCGTAGAATGTAAATTTCTTCTCCATTTTTTTATGTGAAACCACTAATAACTTTGTTTTAGTTAAAAATATGCAATTAGTAAGCGATTTAAGCAGTGGTATATATGTGGAACATAAGTGGATTGCATGTGGAACATAACTTTTTTCCAAATTTCCACTTTCGGCAATAACAAGTAAGGTGTTTTTAGTAATTAAAAATAATTTGCCACGTTCTAAGTATAAGTGGAACATAAGTGCTGAACATATACGCCATTTGCATGGTCACGCGTGTAAACATAAATAATTATATGCTCATTAGTATGCCTGGCATTGCACAATTAATAAAAATTAATGAAAAATTCTTCAACTAAAAACATTCACTAACTGCATATAGCATCCTTAGAGTTGAGAATGTGTAATTAATATAGATATGTACATATGTACCATACATATATGGGTGTAAGGGTGTGCATGTGTGCGGACTGTATTAAATTGCGTTGACAGCAAGCTAAATGCTGTAAAGTTCACTTTAGCCGTCCTAAGCTTGCCAAAAAGCGCCATGATCTTAGTGTTATTTAGTCTTCCTTCTTCTTCTTCTTCTTTTTTTCTTATTTAATGGTATATGTACGCCTTCCCTGCGCTGTAATGCTGTCTATACATATGTGACAAAGGCATTGCTTTCTTTCTCGATTATTTTTTTTTTATTGTACTTTGCGCACCGAAGTCAATTGCTCTTGAAATTCCGCAGTCACCAAAAAGTATTCACAGCAATAAATTCCACAAACGATACGACGCAAGAAGAAAATTACGAAAAAAAAACAAAAAACAAAAACAAAAACAAAAGGAGTCATCTACTTGCTGTATGTATGTGTATATAATATATATATAAACGAGTATTGAAAAAAAAAAAACAAAAATTAAGAAAAGAACTCAAAATGAACTGTCGAAGATCGTAAGACAAACGGGTAAGTTTCTTGCCAACCCGCGACTCATTGCTACAAGAACAACAGCAACAGCAATACTTGAGAGTTAAGTGTTTTTTGTTGTTGTTGGCTGACAAGCATGAACTGGAAGGAATCTCTCTCTTGTGTAAATAAATATTCATTACTCTCGAACCAAAGGACATGAATGAAATGAAGTGAGTGCGAATAAAGTAAATGCCAGTCTGTGTGTCTATATGTGTGTATAGGTATGGTATGTATATGGGTGCACAGCAAGTAGAAGGGATATGTAATACGAGAACTCAATATCTGTTGAACCCTCTGAACTCAATCGTCAATGAATAAATTTTCTACCGCCAGCCAGCGAGCGAGTGCGATAACTGAAAACAAGCAAAAAATATTGCAAAAGCAAAAAAAAACAAAAATACTAAAATAAATGAGGAATTCGAAAAACAAAAAGACAAATAATCAGAAACAGCAGGATAATAATCAGAAAAAAGTACTCTGCGTCCATTATCCTTATCATGAATGGCAATCATAAAGTTTTCGCCTTCCACAATGCCCTCCAACCACTCCTCCACCCAACTAGAGGATGCTTGCGGCGATGGTTGAGTTCATCATGTCGCTGTTGTTGTTATTGTTGTTGCACGCTTACATCGTTGTCGCGCCACAGTTGGTCAAGAAGCGTGAAAGTAAGTGGGTGGGCGGGTGTCGTGTCGAGTCGAGTCGAGTGCTAAAGGAATTTGCCGCCAAAAACATTTGGAAATTAATGATGCAGGCGGCAAAAACAAAAACGACAAAGAGGACAGAACGAGAGAGAGAGAGAGTGAAACAAGAAACTCAAGCAAAAAATAAAAAAAAAAATAAGAACAGCAACGAAACAACACAAAACTCTAAACAAAGACAAAAGCAATAAGAAAGTTGATGCGCTCAACAGCAGCGGCCCTGCTAGCGGGGAGAGCGTAGTGAGTGAGAGAGCGCACATTTATTTGGTTTTGGTAGCGTTGTGGCCTTCTACTTGGCGACTGCTGCCTTTATTGCTATTTGGACAATATTTTTTGTTTTTTTTTTTTTTTGTTTAAACAACTTGTGGCTGCAACACATTCCATGTGCCACAAAAGTTTTCCATCGATTGGCGGAAAAAGTTGGGGAAATTGCGATATTAACTATGCGGCGGCAGTGAAACAAAATTGTAGTTCAATAAAAGGATGCGTCGCTTCTCGGGCAGTGGCTGACTTTTGCTTTTACTTCAGATTTAGTTTTTGCTTTATACCGAATACAATTTTTCTCTTTACTTTTTTATACATTTTAAGTCATTTATTTAGGTTTTTTTTTCGCTCATCGCCTTTATTTTTGTTCAGCTACTTTTGCGTTATTTATTTACTTTTGTTTAATGTTTTTAGACTACTGTCTGTCTGTCTGTGCTGCCTCTACTGTGTGCTATTGAATGCGAAATGGTTGCATTTGATACTGGTTTCCAACAACAGCATTAGTACATACAGACGTTAGAAATGTACTTAAGTATTTTTTTTAACCTCTTACTGCTTCTTCTTACTTTTATATGCATATAATTTATTTATTAATGGCAGTTTTATGGTGTAGAAGTGGAAAATTGCATCAAATAACTTTTGCTCACACCATTAAACGTATTATTGTAGCTAAATATATTGGCAAAAAGTTGATTATGTGACAAGAAATATAGCGATCTGCAGCGCTTTTAAAGAAATGTTCTCTTTATTGAAATGTAGAATGCATGTGGATTGCAATTTTTTGTATAAAGAAAATAAGATATTTCAAAAAAAGGGTGCCAACTATGCGGGAGTAGGGAAAATATAAAAAAATCAATTTGTGGAACCTATGTGGATCGTACATTCTAATAACTGAAATTTAAATTTGTAAACCATTTTATTGTTCGCTCGGAAAAATAATGTTATTTTACAAATAAAAAAGTGTGGAACGTATGTGGAACAGAAGTAAAAATTCATATTTTCAATTGAATTAAAAATTCAAATTAAGTTTGAAACCTGAGATACAATTGCGAAATAGTTCATAAGAAATTTTCGTTTTTTTAACAACTACAATATTCTACATTTAAAAAGAAATTACAAGAAATACAAAGAAAAAAAATGTTTCAATAATAATTTTTAATTGAAAATATAGCGGATTTGGTGGAATAACAAATTTGAAACATTTTACGGTGTGGAACGTATGTTGATGTTATGTGGAACATAAGTGGAACGTATTTAATTTTTACAATTTTCAGAATCATGCGTCTGTAATTGAATTTTCATTTGTGTTACGTATTAAAAGCTAAATTCCTCGCACTTAATAGAGCTTGAACCACTTTTCCTTAAAATTTAAATTTTTTGTTCATTTTGGCGCTTTTTATAACCATTTGTATGCATTTAATCCCACATCCTACAAGCGCATTTCCTTAAAATACATCTATCGAATATCTGAACGCAAAAAATGTAGTCTGTCGTCCTATTGTCGCCGCCGCAAGCATTTACTTTCTTTTCACATTTAATAAAAACGCTAAGAAAGAAGAAAGTATTTTTGCCAATATGTACTTAGGCGGGCCTTTCGAACCACATGGAACTCATATGGTGACTGAATACCCAAAAAATATATACACATACATACACACAAGTAATTTGCCAAACAGCAATTTGCCAACCTTTTTTTCGACAGAAAAAAAATATATATATAAGATGTATAGTATGTTTCTATATTCCTTCTTACTGTTTGTTAGCTTATCCCACCGCAATGCAGCCACATGCGCATACATTTTTCATGCATTGTCAAATAAATTTTTTCAACGACTAGACAGTAGAGAGTTCGTGCCATGCCGCAGCTTTCTACGTTACGTTACGTTACGCTTGTTGGTTTGGTTTAGCTGCCATTTGCTCTTACATTGGCAGGAGTTTCGAAGATTTAGACGCGCCATGACGGCGGCCAATTTGGCATGGCTTATGCTGTATACTTTTGGTTTTCCTGCAGTTAAAATCCTTGCATACAAAATCATTATCGGTTTGGTTACATTTTTGCTTTCACTATTCGAAACTGAGTTGAGTTGAGCCTGCCTGCCTGCCTGCCTGCTGAGGCTTGTCTAATAAAAGTCTAGTCATCATCAGCAGTCGGTCGGTCCTCATCGCCGACACTGTCTGCCGTCGACGAGTACAAATGAACTTAAAGTGCATGGTTTTGGTACGGCTCGGCTCTGAGGTGTTGAGTAGCTGTGTGTGTCATACAAACTTGAATTTTTCCATTTTTTTTTTTTTGGGTTCAGAAAAATTGCCAAATTTTCTCTTAGTAACCGAAACGTGGTATGAATTTTTAATATGTCATTTGTAAGGCATTGAACTTTTTTTCATTTATTTTGCCTTAAATGTACAACGAATATAGTATGCATTTAGCTATTTGACATTTTCATCTAAGTTTGGTATATTTTGTGTTAAGTGCATATATACCTATTAAAATTTGAACCAAATTGAAGCAAAGAAGCAGACATATCTTTTTAATTGTAATTTTGATGTGTGGAATCTATGTGGATTGTATGTGGAACATAAGCAGAAATGATTATTTAAGCTTAAACCCAAGTACGGAAGTTTAGTACAATCTTTCTTCATTCATTTTGGAAGTATAACATGCCGGCATATGTGTGGATTGTAATTTAAATTCAAAATTAGAACATAAGAATGAAAAGGAAAAATTAAAATTATTCTGCAGTGTAAAAAGTATGCATAATTATGCGTTCTAATACATATTTGATGACTTTCGCTTTGGTACTAAGTATATATTAATTAAATTACACATTAAATTGCAAACTTTTCCTATATTTCAGAGATATTCATTAAGGTAGTGCAGTTATTATTTTTATATAACATTTTAAAAATAAAATGTGTGGTTTTAAAAATATTTGCCTCAAACCACTTCGAAAAAAAGCCATATTGTGGAATGTATGACTCGTGGACATTTAATTTTATTATTATAAATATTTAAAACGAAATGCGACTTGCTGATTAATATTAGCAGCATGCCACAGTAATAACTGTGCACCATAGTAGTTGTGAAACGTAAAGTACAAATATTTTTACGGCCTAAAAGCTTTAAAGAAGTTAAAAACAGATTTTAAGGCTTGGAATTTTGAAATTTTCAATGTAGAACGTATGTGGATTGTAAGCGGTACATACTTATATTTGATTTTTTTTATAAAAAAAAACAGCAGGAATTAGAAATAAATAATATTGGCTAGACATTCGAAATTTGTCAATGTGGAACATACGCGTATGTTATGGAACGAAAGGATAAAAATATTTTTTATTTATTAAATTTTCAACCAACAACATGCAACAAGTCTTCATCTCTTCATCTTCATTGCCAAAACAAAAATCGCTCAATATATCTTAAATTCTTACTTTCCTCTTTGCACAAAAATTTAATTTCAATACATTTTAATTTCGGAAGAAAAAACAACCACCAAAATCCCTCTGCCTTATTTATTTTTTCCAAGTAAGTCGTTGAATATTTTGTTTACTTTACAGTCTCGTTTTTTTACTTCTTCTGCTTTAAATTGCTTTGTATTTTCCTTTTTATGCTGTCACTTTGTTTATATAGATTTTTTGGAGACAATTTTTTTTTATGCTAAGCTGTTGTTATTAGACTTTATTTCAAAAGGCAAGTCAAATCAAAGTGCGCTAAGCATGAGGGAGCGGTATTTCGCACACCCACCCTTAACAGGAATAGAAGGTATGAGTGAAAAAATCTTATTTTTTCATTTCCTTTGTATTGAGCTGTGTAGCATAGCGCGCTATTAATCAAAAATTTGTTACGCTCTTCCGCTGCGGGTGGCTGACAAACGCGTTCGCGTGCGCTCGTGTACAGGACTAATCAAACATGAATAAATTACTGGAAGTACAGGCATGCATACGCACATATATGTACATATGTATCAGCGTGTTAATAAACATGTAACTAACGGTAAGTGTTGTTAATATAACCAAATTTATTGAACCTATACCACCTTTTGGCCAACTCGGCGAACTTTTGTCCAAACTTTTCGAAAAGTCCATTGCCGTTACTAAAGCCACGCAGTTTCATAATGTATTGCATGAAGTAGGCTCAAAAACTTTTTACTTAAATATATATATTTTGTAGAGAAATTGACGGAATTAGTTATTAATCTGGTAAATAGGCTTTATAGAAGTTTTGGTATGGAAATTTTTGTAAATATGGTTATAACGTGAGTGTGTGTGGTAATTGACATTTCATTAAATAATATATTGAGGAAACTTTTGGTGGAATTAAGCAAGTTAACGCGCTTTCAGTATGCTTTTGAGAATTTTAGCTTTTAAGATTTGAAAACGATAAGTGATTTTTAAGTAGAAAAACTGAATGGCAAACAATTTTCGCTTCCGGTTATCATACTTCTCCTCAAAAAAAACAAAAAAATGTATATTTTCTCTATAAGTAATATTCTATTTTACGTTCTGGAGAGTAACTTTGTATTGAAAGAGACCTAATTTTTAACCAAAACGAATATTGTGCTTTAAAGAATTATTTATTTTATGCGAATAGTTTGTGGGACGCATGTGGAACGCATGTGAAATGTACATAAAGTCACTAAAAACTTAGTTATTTGAAATTCACAAACATTTTTGGTATATTAAAAGCCTATTGCAAGAATTTTTTATGTGGAAGCTAAAGGAAAATACACAAAAATGTACAGTTTTAATAGTGTAAAGGTATAAAATACATAATTTATGGCAAACATTTAATTTTTGTATGCTCTACTGCTTTAGCGAAACAATTTCTTATGTTAAACACACTTTTCATAGTGAAATATGTGTGGAACGCATATGTAGATTGCGTGATATTACAAATTTTCAAGAAATTTTAATTGTACAGTTAAATACAGTAGCTCATAATAAGAATTTTATGGTGGAATGTATGTGGAACATATGTGGATCATGACTTTTTAAGCAAAAATATAGATTCTACATATATTTAAACTGTTGGTGTTTTTTTAATATTTCGATGAAACGTGTTTTGTTAAACAAATTTCTAAATACACAACTTAAAATCTAACCTACATTGCTTGGTCCGGCGAGTTGTTTTTCAAAGAAATAATTTTGCTTAAGTACATTTTCTTAGCTAGAAAAACATTTTCGCCTATAAAAAACGCCCTATAGGAGTTGCATGTGTATGAAAATGCTAAATAAACACGACCTCAATGCATTTAAATGCCTTTCTGTATACTCTACGTACATATGTAACTTGACTTATATACATACCATACATATGTACATACTTACTTAAATACACATATTTGCATATATAAGCCATTGTACGCCCGATTTGCTTGCCAAATGAACAACAAAAGCAATCATGCTAAGCAGATGAGCAGCTAAAAAGACGAACGTATGATATCAAGCAAGGATATTTGCCTGTTTATGTATTTGTTTTCATCTGTGTGCGGGTGTGTGTGTGTGTGTGTGTATTTGTGATTATTTGTGCTGCGGCATTCGGCAAATCGACAACAATGCTTTTCACACACAACCAAAAAAAAAAAAAAAAAAAAAAAAAATGGAGAAAAACTAACAAAAACATTTAGCATACAATACCATAATGGGACAAAAGCACGTCGCCTCACAGGACGAATCGCCTAAGTATCGAGTGCTCAAACTAAATTGTAGTGGAATAGAGGAATTTTCAAAAGTACTGAACAAAAAAAGGAATAAATGAGAATATTTGCTATGCCTTCGACAATACTCTGAGCGAAAATCCAATCCAATACTCGTCGCATACTCGTAAGTATGCATCATGCATTGTAAATAGATGAGAAATGATGATGAAAGAGAATAACAAAAAAAAAAAGAAGTAGTACTACTAAGTACAAGTAGTAGCGAAGAGGCAAAAAACAAAAAAAAGAAGGAAAAATTGTGAAATTCTTGAAAATAAACTTGAAGCAAGGAATCGTTAGCATTCGAGTATTTCAACTCAAGTACTGTTAGAATTTCTATAATGCGGCATTCTCCTTGTTGTAACGTTGTTTTTTTTGCACTTTTTTCTTGTTCCCTTTTAGTATTGTAGTATGACTATGCGGCCGCTCTAACACAAATACGTGTATGTATGCATGTAGTTCTTTCATAGAAAAAGTTCCCTAGAGTCACATCCAATCAAATTATTCCAAACATGTACTCGTAAATGCCACAACAAGCAAGCAACTAACTAAGCAGCAAGCGTAGTGCGGGCGAGAAGCGTGCAAAGTAAAGCAGCGAGTAAGCATACACTTAGCCATTACATGCATACTTTCATACTTTAGTTTTGTACTTATTCACTTTACACATGTATTGTACAAGTACGAGTATGCATATATAAATGTGTATGTGTGTGCAAATATTGCACAATAATGGCACAGACGGTGGTCACATGTGGCTGCCATTAAACAAACACACACATACTAATGCATATTCATTTGCTCTATGGTATACGTTTTCACCACTATTTTCCAACAAACAAAAAAATTGTTTAGTACTTTCTTTACTTTCTTATTTAGTAGTATAACAAATTATTTTTTATACCTACATATTCCTATACTATTTTAGCAATTCTTTCGCAATATTTGTGCATTTTCTCACACCGTTTTGGTCGATTTTGCATTTCGATGAGAAATCAAAATGGTAGAATCCCTAATGTCATGCCGATGATAAGTGGAATATTGTTATGGCATGCAAAGCAAAGGAAAATTATGAGAATAGATAAGACAAGAGAGGGTGAGGTTAGTAAAAAATGGTAAATAGTGTTGTTTTCTTGCAACATATAGTTAGTAAATTTATAAAATGCAGTTTTAAGATGTGGAAGCTATGTGGATCGCATGTGGAACGTAAACCAAAATTTACAGGAACTTATTATTTTGGATTTATTTCAATCGTTGGTTGGCTTTTCTGTAAAAATAATATAATTTTTGTTGTGGAACTTGCATGTTAATGGCGTGCAACAAATTAAAAAATTAAAAAACAAGCTGAGAAGAATACGGAGCAAGTATAGTATTTTATTTACTTTAGATATTATGTAACAAAATGTATTGTAAAATGCGTTATGTCAATAGACTGTATATAGCATTTTAGAGGAGCCTCTGGCAGGGTTAGGGGCTGAGTGGTTTTGAAGGAATGTAGAAAGTGTCAAATTAAAAGTACTACCAACAAATGTTTTATAAGAAAACATTGTGTATGATAAATATTTCCCTTGATGCTTTTCAAAATGAACTTTTCTATTAAGTAAATTCGTAATAAACTGTGTGGTTTTCTTCTTATTGGGTTGTGCAGTTAAATTTCTAGCGTATGTCCAAAACAATGTACGTTGCAAATTTTTTAAATAACTGCAACGAATTTGAAATGCAAAATTTTTGTTCTAATGCAGAACTTTTTTGCTTAAAGCGAAAAACGCGTTTTTACGGTTACCATTTGACACCTTTTTGTTGCAATTTTTTATTTTTATTTATTTTTTTTAAAATAAGCAATTACATTTAGCTATTTGGTAAAAAAAAAAAATATTTTTTCATTGGTTTTAAGTTGTGGCACTAACTTTTTAGTGTGGAACTTAAGTGGAACATATGTGGATTTTTTATGAACTGTTTCATTCTCCATGTTTTTGAATTTTTGAAGTAATTTCCGTTGAGTACACGCAGTTCTTAGTGTGGAACTTGTTTTTTATGGTGGGGAATGTACCTTTGTAGTTAGCATTCCATCGATTTCTTGTAGCAATTTTAAGTTTTGCGTAAAATAGAGCTTCTTAGGTAATTTTTTTAGACTTAACAAAAAAAAATTTCAGCTTTACTTAGAGTTATTATTTTGTTTTATACGATAAAATTTCAAGCTAATTTTTCAACAAAAAAATATTTGTCCAGCAAATTTAACTAAATTTTACCAGCAACAAAATAAAGCTCGGTTTACCTCATTTATGTAAGAAATTTGCTCCATAAAAAAATGAAAAATATTAGAAATGAGCGAAATGGGGAAAATAATAACTTACTGTTGCCTTTAAGGCGCTACATTGTCAAAACTAGTTGCTTGAGAAGTATGCAAGTGAATATCCGGCTGCTGACTTTTCAGCAAAACCTCCATACTTTGAACAGCTGTCAGCGCTGTGGCCAGAACTTTCTGTGCTTTCATTTTCATTCTATTTTATTTTTTTAATTTATTTATCTTTTTATTTAGTTATTTGTACACACATACATATTAATCTATTGCAGTATATGCCAAATGAAATTTTCATGTTTTAAATCCGCAATTCAACGTTGCCAAAATTCCCACAACACTCTTCAGTATCATAGTCGATAACAGTTAGAGCTAAAGCTTTACATATAAAGGAGTAGTAGTGCTCATTGTGGAGTGACGTGAAGAGAGGTAACTAGAGAGTAAGATAAAGTTATGCTATTATTGCTGCTTTGTTTGCAATTTTTCAACATTTTCCACTACAATACACTTATTTCGACTTATTTTTGCTACTATTTTTAATTTTTTATTTTATTTATAATTTTTTTTTGTATACATTTTCTTTTAAACAAGCAATGCTTGTTGTACTTCACTTCAGCTACTCTACTTCTTGTTCGCCTTACAACAGCTCCCAGCATTGTAACAACAGAAACAGGTTGTTGCAATTTTGTTAGATCACACTGTAAATATGTTGACAATATAGCATTTTTTGTTTGAACCCCCGCCGACGTAGGAAAAGAGTATTACAGTGTCTTGCTTGCTTTTGCTTTAACTCCTTACAGTTTCTTTGGCGCTATTATAAGTATTTATGTATGCATGTATGTATGTATATCGGTGTGCAAGCTCTCAATAAATATTTCCTTAGTAAAATCCATGTTCCCTTCTATTATTGCTACTTCGTCGTCGTCAGGATATGTTGTACAATATTATCTATTGCAGCATATTTGAAGGCGCTTTGGCGTCGACGCTTGAAGTGAAATGTGTGCAACATTCATGAAAATGACACGCTGCAAGCGGAAAATGAAGAGGCGACAATGCGAGAAGACGTGTACAGCTGGCGACTATAAGCTTAGGTACATGTGTGTAAACTTGCTGAGGAGACTAGCGTATTTTTTAGGGCATGAGTATTAGGGTGTCTGGCAAAAAAAATATTTTTTTAGTTTAATTTTAAATTTTTAAACTAAAGAGTTTTATTTGAAAGATTTTAAACGCTATTTTGTGAGTTTGCCGTGTAGTACAGCGTGGCGTATACGTAACATTTATAATATGATCAGTAGAAAAAAGTCCATGTTTAACACTGAATTATAGAAGAAAGAATGTATCTAATTAAAAATATTACTACCACAATTTAATAGCGCATTAAATTTACCATTAACGTTTTTAGGCACAATTTTAAAATTTTACCATCTTCAAGAGAAAAATATTACTTGTAAAATGTATAAAAATTCCTAACCTTTTTTCTTAAATAAGTTTTTTCTTAAGTTACTCTAGCTCTTGCCGACATTAGTAAAATATTTTCGATGCATTATGCAAAATGAAAACCATTAAAGTAAGTAAAGAACACCCTAATATTCTTTTAGCGTCCTCTAGCTTGCCTTCTACGCGTGTGTCTTATCAGCAATAACCTTTGAAAAATTGTTGAAAATTTGCCTTAAAGCAATTTCGCGTAGATTATTCGCTAAAAGAAATCTTGTTATTGCTGTGGGTGTTGCAGTAATTCTAAGTTGTACGTATGTGATTTTCGTATATAAAATATTTTTTTTTTGTCCAACGTCTCACATCGCCATGTAATAAGTAGATATTGGCTGAAATTGACGTTGCTGCTGGTAGAAAATATAATTTATTGGGCTTATTTATGGAATTTAATAAAAACGGTAGAGAATTTTTGAGACTTTTTTTTAACTTTTTGTTTACAGGGAAAATTGGCAACACAGCAAATATATAATTTTAAACCTACTGGACACTCAACTGCCTTAACTACTATTATTCTCGTAATAAATTTAAAAGAGGCTTTGAAATTATATTTTTTTAGATATGTAAAGGTTAGTACTAGAGAAAATTGGCAACGTTGCTAAAAGAAGTGAAAACTACAAGCACAAATCTCTTAAATGCCCTAGCAATAGTTTAATACTATTATAAAAATTAACTAGTAAATAAGTTCTACATAGAGACAGTGGCATGCGAGGCTTTAACGTGTGGAAAATTGACAACGTTGTGTTGAAAAAGGCACTTTTTTAATTACACAAAATTATAATTATATAGACAAATATTGCATTTGAATTATCAAAAATTTTCGGGAGTTTTGTTTTCAACTGAAAATTGCCAACATTGCAGCTTAATAATAAGAGAAAGAGGGAACAATTATAAGCACTGAAATCCAGCTGTCATTTTCTAACGTTTCAAAATGCAAAATACTTTAATTCTCTTGGAACTAGGACAACTTTCGAACACTACGAAAATTTGTAAACATTTGTATATGCTTTGACAGTATCAGCGGTTAGCACTTCTTGAAAGGAAAAATTGCAACATTGCATAATAAAAATTGTGAGAATTATTTCCTAGGAAATTTTGAATAAATAAATATTTTTATTTAGAGGCATTTTAAACAGTCTTTTGGAATGCCGTAATTTTTCTGTAGTTTTAATTTTTACTGAAAATTGGCAACATTGCAAATGAAATATTTTTGGTAAATTGGTTCTTTTTGAAAAAAAAATCTTTTTCTTTTAATTTCGAAAACATTAATAGTGACCCGCAGAAAAAGAAATTTGTCATAGAAGAAACGCAACTATTAGAGATTCAATGAAATGAAAAATGGCAACATTGTATAGCGAGAATGAATAAAAATGGCTTTTCAGTATATTTTTATTAATGAAAATACTTTCTTTGAGTTTGCAAAACAAACATTATTTTCTCAAAAATACCGTCAGATTTTTCATGGCAAGAAAAGTGGCAACATTGTAGAGTGTATTTCGAAATATACCGCATTCATCGATGGAATTCAAACTTAATAGTTTGCATTAATTGTAAGAAACGTAATTACTAACCAGCAGAAGCAATTACAGCAAGGTGCCATTAAAAAGAAACAAAATCAAACAAACAATAAAAACACTTCATTGCAACAAAGTTGTCTTCATCAAGTGTACCAAGCCAATCGAATAAAAGTAAAGGAAATATCACCACGATGACGATGAGCGGTGAAGTATTGAAAACAACAACAGTAGTAAATTCATAATGCAGTGAAATGAACGAAAAAACAACCAACTCCGACTATGAGTAGTAAGAATCAAAAATCAACAGTCATCAGCATGCAACATGCAACAACAGGACAGACAGTCAGTCAACAGCCAGTAGCCAATAAAAAAGACTTCCTTGCTTGCTTTTATGCAGCAGGAATGTCGAGAAGAAAACGAAGCAGAAGAAGTAGGGTAACAGTCAGGCTTGTAAGCAGCAGGCGGACAGACAGTTTTTGTGCAACATAAGCAGCAGCAAATGTTGCAAGTCAGCCGATAGCATTATTGTTGTTGGCTGTGGTGTTGTGGTTGTGGCTCTGACTGTGTGGTTGTAGTGGCGGAAGCGGCGTTGTGGAAAATTTGGTACAAAAAGCCTAAAAGGAAGAAACAAGAAACTAAAAGGGGAAATAAGCCAGAAATATTTACTATGCCACACTATGCACATAAATATAATACATACACATACCTATATGTATATATACATAGTTGAGGTGTAGGCGAGTTGGCTCAGTCAAGGCGTTCGAGTGCATAGCCGTTGAGTGGCAGGTTGCAGTTGACAATGAAGTGCTGTTCTCGTGCAGCCAAGTTTAAGGTGGGTGAACAGACTTAATTTTGAAATTGTAGGCAGTCCGTAAGTAGTGAAAGTACAAAAATGTGTGAATTAAATTTTACTGCAGATTTTAAGATATTTTGCCAAATTTGTTTTCTCTTAAAAGAGGAAAATTGAAAAATTATGAAAATTGGCAACGTTGCACTAACAATTGCAAGACTTAAGTAACGAAATTGCAAGAAATATAAATTAAGATACAAAAACTATAAAATATCAGTAAATTTAAGTGACTTTTTGTAAGAATATAGCATGCAATGGAAAATTGGCAACGTTGAATGAGAAATTTAAAGAGTTCTCTAAATATTGAACAAACTTAAAATTAAAATTATTAAAAACTTTGCGAAAAAAGTAATAAATATAGCAACTTAGACCTTTGAGCTAGGTAAACCCATCAACTGAAAATTGGCAACATTGCATGGACAATATAAATGTCTCCTTTGCGTATTTATAAAAAATACTAAGCAATTCTTTCGACAAAATTGAATTAGAAATTGAAGCAAGCTCAGTCGAATAAATTTAATGATGCAAGAAAAATTGGCAACATTGCTTTAAGTAAAGTAGGCCTAATAGTGATTTTTTCCAACATCAAAAAACGAGTTTAATCAGAAATAATTTCATGCAAGTTGTTTTGCGTATGAAAACTGCCACATGCAGAAAATCGCCAACGTTGTTTTAAAAACTTGGTTGTTATGGAAATAATGTCAACAGTGAAAAAGTGCCAACGTTGCATAGAAATTTTTAAGAGCTTAATCAAAAAATAAAACTGAAATTTTGACAAAACTGTTGGAAAAATCAATCAAAGCTGAAATCGGCAGAAACTGTGTAAATTGAAAATTGGCAACATTGCGTCGGCAAATGAAAGGTTGTGTTTTTAGAAATATTTGTGCTGCAACTGTAGACGAATATCTCTAAGGAAGCTCGATAATAAAGCTGAGCAGTGATTGAAAAGAAAAAATAATATTAGGCAGCGGAAAATTGGCAACGTTGCTTGAATAAGACTGCAACAGTTACGAAATTTTTAACTTGAAGAAGTTTAATCAAGCTAAGAATATGGAGTTAGATGAAAATCTATATATACATACATATATTTCGATGTTGTAGAAATACGAAAATTGGCAACATTGCTGGGAATTTTTTTTTTTTATAAACAACACTTAATATATGCAAAATTTTTTTATATACATTTAAATCAACACTTAGGTGCTGGTTCAGGCCAGCTAAGATAATTAGCATACCTTCGAAAAGATTGTACTTGTGTTAAAATTGGCAACAACGCAAAATATAATCTTAATAAATTGATTTTTTTAGTCAAAATCTCAGCATTTAGCCAAAGACCCACCAGAAGATTCTCGCTAAAAAACTGCATATTTTCCTTATATATACAATGTAGCAACAATAATGAGTAAATTTCAGTTTTAAATAGAAATTGCAAACAACAATTGCACACACACACACACATACACACATGCGCGCACAAAAGTGGCAACTTCTGCAAATCTCTGGTTGGTAAACTTTAGTTGAGTGACTGACAGTTGGTTTAAACCACACCACAAATGCAGAAGCAGTTGCAGACAGCGTGCCACAAATGAGCAACAAAATGTTGTTGCTGCCACACAATTAGAAGTGGCATGTGGGATTGTACACACACACACACACACATACATGCGCTCAAAATAATGAAGACAAATTTTAAAACTAAAAAAATGAGTTTAAATTAAAAAAAAAAACAACAAAATAAATTTAGAAAAAAATAAATAATAAAAAAAATTTACTCTGCAACAAACTAAACTGTTGCGCAAAATGTTGCATGTAGCAGTTGCAGTTAAATTTATAGACACTTTGGCGCTTTGGCTACAACCGCTAGTGTGGCTGTGGCCGGTCAGACGAGCAGACGGGCAGTCAGCGCCAAACGCAACACAATTCAGTGTCACACTCCCATACACACACACATTCACAAACATTTACACATTTAATTATATGTAAAAACATGCTCGCCAAGCGGTCAACAGCCAGTCGTCGCTCTCGCTTGTCGTTTTTGCTTTTGTTAATTAAGAATGAATGCTGCCTTGCTATGTGGCATGCTGCAAATTATTATGTATGCATTTGTGGTAACAACACTGCCAACAACATGGCTAACACAAAAACAAAAAAATAAAAAAGAAAAATAATAATAATAATAATGTGTAAACCGCAATAATAATAACAATAATAATAATGACAATAATCACAGCAACGCGTTGCAGTCTAAGCTAAAAAGTAAAAGTGTGTTGCAAGCAAGTTTGTACATTTGTATACAGAAAAATGGTGAAGAAACAGTACGATAATGAAAGAAATAATAATAATAAATTACCAGCAGCTTGTAATTGTTATAATTGTTGTTTTCTTTTTATAAATTTCGCTGTGTTTCTTCAGTGTTCTCAGCAATGTTTTACTTAATGTTGCACTTATGCATGTTTTTGTTGTTGTTTTCTACACTTTTTTCCTATTGCAATAATGATGTTTAATTATTTGTTATCATGTTGTTGTTAGAGTTTGTTGTGCTCACCAAAAAGGTTTACATTTAAGTCTGGAGCGAGATCAAATATAAGTAAAAATATTGACCAGAGAAAATTGGCAACGTTGCTTCGACAATTAAGTGGTTTCGGGTAGTTATGGACAAACTGGAGAGATTCGCTTTCAAAAAAAAAAAACTCACAAATAAACCTGATATGAATTCGAACAGTAATAATAATGCTAAGCAGGGAAAATTGGCAACGTTGAATAGACGTTTTTTCGCCATTTATGTACAAACTGTAAGTAAATCTCTAAAAAAATTGTCACATATAACTCTGAGATGCATTGGAATAGAAATAAGAACTTTATAAATATAGAGAAAATTGGCAACGTTGTGTTGATAATTAAAATTTATTTTTGGAAAAAATAATATTTTTAAATAAATTGTAAACTTTATTTTTTTTAAAAGCTCACGTATAGGTATATCTGAGATGCAAAATAAGAGAAATAAAAAAATCATGGAAAATTGGCAACGTTGTATTGAAATTTTATTTATTTTACTACATGTAGTTGCATTCTGTAGGCAAGTATCTCTGAAGAAAGCTTATATAAATATTTTATACGCGATTGAAAGCAAATACGTATATAAACCAATGAAAATTGGCAACATTGCTTAGAGGAAAGTTTGTCTATTATGAAAAACTCATCCGAAAATGTTGGCAACGAAGTGAAAAATATCGGTTTAGATATTAATCAATGTTTAGAAATTGTGAAAAGAGGAAAATTGGCAACATTGCATTTTTTTTTTGGACATTCAACAAAAACTAAAGACTATCAATGTTCTTTTTATAAAGTAGATTGAGAATAAAACAGGGTGCAAAAAGAAAATTTTCTCCTTGAGTACGTCCGTTTTGAGCTTGAACAATAAATAAATATTTCGCTTCAAAAAATATTTCAAAAGCGAACAAAAAAAAAATAAAATAAATAATATATTTCTACCAAAACAGTTTCATAATTTCACTTAAATAAATATGAAATATTTTTGAAATGCATGCCAGAAGCGGCACTGACTTGTGCCAGCAAACTTTTTGATATCTCATAGTTGGTTGACAAAACGAAAAACAACAACAAATACCCCGAAGAAAGTACAGCAAATCAAACAACAAAGGAAGTTGATACACATACAAATATAAAGTTAGTTAGCCGTATTTGTTGCATTTTCCTAGCAACAAAACACACTCGAGGCTCAAGAAAATCATAATAATAATTTTAAGAAAAAATGAGAATAAAACAAAATTTAACAGCACCCCGGAACTGTCAAGCGAAGCAGTCTTAGAAACGAGCTAAAGCTAAAAATAAAAACTAAAGCAAAAAAAAAAAAAAAATATTTTTCTTTCCGACAACAAGCACCATAATTTTCAACAAATGGCATGTCATCTGTGGTCATTGATGACCAGCCAAATGCATAGACAAAATAGAATATATAACTTTTACATTCCTACAACTGTCGCTGGCAGCAGTAAACTTTGAAAACTTCAGTGAGTAAAAAATAAACAAACAAATAATTACAGAAAAAATTTCTTTGAAACACTTATCCAAATGCTTAGGAGGAAGAAACGAAACACAGATGGGGCGGTGAGGAAGAAATAATGTTAGAGTGAGATAGAGAGAGGGCGTTTCGAGAGAGAAAAGTAGAGTGAGAGAGAGCGAGAATGAGAGGCTGAGGAGAGGAGAGGAAAGGGTTCTAAGGAGTACTTCAGAAGATAAATTTATATTAAAATTGAAGTTCAAGGACAACATATTGGTACCTCTCTTACTGAATAAGTGGGTAAGAGAGAATATTATAAAGTGCATAACGTAGTTGAGAATTATAGAAAATATCCGTCTTCCATTACCGTTATCTTCACCTCTTTCAGTCATATGTAAGTCTATATACATAATAAATATATATAAATACTTATAAACTTATACACATGACCATGAATTCTTGTCTGTTCATTTTGTGGAACAAGTGGAATTTCATGTCAAATGCATTAAGTGGGCGCCACAAATTGACATTTGGCTAAATTAATAAATGAGCAACATGGTTAATTGTAGAGTGAGACTGGCAAGTAAATAGCTAAACAAACTTTGTATTTATGTTGCCTCGGCAATGGAGTATATGTATGTGGAACTTAATGTGTGGTATAGTCGGAATTTTGTAATTATTACCCCTTGGTGGAGAAATGGAATGTCAATATTGCAAGCTTAGTATTTATTTGCATGCTTACATACATACTCATATATAGAGTGATTGCTGCTTTATTAAGCCAAAAATATTTGTATTTATATGTATGTAAAATATGTTTGTGTAGATTATATCGTAATTTGTGATATTAAAATAGTTTATAATAATTTTGGAGATTGTTAATCTTAAGAAACTACAAATTTATTTAATTTCGTTATTTTTTGCTTTTCACGAGCAATTAGCAAAAAAGAAAAAAAAAGTAGAACTTATTGAGAGTTATGTTCCACATTTTTTTTTGTCAAAAATTGCATAAAATTTAAGCGCATTTAATTGACAAATATTGCGGAATATATATATCCATTTTTGAATTAGTAATTTTGTGGAACGCATTGGCGAAAAGCAAGTTTCAAGTAAAATTTTACTTACAACTTTTATATAGTAAGTTTCCAAAGCAAAATAATAATGTAGAATGAAGAAAAATATGTGATTCACTATACATATATTATATAAAAAAAAAAAATAATCCACTTTAACAAAATTTTACAAATTTTCATTTAAAGTCGTTAATGAATTTCCATAAATCCGAAAAATCTCCAAGCGAATCAGGTAGACAGCGAAATCATGCTTGTGAACATATTGTAGACACAAAAAATTTGCACAAAATTACTTGTGGAACGCATTGATAGATGCTTATAATACTTTTCAGCTAAACTTCTGCTTATATGAGTGGCTATATTGACGTCTAAGTGTGTGAAAAAAAAACTTTCCAAATCAAACTTTAAATGGCAAATGTGCTTACATCAAATGCATAAAACGAATGCAGAAAATACTAAGAAATTAGAAGGAAAAATAATATAAATGCAGAGAAATGACAATAATGACACTCCAGCAAATATTATTACAAAAGTTTTGCGCATACAAGTGCATTGTGGAATGCAAGTACTTTGTGAAGAATTCTTCCGTCTATGCTACATTTCTATTTTTTCAATTTTTCTATTGGAGTTCTTTCTTCTTCAGTGTGGCGTACAGGGTAGGCAAGTGTAAGAAAATGAGTAGGTACGTAGGAAAATTTTTTTTAAGTCATATTAACGTCGCTCGAGCTGAAGGACAGCACTTTTTAAACCATTTTTTTTAATACTTCTTTTATTTGGATAATTTTTAATTTTTTCATATAAAATTGTTTTAAATTTTTTAAATTACATTTTCAATTCATTTTAGAACTTTTTGTTATACATATGTGTATATTTTATAACATTTTTTCCTTAATTTTTAATCTGTTTTTTTTACTTTTTTTGTTTATTTTGGAAAATTCTTTATATTTATTTTACATTTTTTTCTAATCTTTTTAACCGAATTTTCAATTTCAATTTTATTTTCCAATTATTTTTTACTTTTAATTTTCATGTTTAATCTATTTTAGTTCTAATTTAAAAACAGTAAATATTTATTTTTAATTGTTTTAAACATTTTAAGGATTACTTTATTTTTTAATTTAATTTTTGACTTATTATCTTAACTTTTGATCAAACTTTTTTAATTAAGTTTTCAATTAGCCGCATCCTTTTTTGTATATTTTTTTAACATTTATTCCTTAATTTTTAATCCGCTTAAATTTTTTATTTGTTGTTTGTTTTGGAGATTTCTTTATAATTATTTTTCGCTTATTTCTAATCTTTTTAATAATTTATTCTACCAATTTTTTTTTTGCTTTTCATTTTTATATTTAATCTAATTTAAATAAAAAGTTAATTTTTATTTTTAATAATTTAAAATTTTAAAGGATTACTTTATTTTTATTTAATTTTTCATCTATTTTTTTAACTTTTGATCTAATTTTTTATTAAATTCTATTTAACAACTATTTTTTAATTTTTTTTAATCGAATTTTGATTTCATTACTCATATTTAAAAATTTTTAAAATTTTTTTTTGTTATTATTATTATACTTATCTAATGTTATAGTAATTTTTATTTTTTTTTATATTTTCCACGCTAAAATATTTCTGCTTCACATTCCACCCTATCGTTATTGTATTCATCATGAGGGCGAAAGTTACATGAAAATCAGCAATTTTCAAAGTCGCAGCAGCACAAAATAACAATGTAAAAAAGAGCAAATAGAAAAATATAAAAAATTACGAATGCATTGAACGCAATTGAATGTGACCTCTGTGAGGTGGTGTGCTGGTGTGTGTGTTCACGTCTCACACTCACACAAGAATTCTTATGTAAATGCGAAAAGTTTTGACGACAGCATAGCAGCAAAACAAAATGCTGAAGAAAATCGTAGTAAAAGTTGAAAAAATAAATATAAAAAATTTCGAGTTTTTTTTTTGTAGCAAAAATTCCACTCTTTTGCAACCATGCGCAGACATGAACTGAACATTCAATATTTTCGCTGATAATTTCTACCATTAATGCAAATATTTGCCAAAGCATTTAATGCACAGCGCAGAATAATCAAAAGGGGAGGTTGGATGACGAAGAAGAGAAAAAACTGCGAAAATTGCCAACATTCCAAAACACATACACACACACACACACATACACGCACCACTAAAACCATTGTGGCACATTAGAAAATATTATATTAACTCACTGGAATTTTTGCGCAAGAGTAGTAAAGTTTTTGAAAAGTAGATGGCAAAAAAAAAATTGAAAATAAAAATTCAAAAAATGCTGGCAATCATTGAAGGAGCAAGTAAGTAGTAAAAAAAAAAATAACAAAAAAAAATTACTTAAAAAAAATTCTTAAAAGTTCACGTCGCACATTTGCTGGGTCATGTTTTTGGTGTTATCAGAAAACATGCAAAATTACGTAGCAAAAGTAGAGGCAAAAAAAAAAAAAAAAAAATACAACAAATACTTATAAATAGGCGCAGCAGTTGCGTAAGTAGTTGAACGTTGCCATCAAGTCGCTGCACTGCGGGCGTACAAAGTTTTTGGCAGAAGTTTCCTAATTTTTCATGCACTTTTCCTTCTCTCTGGACAAGCGAGAGTAGTTCCTTAAACAAATTTTCATCACCCACATTTTTTTCAAAGCAATTTTTTTTCCCTTTACTTTATCCGCATATTCTTTGCTGTTATCAGAAGTTTGTTAATTTAAAAATATAAAGTTGATTTATTGAAATTATTATTGAAGTAAGAAATCGTCGTCGCAGTGTCATTTTCCCACAAACAAAAAAAAAAAACTAACCAAAAAAAATTAAAATGAAAAAAAAAAAAAATAAAAAAATGTGAAAAACTTCCACTGCAATATTCTGACAGACGCAAAGCACTTACTTTAAGTGCGGTAATTGCAGTAAATTGTGGTCAAAGCAGAGAAAATGACAAGTGAATGTGGTGAGTTGATGCAGCAGCAATGATTTCTTCAGATTAAATGAAACTTTGATAGAAAAACTCATACGTATATTCTACAGCAGATGGAGTATACTGTGTATTTGTAAAGACCAGAATAATAAGAAAAACCAAGTATTTAAATTTAAAATTTGCTTCGAGGAAATTACATCATACATAAAGTGCGGTTTGTTTATAAAGGCACGAGAAATAAAGGGTTATTCACGAAATATTTAATATGTACTAAAATCTAGTTAAATTTAGCTTTAATTAATGCTAAAAAGAAGAAAGAAAAACAATACATTTTTGTGGATTACATGTGGAACGCATGTGGAACATGCTAAATTTCTCCTCAAGATCGCATAGAATGTCTATAGTTTCATGCATTTGTAAACTGTAAGCCCTTTCTAGTGTGGAACGCATGTGGAACGTATTAATTTTGCTTAAAATTATAACATTTGGAAATTCTTGGGGAACTTTTTATGCGGTTTTTATTCATTTTTAGACTAAATTGCAATTGCTATGCATAATATGTATGTGTAAAATTTTAAAAATTCATTATAATACTCGAACAAAACCACTCTGTGTGGATTTCCATACATGGAAAAACAGTTCATTGTAACCTTTTTCATCAGAAAATTTGTTAAAAGACAAACTGCTTTGACACAAGAAAAATATGGAAAACGAAACTCAAATTTTTTGCCTGTAAAAGCTAGGTATACTGCTAAAATGAAACCAGGAAATTTCAAAATTTCTTGAAATTTATCGTACCATATACGAGCTTGTAAAATTCATGCGAACCTCATCAAAAAAACAATTTTTTGTATATTGAGAGCTAAGAACTTTAATATACTAATTACTAAAATGGCTGTGAAATAAAAGTTAAAGGAAGTTACATAATTTAATTTAATATTCATATATGGCAGCCTTTAGAACACAGGTGGCGTAACTCATATTATTGTCATCATTGATTTAGGATAAGTAAATATCTCAAATAACTCAAAAACTATGTTTGTTGCATGTCGAACGTACATATATGAAGCATGTTGAAATTTACTTGACAATTGTTTAAAAGTTCAAATTGATTTGTATATTATAAATCTGGTCATATTTCAGAGTGGAAGGTATGTGGAACCTATGTGTATAATGTGGAACTTATGTGTAACATGTGAGAATTCAACTGAAAATCGTTAAAAATTTTAATAAAATTTAATTTTACAAAACTAATAAACTCTTAAGCGGAATGCATGTGGAACTTATGTGGAGCGTATGCTAAAAAATTCGAAAAACCATTAAATTTGATTTTGAAATGCTCATACCGCACCACATAGAGTATTTCCAACCAGACAAGTTGTAGAATTTTAGACGAAAGGGGAAAACTAACTGTAAATTAAACAAATTCGATAGATTTAGTATTTGAAAAATTTATTATCAATTAAAAAATATTTCAATCGAAATACCGCTACACAAAAATAAATCTATATACACAAACATATGTTTGTACATGCGAATTCCGGCTTTTAAATTTCGGAAAACCGCATTTAAGCATACAACATACTTAAATATATATATACCATATATATATATTTATATACATATGTACGGGTACACATGTGCCTACAAAACATACATAAATAAATAAACTGCCATTGTATTGGTGGGTAGGCAACGAAAAATGGCTGGGAATTGACCGCACTTGACTACTTCATTACCATGTTTAATCAGATCACCAACCAAGGCGAGCAGCATGCGGCATGTGGAAATTTCGATTGCTAGGCAGGTAAGTAGAAAATAGGCAGCCGAGAGATGCTCAGATCATAGTCAGGTCAAAATAACAACAATTTATGCGCGTGTGTGTATGTACATATGTGTGTATCGTGGAACGGAATGTATGCTAATTTCAATTGACGCGCATGCAACATTTTGTGGCACAACAAGGACTTGGCTATCTATGAACAAACATACGACCATATGGCCGGTGCAAGCTACATATGTATGTATAAGTAACTATAAATATATACTCGTATACATACATATGTATTCGTATAAGCATTTGAATGCATGTGGCATGTGGCTGCCTCTGTGTTTGTGTATGTGTGTAGGTATGTGTCTGTGTTGAGTTAACCAATTGACCATTGCCTATGCAGCTCGGTCGCCACACAATTGCAAAACCGCCAATATGCTGCACAGGAAAATGTATGTGTGCTGGTTAGCACACACACACACACACACACACACGCTTACATACAAACTCAAGCTCATAGCGCTCTTTGTTGTTCTGGTCTTGGGTTTTTATTGTTTCTCAATGCAGTGAATTGGTCAGGAATTCATGTCTGTGTGTGTGTGTAGTATTTACATAGGTAGATATAAATGCATCTGTATATACTTTGCGGTCGGTGCGTATATATTTGTAGATATTTGTGCGTGTTCGCATCATTGGCTATCATTGTTGCAACATTGAGCTTTGATGTTGCATGCCACTGACCACTGTGACCACAGTATCCACGATTTTATTTACAACTGTATTTTTGTACGCAGCACATACTCGTACAACACACACACACACATACATACATACAAATAGGTGCATGTCTATGTGGTTGTGTGTTGTTGCAATGATTGTTGCAAGTAATAAAATAAATATGCAAATGTACTCGTAAGTTGGAAATTTTATGCAATCAACTTTGTGTGGACGGTATATTATGCAAACAAAGCAATATGTGTGTGTATGTATATATGCATATATGTATGGTATATATGTATATTAAAATAAATATTTTTTCATTAGAGAAGTTTCATCAAAGCGAAAAATCAAATGTAAAAAAAAGTCCGGAGAAGGGCATTATTAAAAAAGTTCAGCGCAAGAAGGCTTTCTCTTCACAATACACATGCATACATACATAATACGCACATATAATTGTGAAAATAATAAAATTAAAATTTTTTTGTTTTAGAACTTTAAAATTTATTGAAACTTTCTCTAGAATTCGTAAATTTTCAGTTAAAGTTTTATGTGGGTTTGTTGTGGATTTCAACCGAGAAACTAACAGAAAGGGTTTTAAAATCAAAAAAAATGTTTAAACACTTGTGGATCGCATGTGGATTTTGTAGAATGCATTTAAAATAAACCAGGCTTTCCGAATTTCATTGCTTAAACATACAAGGAATAACAAGTATTATATGAAGCAAGATATTTTGTTCAAAACCACTGTGGAACCAAAGTGGATTTTGGGGCGTGCATTCAAACAGTCAGCTTTCGACACCAGAAATTGGTTAGAAGTTATAAAAATGTATCGGAATGATTATTTCTTTCTATAGTGTTTGTGGATTATATGTGGATCTTATTTTATACATTAAAATTTAATGAGAATTCAATTTTTTTACTAAAGATTTCACTAAATCATATTTAGAGATAAAACCATAAAATTTTAGCTTAGAGATTTTATTTGCTTCAATCCTTTCATTTCATTAAAACGCATTTATATTGCTTAAAATTTCTCAATTTTTCACTAACAATTTAAAAAGTCACATTTTGACACAAGTGACTTGAGCTGTGTATTATATCTATTTTTGTGCTGTGTGGAACGTATATATATCACATGGAACGTATTGAATATAATGAAAGAAAAATATTTGTGCAAGCAATGTGTATTATGTACTCGTGGAAAATATAGAGATTTCATTTGGATTGTATGTGGAATGTATTTGAAATGTACTAAATACATACCATATCACTCTTCAACTTCTTCATAACCAAAAAAAATTAAGTAACGGCTTCAGAACACCAAAGCTATTTTTAAAGTCAACATCAATTTGATGAATTATGGAGAAATTTCATTTAAAATATACTTATTTATATATTAGCAATCCTAAGTGATTTTTTTATCCATCCTGCCACATTACACACTACAATGCATAAAACAAAATTTTATATAGAAAAAAAAACATAAGCTCCTTTACATAAATTTTATCGATTTTACCGCAACCGCAACAAATCTACGATTATTGAGCAAACGTAACTGGTTATTAATTAAGTGATTTAATCCGACACCAGTGCCAATGACGAACAAAGCTAGCTGACCTACGCTCCATTTAACCAGGATGCAAGCACATATGTTCCACATGCCTATACCAATACATACATACTGTGAAAGCCATGAAAGCAATCAACCAACCAAATATGCAGAAAGGTATAAATATCCGCATGTATGCCTGTATTGTATACAGCGCTGTATGTGTGTGTGTTTCCGTTCAGTTGAACCCGACTGCTTGACCACAACTCATTGGTGACTTATTGACACTCGAACAATTGCATTCAGTATTCAACAAATATTCCAACAATCAAATTTATACACTTCTGCTATACGAAGGTATGTATGTGTGCACTCATATGGAAATATAACTGCATTTTAGCAAGTAATATATGTATTTATATGTATGTATTATTTCTTTTTTTTTTAGAAAATTCCACAAAGTCTTATTAGTGTTGGTTATGCGTTTATGGTGACACCGGCAGTATTTGTATTAAAATTGTATGTATAAACTAAGCATGCGAAGGCATTATGCGCCTACAGGTATGCTATACAAATTACAAATATATTGCATTTTAAGTGTAAAATTGTTTTAGTGGTCAAATTGCATTGGCTTATGTTAATTTGCGTATGGGCAGCATTCAGCAGTGGAGACGTTTGTGGTCCTCGTATATGTATGTAAGGGGATAAGTATAAGTTATAGGATAAAATGGAAATTTGGTAAATCCAAATATATGCCGGCTTGAAATGGATATATCGGCTTAAGCAAACGCCAGACAGACGAGCGGACGACAAAGTAGCTTTTATGTACAAGTATGCAAGTATGCTAGGGTGTGCCTTGCTAAGAAAATCCATAAATTAAAGAAAATGATAATAAAATATAATAAATTAAAGGAACAAGAATTGATATAAAACAAAATATAATAATTTAAAATAAAATAAAATCGAATAAAATAAAGTAAAACAAAACAAAATAAAATAAAATAAAAAAATAAATAATATACAATAAAATAAAATTATATAAAATAAAATAAAATAATATAAAATAAAATTATATAAAATAAAATAAAACAAATTAAAATAAAACAAAATAAAATAAAACAAAATAAAATAATATAAAATAAAATAAAATAAAATAAAATAAAATAAAATAAAATAAAATAAAATAAAATAAAATAAAATAAAACAAAATAAAATAAAATAAAATAAAATAAAATAAAATAAAATAAAATAAAATAAAGTAAAATAAAATAAAATAAAATAAAATAAAATAAAATAAAATAAAATAAAATAAAATAAAATAAAATAAAATAAAATAAAATAAAATAAAATAAAATAAAATAAAATAAAATAAAATAAAATAAAATTAAACTAAATAAAATAAAAATAAAAAAAAAATAAAATAAAATAAAATAACACAAAATAAAATAAAATAACACAAAATAAAATAAAATAAAATAACATAAATTAAAATAAAATGAAATAAAATAAAATAAAATAAATTAAAATAAAATAAAATAAAATAAAATAAAATAAAATAAAATAAAATAAAATAAAATAAAATAAAATAAAATAAAATAAAATAAAATAAAATAAAATAAAATAAAATAAAATAAAATAAAATAAAATAAAATAAAATAAAATAAAATAAAATAAAATAAAATAAAATTAAATAAAATAAAATAAAATAAAATAAAATAAAATAAAATAAAATAAAATAAAATAAAATAAAATAAAATAAAATAAAATAAAATAAAATGAAATAACATAAATTAAAATAAAACAAGATAAAATGAAAAAAAAATAAAATAAAAATAAAATAAAATTAAATAGAATAAAGTAAAATAAAATGAAATAAAATAAATTAAAAGATATTAAATAAAATAAAATAAAACGAAAGGAAATAGAATAAAATAATAAATATTAATATAAAATATAATATAATAATTTAAAATAAAATAAAATAAAATAAAATAAAATAAAATAAAAAAAATGAAAAAAAATAAAATAAATTAAAATAAAATAAAAGATATTAAATGAAATAAAATAAAACAAAAGCACATAAAATGAAATAATATAAAACAAAATGAATTAATACAAACAACAAAAAAAAAATAGAGATTACCGTAATGCTCTACAAAGCCCACATTTTCTACATATTACAAAACATAAATGCTGCAACCAGACAAATGAAACTTGAATACGACATCTGTTGTGCGTTATTAACTTGCAACAGCTTTCAAAAGTCATATAATTTTGCTATATGTTACAACATCTTATAACTCAAATGTCCTCAATGTACAAACGTTTTGGTATGCCAGATTTTGCAATTATTCCATATATAAAATATTCATTTAATATCATGAGTACATATACATATATGCGTAGACGCTTTGTCGATTGACAGCTTTGTAATTAGTCAATAGGCTTATGCGGTTAGTCGTTAGTTATACGATAGCATGCATTTTGGCAGAGCAAGAGAAATGAGATATGTGTGTGTTTGTGAGTTGGATATTAAGGAGAATTCCGGAATTGATGTCAAAATGTGACAGCTTAGATGGAAGTGTGTTTTGGTGCGTAGTATTTAAAGTATTTGTATTAAATGTAAGGCTGTTGTATATTAGTATATATATATGCATATACATTTATTGTATACTATAGATGCATGTACTTAATTAATAATGCAAATAGTATGAAATAATCTAATTTGTCATTTATAATTTGGAAGTATATATATCTCTGGCTTATATATTATTCTATATATTTTATATATTATTTACAGATTTTTCTTTAAATATTGCACAGCCTAGTTTTAAGTGGGAGTTTTGAAAATAACTAGAAAATATCAGAAGCAAAGGAAATGACTTTCTATTTCTACTCAAAATGAATATTTTTAAGCACGTTTCATTTGAAATTTGTTTTAAATAACGAATTTCTTAATATTTACAATTGACCAAAAAATATATAATTTACATGAAAATAAATAATACACTTGCCACATACCATTTACAACTGGCTTAAATTTCAGTAAATATACTATAAGCCAAATTAAGCCACATTGAGCGCCATCAAGTCACTGGTGAGTTTGTAAGTACTCAAATAATTTACATATTTTACTGATTTCAAACATTTATAACAATTTCAAAATCTAATTAAAAATCCAGTAAAAATCTAAAATTATTTCCATTACACTATATTATACACGTACGTACACACAAACATAAATGTAGCTGCTAAGCTGCAAATATTTATTGTGGTTTCAATACAGCTGCATAAATTCCCACAAAACACATTACCGTTAGCTATAGCTAGCTAGCATATTGAGCCACTACCGACCATTATCACTTAACCAAAAATAGCAGCAGCAGCAGAGTGAGCGGGAGCGGCGAGGAAGCATTAAAATGTAAATAAATATATTTAGATGTAGTTTTTGGGGAATATATGCACTAAAATTTAAAGTGAACTCTTCAAAAAGTAATAACGAATGGCGGTAGGGAGCCAGCAGCTGGAGCGCAGTGACATGAAATTGGCGCTCAAAGTGCAATTAAATACATAAAATGAGGCAATCAGGAATGTGGCAAGCGTTTTATACACATGTATTGTGTGTGTGTGCAATGAAGTTATAGCGCGTATATGTATATATATGTACGTATGTTTATTTAAATGCGCGTAAATTGACTTGTACATTTAATTTATTGTTATTTACCCGCATATGATAGAAAGTGGGCGATAACAACAGACTGATGCATGCATTCCCTGAGAGAGAAATTATGGCAAGTAGAAGAGTTGGATGTATAGATACGCATAAAATGTCTGTAAGTGTGTGTGTGTGCACATTAAATGCCGTTAATGCCACTTTTAACGTGTGTCACAATTTTTAATTCGCATATCACAATAAACTTGAGGCAGATGCTAGAGAAGTTGAGAGAAGGAGAAAAAGTGAATGGAGCGTAGGATTTGCCCAGGTTTAAGAGAGCTGTCAGAGCCAATGCGTACAATTCCCAGAAGAGTTTACAAGCAACTATGTTGCTTTAGTAAAAATATAAAAACAAAAGGCGAGCGCCAAAGAACAGACATTGTTCTAAATCTCTTTGTTGTCTCACCTATGGGAATGTAGGCAATAAATATTTTGAATTCATCTCGAGACACGTGTGTGAATAATACAGGTAAAGAGTGAAAGGCATTGTTTAAGTGCATACGTATATATAATACAAGTATGCAAAAATTAAACCACACTTTAACACAAATTAAACTCATATTATAAATATCTATACTAAATATTATATTATTCTTTTTAATTAACTTTACTTAATTTTATTTTCTGTAATTTACTTACAATTAATTTTATTGTATTTATTTAATTCTTTGTTTAATTTTATTTTTTATTTTATTTTCTTTGATTTTTTAATTTTATTTTATTTCGTTATTTAATTTTTTATTTTATTTTTTTTTTATGTAAATTATTTAACTTTATATAACTTTATTTCATTTTATTTTATTTATATTGTTTTATTTGTTTTTTGAGATTTTCTATTTTTTTGTGTTTTTTTATTTAATTTTTATTTTTATAATTATTTTAATTTAATTTAATTTAATTTTTTCCTTTTCTTTTATTTTGATTTTTTATTTAAATTTTATTAGTTTTTGTTTTATATTTTTAATTTTTTTATTTTACTTTTATTTCATTTACAATATATGCATATATGTACATACATACCTATATCACTTTTGTACATACATATATGAAATGAGCATAACTCATACGCGGTGTCTGCCATCGGATATATTACTTATCCGCCCCGTATGCTCGTTATAAATACAAGTACAATGCATATGCATTCTGTGAGAGCTAATAAATTATTAAGTGCAAGCAATAAATTTCAAATTAATCGTTGATATTTTATCTGAAATTGTGCGAGTGTATTTCGACATAATTATATTGTTAGCGCTATGAGCGAGTAATACGTGAGAACATACAGATATGTTTGCATTGTTTCGCATTCTCCTGAGTGCTGCACATACACCTGCATGCAAATATTTACGTATATTTTAAGCGACAACTATTTTACTGCGTCCGCCGCTCGTTATTTGCTGTTGGGCGTTTAATTTCATTTTTTATTCAAATTGTTTGTGTTTTTTTTTTTCGTCGCAGTAAATGTTAATTTTAAATAAATTATTTCGGCATTAAGCTATGTGCGTTACACATACATGCTGGCAAGTATTAATGAACGTTCGTGAAGGTGTTGTGGCGTAATGACAAAAATAATAAATATAGCTGTGAAGAGTATAACAAAAACGCTATAACAAAACTGCGCAAAACAATGATAATATAAAATAATGATGGCATAAAATAAAATAAAAACTGGGAAAAAGGTTCGCTGCTTGCGGCTAGCAATTATAATGACATCACGAATGTGTGTGAGAAAATGAACAACAAAAATTCTTGAACATTATGCTAATATAAATAGTAATATATGAATAAAATAAGATGACAATTTAAAATATCGTAAATTAAAATAAAATAAAATAAACTAAAATAAGGTCAAAAAATAAAACATATTAATATCAAATAAAATAAAATAAATGAAATAAAATAGAATAAAGTAAATTTAAATAAAATAAAATAAAATAAAACAAAGTAAAATAAAATAAAATCAAATACAATAAAGGAAAAGAAAATAAAATAAATTAAATTAAATAGAAGGAAACAAAAAAATTAAATAAAATATATTACAGTAAAATATATTAATATAAACAAAAATATAAAATATAAAAAAATATATTATTTAAACAAATAACATAAAATATAATGAAATAAGATAATATTAAATTGAATTAAATAAAATAAAACAAAATAAAATAAAATAAAACAAAATAAAATAAAGCAAAATAAAATAAAAAAAAATAAAATAAATTAAATTAAATTAAATAAAAGGAAACAAAAAAATTAATTAAAATATATTACAGTAAAATATATTAATATAAACAAAAATAAATAATATAAAAAATATATTAATTTAAATAAATAACATAAACTAAAATGAAATAAAATAACAAAAAATTAAAACAAAACAAATTAAAACAAAATAAAATAAGATAAAATAAAATTAAATTAAATTAAATAAAGGCAAACAAAATAATTTATTTAAATAAATAAAACAAAGTAAAATAAAATAAAATAAAAGAAAACAAAATAATTAAAATAAAAAAAAAATATTTAATTTAAATCACTGAAGCTAAATAAAACAAAATAAAATAAAATAAAATGAAATAAAAAAAGGAAGTAAAAGAAAACAAAATTACACAAAAAAATCGAAATTAAAAATTGCATAAAATAAATAAAAAAAAATGAAATAGAAAAAAAAATTAAAAATGAAATAATATAAAATATATTTATTTAAAATAAAATAAAACAAATTATAAAAACAAAATAAAATATAATCAAAGAGGTAAAAAATTACAAAATCATACAATTTGGTTTTTTATCTTTCAAACTAAAATTGCCAAAAAAAAAAACAACAAAATAATCCACATCAACCTCAATTATATTACCACAATAATTTTCGCGCGTCTTCAAATTTAATTCTTAATTTATTATACGCAAACAACAGCAGCAGCAGCAACAGCAAAAAGAGAAACAATCAAATTAATGAGAAAGAAACACAACAACAAACTTGTCATTTGCATGCTCATTGCAATGCAAACAGTTACCGCAGATATGATTTTGTAGAGTATCATTACTGGAGCGTGATCTTTTTTTAATTGCCTACTTAGGTGGATAATAATTGCAGAGCGATTGTTTTGTTTTTTTTTTTTTTTAAACGTGGAAAATAAGATTACAAAACTTGAAAAGATTATAAATATACATTAATTAAATAAATTGTTATAAGTGGTTTGCGTTTTGGTTAAAAAGTCTAAAACCTTGGGGATGGAAATGGTAATATTTTTTTATAAGAAAATATATTTTTAATCAAAAAAAAATCTGGCTTGACAATATAAAATAATTTCGCTTCTTTAAAGAAAATGTATATATAAGTATCAAAAAATAAAAAAAAATGTTTAAAGCACTGAAATTTTGTGTGACTTCATAGCGTTTTTTAGCATAATTAATTTTCATCCATCTCATATTACCCAACCCAGTGATATTTTAGCACTCAAAGCTGCACAACAACCCCACAAGCATCACCATCAACAGTCAACAGCCAACTTCAAAATTGTCACTTCATTAAACCGCAGCAAAAGCGAGCTAAGAATAATTTGATTCTTCGTAAGTTATCTTCAAAAACCCTTAACAATTTGCGGTTCATTGATTTTTCCATCTAGAATTTCTCAACTTTTACCAAATAATATTTTTAGAAAATCATTTACAATGGCAAGTATGTGTATGTGTGTGTGTGTGCGGCTGCTTGCCATTCGACACCAATTAAGTTGCACTAATTAACTGTCAAAATGTCACAGTTTCAACATCAACAACAACAAAAACAATAACAAAAAATAGCAACCTAAAATAAACCCAACACCTGAGAAGTAAATGTTAATGTATATATAAATATAGTTGTATGTATGTTAGTAGCGATTACTATTTGATATGAAACACCTGTGCTCTATCTGCAGATATTTACACAGATTTAAACAGGTAAATACCTATATGTGCATATATACATAGTATGCGCGTGTATTTGTGCCACAGCATCATTTATTATTGGCATAAATAAAGCCAAGCACGTTTATTTATTTTCGTTAACACACTCAACACCCCAACAGAAAATAGCCGCATTTCATATGGGTTACAACTACATTAGGGTGGTCACGCTTTAAGTCAATTCGGATTTTACATTTTGGGTGATCTCTTGGATTGAAATTGAATATTGTTTTTTTATTATTATTTAGTATTACTTATTTCATGTTTAGTATCGAAATATTATAGGAAATTTTGACACTTTTAAATTTTCTTTTATTTATTTATGTTTTTATTTTTATTTTTATTTATTTTCTGCGCTCAAGTTTAAATTTTTGAAGGTAAAAGTTTACTATTTTATAGTAAATTTAATGCGTTAAGAAATTGTGTGGAATTATTTTTTTCATAAATCGATTATTTTTGTAGTTTTTTACAATTCAAATTAATTTTGTTCATCATACGCACTGTTGTCCTGATATTATATTTCTACTAAAATTTACTTAAAATACTAAGCGAAGGCTGTTTTAAATTAACTTATTGAAACTTTATCGAAATTATTGATGAATAATTTTCAAAATTTAAGTACCGTAGGTACACCATGACGTATGCGTTACCAAATTATTTTTCCAAGCAAATTTTTATATAAACAAAAAATTATTTATTATTTAAAAATAGCAAACACTTTTTAAAGAGGGCTTCAACTGCTTAAAAATATTGCTACATTTTTATTTTATTTTTATTTTTTTTTTTGTATTTTTATTTAAATTTATTTCTTACTTATTTATATATTTTCGTTTGATAAATTAAATATTAAAAATTTTTTTCATTATGTATAATACACCTTAATAAAAATATTTATGCACAATAAAGAGTCATCAACACCTGGTTGACTATGGCGACCAACCTGACAAGGAGACACACCATCAATGCCGAAAAGGACGAAATGCCAAAGGGACAAGTAAACGTCACTCTATATCATTCACAGATATTTATACGGATGAACATAAGTGGATATGTGGGCATGTATGTTTATAAATATAGCTGTGTAAATGAAGGCCACTCACTACCAACCACTTCGCTCGCTTGCATACATCCACATCATATGAGCGATGAGTGAGAGGATGAGCGCCACACATGCATAATAAATAATGCCAAAAAGGTTTGCTACATCCACTTTTCACATACATACATACATATACAAGTAAGTTACAGTTATCACATAACTATACATATATACACATCCCATATACATATAGAGTCTACTTGACCATTGTCGTTCGCAGGCCGCAGTGAATAATCGAGCGGATACAATCATTTTAATAGACACTCCATTGTGTATGTTTGCATGGAGTGTCTGTACGTTTGTGTGTGTGTGCTTGAAAGTATACACTATGCAATGTAATTTATGTTAGCATAAATATGTATAAACATTATAGAGTACACGCATTTATGTGCATACATGCTTGTATATATGTTTGTAGACGTATTTTGGGCCGCTGCCGGTCAAATGGTCATGTTTTGTCACCCTAGACAGCCAGACAACCTTTAACATACATACTCACATAGGGTTTATGCGCCTGTGAGTATGCAACAATAAACAAAATAAATTATTGAGATAAAATTGCTAGCAATTTTTTTTTAGAGAGATTAAAATTCAAATGATATGGTAAAAGCGGTTCACAAAAAGTTGGATTTTATGAAGTTACAGATATTAATAACCGGAGATTCTTAATAGCCAGCAAATAAGCTAAGGTAGGTTGTGTGTGGGTTAACCCCAGCGCTTTGACCACATTGTCTCGTTAACAAAATTTTCCACCCTATAATTTTACGATTTTGTACTTGTTTAGATTACACGCTTCTTTCATCTCACATATGGGCTAAAAGTGGCTCAAAATGGCTCAAAACGGCTCAAAATTTTTCAAAACGGCTCGACGTGAGTTAAATTTCAATTTCAGTAATTTATTTTTGTATTTTGCTCTTCATAGCGTCAAATTATATTATTTGAAATCACAAAATTTAAATGGAACTAATTTTTTTTGAATTTTTGCTCATTGAAGAATAAACTTAGTTGAAATGGTTTTCAAATACAAAAAACAAAATCAGCTATCTTTTAAATAATAGCATGTACATTTTAAATATCAACGTTCATTCGTAATTAGATTTTGCAAAATTTGAGTTTCACTCAAAGTGGCTCAAAATGGCTCAAAATAAGTTAATTGCGAAGCTGAAGAATTGCAACCGAAATAAATTTAATTTTTTATTAATAAATTGTAAATCGTATAGTTTCGTACGTGTTTTTGTTGAACATTATATAATTTTTATTTACATATTGTGGCAACCATGCTCAAAGTGCCTCAAAATGGGTAAATAATAAAATAAGCTAAAAAAAAAATAACACATTGAGCAAATATTTCAGTAATTTGCACTTTAAATATCTTAAATTTCGACTGGTAATTATGTTGAGGCTAGTCTCAAAATGGCTCAATATAATTTAACTATAATAAAGGTTGGCTAAATCGTTTAAAAACAAACTCGTAAATTTAATATCTTGACATTTATAAACCAGTTTATTATTATTAATCTTTTGTGTTCACAAAAATAAAGAGCGATTCAATTTAAAATGTCCCTAAGCTATTGCTCAAAGTGGCTCAATATTCGTTTGCAGTTAATCATTAACAATATACCTCAATCAAGTCGACATATTCATAATTTAATCATTTTTTTTTTACTTATATTAATATTTTTAGATAATATTATTAATACTTTTGTTACTTATACGTGCTTATACATATACATGCATTTTTACAATTTAGCTCAACATGGCTCAACTAAGGTTAAACGCCATTCAAGCTCGAAGTTATCCATAGAAATCAGTGGCGCAGTATTTGCTTGATATAAAAATCAAATTGATTTCAAAATTATAAGCAAATTTTAATGTTTAAACTTTTTTCTGTGGCTCAAAATGGCTAAAAATGTACTAATAGTTCATTAATGAAAAATGAACTTATCTAAAATTGTTTCCTCATTACAAGTGTACAATTTCAACCAGTTTAAACTTGCCAAATTTATTATGCTATAACATATGCACTTTTACAAAAAAAATCAAAGTGGTTCAAAATGGCTCAAAATGCCTTTAATGTTAAATAATCAAAAGGAAACTAAGTTTAAGTTGTAATTAAAATATAAAAAAACATTTTTTGGCTGATTTTCACACATTTATTAATAATTCTTTCATAATTAAAAAAAAAAAATTATCTTATGACTTAGCTCAAAGTGGCTCAATATGCAATAACTCTTTTGTTATGAAGCCAAATCTTTTTGCAACAGCTAAGAACATTTGAAGTGACCCAATTGAAACCATTTTTATGTCTACTAAAAAAATTTCTTTAGTAGTAAAGCTTACTTAAAGCTTTGCAAAGTGAATAATATGTGAGTGAAAAAGAAAATACCAAAAATTTAAGTTCACTTCATTGCAGACCTTAACTATGAGACAAAATGTGAACGCTTGCCACTTAAAATATAGACTTGAAATAATTTCCTGCCTTCTCTACTAGCTAATAACGCAGCTAAGCTAAGTAAATATTTGAGTACTAAACCAATAAAACTGTATTGGTGTGACATTAAATCTGAGAAGTTTGCAGCATTTGTGCGGTGTTGGTCGGTGAGTGTAGGAATTTTGCTACTACTAAAATCCATTAGTATCATTTCGACTGGCCACTCAAGCAGAACACACTTTGATATTAGAGTTTGGGAGATATGAAGGAATAATAAGAAGCAGACTCATTGAGTAGACCAGCTCGAGATGAAGATGAGAAAATAAAATAAAATTGCAACAATAACAAAGATATTGTCTTCGCAGCTGATAAAGGCAACGCCAATAAGGTAATATGCTGTCAAATACAGGCAAGCCGCAAGTAAACGAATGAGCAGAGAATTTGAATGGAGTAAATATGTAGACAGACAGGCAGACAAAGGTAGATGATGAGCTGGCAAACAAACAAATAAATGAATTTCCAAAGTGTCTCTGAAAGCTGCAGATAACCAAGAATAGTTAGCTTTCTTATAGACACCAACACAACAACAAAATCTAAAATGAAGCCATTTTCTGACAATAGCAACAACTTGTTTTTATAGATCATTTATTTTCTAAATAAACATGATGGCTTTTAAAACCACAAACACATACCCACCTACACCTATACACCTAAAGTTGTTATATGTATGTTTATCAACATGCAATAAATATTAAGAAGCATCTGTTGCATGTTGCTGCACTGCACATCTACCCAGCAAATGAGGTATATCTAAAGGCGCATTAGCTTAGCTACTGTTGGAAGTCTTAGATGTTGTGTTGGTCATAAAGAGATGCCGTTGCGCACATTAATCTGCTATAAATGGGTTATGTATATACGACTATACCCGTTTTCATACATATTTACAAACAGCACGGCCATTGAAAGCATTGCACCGGAAAGTAATGGAAACTCTTAAGCTATCTCTCTATATACATTTAGGTGCACAGCAAGGTAATCATATGGAATGTACATACATACACGTACATATGTGTATACAGATCATTTGAGTTTAATGCGCTGGCACCAATGGTTGGGCGGCAGGAGTGTATGTGTATGCGTGCTTTGATATTTTAGCTGCTTGGAAGCATATTTATAAACTTATGTATGCGCATGCTGTGAAATTCTCAGTGGACACCTGTAATGTAGAGTATGTGTTTGCAAGCTAATGCTGTTGCATATAGTATTTTTTATGCTTATGTATATGTGCACACTTCAGGGTAAGCGTTTGTAGCGTAAACAAATTATTTCAAATTAAATTTTAATTATTTAATAATTTAAATTTTAACTTTAATTTTAATTTTAATTTTAATTTTAATTTTAATTTTAATTTTAATTTTAATTTTAATTTTAATTTTAATTTTAATTTTAATTTTAATTTTAATTTTAATTTTAATTTTAATTTTAATTTTAATTTTAATTTTAATTTTAATTTTAATTTTAATTTTAATTTTAATTTTAATTTTAATTTTAATTTTAATTTTAATTTTAATTTTAATTTTAATTTTAATTTTAATTTTAATTTTAATTTTAATTTTAATTTTAATTTTAATTTTAATTTTAATTTTAATTTTAATTTTAATTTTAATTTTAATTTTAATTTTAATTTTAATTTTAATTTTAATTTTAATTTTAATTTTAATTTTAATTTTAATTTTAATTTTAATTTTAATTTTAATTTTAATTTTAATTTTAATTTTAATTTTAATTTTAATTTTAATTTTAATTTTAATTTTAATTTTAATTTTAATTTTAATTTTAATTTTAATTTTAATTTTAATTTTAATTTTAATTTTAATTTTAATTTTAATTTTAATTTTAATTTTAATTTTAATTTTAATTTTAATTTTAATTTTAATTTTAATTTTAATTTTAATTTTAATTTTAATTTTAATTTTAATTTTAATTTTAATTTTAATTTTAATTTTAAATTTAATTTTAATTTTAATTTTAATTTTAATTTTAATTTTAATTTTAATTTTAATTTTAATTTTAATTTTAATTTTAATTTTAATTTTAATTTTAATTTTAATTTTAATTTTAATTTTAATTTTAATTTTAATTTTAATTTTAATTTTAATTTTAATTTTAATTTTAATTTTAATTTTAATTTTAATTTTAATTTTAATTTTAATTTTAATTTTAATTTTAATTTTAATTTTTATTTTTATTTTTATTTTTTTGTTTTAACTATAGCTTATCCTTATTGGTTTTAGTCTTTAAAATGCTACAATAATAATAATTGTCACTTTAGTTTATTTTACTACTTATCTACAAACAAATATACCATGCTTAGGTATATTTTTTATACATATTCAAATGTTTACACACAATAGTATCTGGATATGCATGTGTATAGAACTTCATATGTTGGCATTTAGGCTACTAAATATTTGTTTAAAACTGTTTTTGTTTATTTTATAAATTTTTTCTTAAATAGTTATTGGCCGAAATTGAGCCAAAGGCAAGGTGTAGTATATTAAATAGTTATTGTTTTTTGTGAAGTTTGCATATTTATGTTATATAAATATACAGTTTTATTTATTCAAAGGTTCTCAGTTACAAATATCGATAAATAAATTTATTTATTGTTCAATATTTTATACTTTTAAACAAATAAAATTAGCAAACAATTTTGTTTTTTCTAAGTTTAAGCTTAATATATTTAAAATTGAAAAAATACATGTATATGTATTTCCATACGTCGACTATGACTCCGAGCAATTAAAAGATTATAATGAAGAAGAAAGAGAAAATTGTTTCACAAAAAGTAATGCAAAAATTTAATTACAAAACGAATTACGCACAAATCCATCAAAATTAACCGCAATTAAGTAAGTTTGGCACTCTGCAGCCAATTTGGCCACAACTGCAAATAACTGCGGCCTCAACGCACACACACACACACACACAAACTTCGAAGCAGCAAATGAAGTATACCGCAAGGCGTTGGAAAAGTAGAAAAAAGAAAACTTTTTTTTTTGTTTTGCCATTTGAATAATTCAATTTTACACCTTGTGGCATTCGTCAGAGCGGAGAGGGTCGAGACTGAAATGTGTAGGTGGCTGCATAGTAAGCAAATGCTTCCAGTTACCCCAAAATATAAACGAAAGGAATAGCGAAAAAGAACACAGAACAGACGAAATTACTGGCAGACAGTTGTTGGTGAGGGACAAACGAGATTGTAAAATTGAAAATTTTTTTTTGTTATTGTTATACTCAACTTCTCTACTCGCCTCCGCCATTTGTTGGCTCAATTCTGCGGCTTATATTGGACATACACTCGACAGCTTTCAAAAGTGGCTGACGAGAGTGAGTGGTAATGAGTGGAGCGGTTGGTGTGATGGTTTGAGAGAAAGAAGCGACTAATTATTATTATATTTTTTTTTTTTGAAAAGAAACAATTTTTTCAGAAATAATTTTTTTTGTCAAAAAATAAACAAACAAAAAATAAAAATTTAAAAAATTTAACAAAAATACAATATTACTATGATTGAGCTTTTATATACGCGAATTAAATTAAGAACAGAAATATTTTTTTTTTTTAATACACGAATAAAAATTTAAAAAATTAGCGTTAATGCAAAGAAAAAAATAAAAATAAACTGAAAATAATCAAATTAACTGGCAACATTGCTAGTGTTGCACTTAAAAATTGCTCCCTTTCGTTTCGAACTGATCTTTTTTGCATTTTTGTACATATATTTTTCACACTTTTTTTTTTGATAATTTTTTTTAAATTTTCTATTCCTGGCTGCTTACGCCACATTCTGCGCTGCTTTTCCGCAATTGCCATGCTCAAATTTCTATTATTGTTTTTTGTTTTCTTCAGAAAATTGCCAATGTGTGTAGAACGAGCATACATATACGAGTAGGTATTTATGTATGTTAGTATGTGTGAGCGCACGAAATGGCATGCAACACTTTGCGGCGCCACAATTGAAATCAAAAGTAATTCACTTAATTCGAATTGGGTTCCAATGTACATTTTTTTCTGTTTTTGTTCATACATAAGCGGCTGTCCTTTTGTAGTTGGTATTGTTGTTGGTGTTGATGCTGCTGACTACGCTAGCGGTGGCACAAAAGCATTTACGTAGGCAAAAAAAAAAAAAAAATGAAACAACTGAGCTTTAATAAATAGAATAAAAATGTGGAAATTACTACGAGCAGTTTATTGAGCGCACAGTGGGATAGAGCTGAGGAAATTAAAAAAAATCATTTCTATAAGTTTCATATTTTTTATTTTTAGATGCAAATTAAAAAGACCATAATAAATATGTAATAAAAAATAAAAAAAAAGTATTTATTATTTAATATGAGGAAATTAAAACAATTTAGAAAAAATTAATTTCTAAGTTTTTTCTTTTATTGTTAGATGCAAATTTTTTATTTTAAATTTTAGAAATTAATTTTTGGTCATTTTTTCATCTCCATCATTAAACATCAACTGATAGATATTGAAAAAAGCAATAAATAATAAATAAAAGAGTTCTACATAACAAGTTAAAATAAGTAAATAATTTTGATTTATAAATAATAAATATATACAAAAAATAATAAATAATATAAAGAATCAGAAATAATAGAAAAATAAATATTAAATAATAAATAGTAAATAAGAAATAAAGAATCATAAATAAGAAATAAGAAATATTAAATAGTAAATGAAAGACAATAGATAATGTTTAAAAAATAATACAAAAAATTTTATATTAATCAGTAAAATAAATTAAAATTAAACCGGTAAAAAACGTAAAAAATTTGAATAATTCATATCAATGAGAAATAATAAATAATATAAATAAATTGTTAACAATAAACAAGAAATTGTTATTGTGAATAATGGCAGCAAATAATAACAAATAATAACTAATGAATGATAATAAATAATTAATAAATAATTAATGATTAATAAAAAATAAAAAAATAGTGCACAATCAATTATAAGTAATAAATAAAAATACAATAACTAATCAGTAAAACTAATATTAACAAAAAACAATAAATAAACACTAGAACAATTAATAAGGGGAAAAAATTACAAAAAAATAAATAAATATATATGTAGATAAGTGAAATCTTAATACATAATTAAAAAATTTATTTAATTGATAAAAATTAAAAAAAATTAATATTAACAAAATAATAGTTATTTGAAAAAAGTGCATATTTAAAATTTTGCAATTATTAGAATATTTTAGGCATACGCAATTTTTTTTTTTTGTTTTTTTGGAAAATGAATTTTGAAAAGAATTTGGTAAAGAATTAAAAATTTTTGAAATTTCGGAGAATTTATTTTTAATAAAGTTTGAATATCTCGAAGAACTACGTGTATTAATAAGGAAAATTATAATTTAAATATTTTTTCTAATTTTTTTTTTAATTAATTTTATTGAAAAGTTTTTTTTAAGTTATTATATTTTTTAAAATAAATTCTTCATTCGTTTGAAAATAATTTTTATTTACAAAATTCAAAATTTGTTGATTTATTTTAAACATTTAATACATAAAATATTTTTACCGATGTATTTCTTTATTTTTTTAATGTCTAAAATTTGTTAAAAACTTTTTTCAACTAATTTAAATGTTTGTTTTTATATTTCTAATTCTAAATTAATTTTCAGTTCAAGTAATTCTAATTTTTGAATTAGAAATTTCTTTCGCTATTTTGCACCACTGTGCTCAGCGCGCGCTACGCTCTCATGTAATGCCATTTTGCTTGCTTCGAATCCATTGCACGCAATGAATGCGCGCGCGAGTACATTTTGTAAAACTTTTTAATTAAAAACTTTTTAAGGTTATTTTTTTCGTTTTACTAATGTGGAAAAAGAAAAAGAGAGAGAGAGTGAAGGAGAAAGAGAAAAACGGTGAGATAGAGCAAAAGTTGCAGAGTCGACAGAAAGTACAGTGAAATATAAAAAAATCGAGACACTCTTGACTACTGACTACTCTGAGTGGAATGGGCGAACACGAAACTGAGTATAATTTTTTATATATTTAATTTTTCATTTTGCATACGCATACCTATTTCACGCCTTCAAGTTGAACAACAGTTAAAATAGAGACTTCGGTTTGTTGGCAAGCACAACGAGACTGAGTTTTGTACAAGAAAAAAATATGTAAGCGGGTAATAATACATACACAAACGAACTATTTGAGTAAAAAAATAAAGCTGAAATAAAACTGAGTGCCTGAAAGTCTGCAAAGGCAAAAATGGAGATCATAATAAAACAGCAAAATGTTGCCAATGCTTAACTCATGCTTGATGATGAAAACATTGGCAATTATGCGGCTCACGCAGCAGACAAGACTCAAGTGCTGAGCGTGGAATTCTCCACAAAAAAAAGGGGAAAAAAAACAAGAAAATACTGTTAAGCTTCCCACTACAAACCAGCGCCTGCATGTTAATCTCTACGTCGAAACTCCGTCACAGCGGAAAAAAATGCAAAACAGCACTGCTAACTGTCATTTTTGATGAAACTTTTGACTTTCTCCCCCACTCAGCACACTTAGTAACTTTTCACCACACTCTCACACACAATTGTTGTGGCTAATAAAGAAAATATGTTGCATACTTTTAAGCTGGCCACCAACATTCACTGCCAACACCGCCGCCAAAAGATTTCAAAAGTCTTTACACTTTGTCTTTCGTGTTTTTTGCTTTTTGCTCCTTTTAACTCACATAATTATGCAGCAAATGTGCGTGGTAATTGCTGGTGGAGCAAATTTATTGCATACTTTGTAGCGCCAGTGCTCGTAAAATTGTAATTAAATAAGCTTAGTGAGCATATAAATGCGGTGATTTGTTTATTCTTATATATTTCAATTTTTTTTAACATTTTTTTGTACTATTTAGGGCAATTGCATTTGTTGTTTACTTAAATATTGTTGTATAATTACGGTTATAAAGCGGTTTGTTGGAATTTTCAAATTTTATTAAGAACATAATTTTAGTCGCCGCGTTTAAGGGGGCGGTGTAGAAGGTAGGCAATTAATGTGCGCGTGGTTGAACATGAAATTAATTGTAAAATAAATAATAAAAAATTTATTTAATAAAATATTTAATCTAAAAAATGGTTTTAAAGAATTTTTCGAAACCAAGTGGTTGAGCGCAGAAAAAAATGTAGCATTCTTTTGGGCAGTATGTGCTAAAGTAATGAAAGAAATCAACTATAAACTTATATACATATGTACATATTTTTTTGTTTATAATCTTATATGTATTTCGCGATCAAAGTCATTATGCAACATTTGAAAAAATTTAAAAAATATGATTTGAAGATTATAAAGTATAGTATAAATGTCGGCCATTAAGAATCACTGCTATGAACTTTTAAACCATTTTTCAGTTTTTTTAATTAACTATTATTAGGAGTCTTCAGTGAACTTTGAAACAGTAAAATATATTTTTATAACTTTTTGCAAAATAATAAAATGGTTACTAACCCTAAATGTTTGTGTAAAACACGCCCTTCATAATTTCATATTTCATAAAATGATTTCAATGCAATATTTTGTAGCATATTTTTGAGAGTCAAATGGGTGTATCTTAACTCGTTTGATAGCATAAACTTTTACCTTGCCTACATTTTGCCGGTCCACACACAAAATTTTGTAGTAACTCTTTCATACTGCACATGCTGCCATACGCTTTCACAAATAAATGAAATTAAATGCGTAAATTCAATTTGTGCCATTGCTGCGCCTAAAAGCAGACTGCAATGAATTTAAACTAATTACACGCATATAAATGTACAAACGTTCAAACATATATGCATACATACATATGTATATAAAAAAAAATCATTACTTGCAACATATCCTCCTTTAATTTGCCTTTAATGCGCCGCATATTGCTGTAATATCCCTACAGTTTTTATGCAATACGCAAATTGCCGCTTGTACTTGCATTTTGCATACGCACACACATACATACACGTATGTATGCATGTTTGGCTGTTTGTGTGTGCACTACAAATTAATTTCGTTGTTCATTGCGCTCGTCGTCGCTGCTGGTGTTGTTGCTGCACATTGTAATTGCAATTGCAGTTTTGGTTGCGGCAAAAATATTGCAACTACGCAAAGCAGATTGCGCAATTATCACCAATTCACTGTTGGGGTGTAAAAAAAAACGCCCGAACGCTATAAAACGTGGACAAAGAAATGAGTGCGTAAATGTAGGCAGTGTTGAAATTAGGGAAATTTTTTCGCCTTCCCTTTTTTTTGCATTTAAAATCAACTTTCGCGAGAAATTATTTGATAGCTACAAAGAAATTATCGATTAAACGATATACGATTTGTAGATTAATCGATTAATATTGTTAATTAATCGATAAAGATGAAGATTTTAAAACTACCAGTGAATATTTAAAGTTTGTGGGCACGAAATTTCCATTTATCGATATTTTTCATTTATCGATAATAATTTCTCATATATCGATAACTATTTTTCATTAATCGATAGTAGTTTTTGATTTTTCGATAACTATTTTTCATTTGTCGATATTAACTTTTGATTTAACAATTACCATTTTTCATTTATAGATAAATATTATTCATTTATAGATATTAATTTTTATCCCTCGATCCATATTTTTCTTTTATCGATTAATATTTTTCATTTATCGATCAATATTTTCAAGTTATCGATCAATATTTCTCATTTATCGATCAATATTTTTCATTTATCGACATTAATTACTGATTTTACAATAACTGTTTTTCATTAAACGTTAAATATTATTCATTTATCGATATTAGTTCTCTCGATAAACATTTTTCATTTATCGACCATTATTTTTCATTTATCGATCAATATTTTTCATATATCGATCAATACTTTTCATGTATCGATCAATATTTTTCATATATCGATCAATATTTGTAATTTGCCGATCAATATTTTTCATATATCGATCAATATTTGCACATCACTGGTTTGTCGATAACTGATATTTAAATTAAAGACAACATATATTTAATTTATCGATCGCTGATATTTAATTTATAGAGAACCGATATTGAATTGATCGATAAATGATATTTAATTCTTCGAAAAATTGATGTGTAACTTATCGATAACTGATATTTCATTTATCGATAACTGATTTTAAGAAGGCACTTTTTATTTAATTTTTTTTATTTTAGGTTTGTTTTCACCTTATGTAGATTTTGAGTTAACTCTTATTTTTATTTTAATTTTATCATTACAAAAATTTGATTTTGCAAAATTTGTTCAGTCTGGCCACTCTGTCTTCGGAGCATCCACCACACACAGTGCAATAAACAGTTATTTCGGCAGACCAGGAGTATATGCATTAATCATTTGGTTTATTGAAAATGGACACACATACATAAAGACTAAAGAATAACACATACGAGCACACACACAGCGGCTCATCTGCCGGATAAAAGAGAGATGAGATTTGCCTGTGTAATTGTATATAACTCAATTGCATAATTAAAATATCGAAATGAATTAATTCGTGGAGAAGAAGTAGGAAAACATCTACACAAATGCACATACGTGTACATACATACATATCTTAATACACCGTGCTTATGTATGAAAGTATATATTTACGCACACTTAATGTTGCCAGCAAATGCATAAATCTCCGCCCCTTGACACTTAAAAGTGCCAACGGACCATAGAATTTATGTTGTAATTGCCAGCGCGGGGCGTCGCTCGTTGGTCGGTTGCTTTGTCAGTGTAAGTTGTTGTTGCAGTTGCTTTTGTCACATAATTTATATGTAATTATTATGTTAATTTGCGTAAATGAAATTGTAACTACGGTTTTATAGGTAGAGCTAACGGTTATTTTTTATTTGTTTTTTATTTTTTATTTTTATTTTTATTTTTATTTATTTTTTGTTTAAATGCCTTTTTGAAAAATGTCTTTCTCTACCCCCGAACTCTGGACCAGCAACCATTGATTGCCTGATTTGCTTCTGTTGCTATTTACAGTACATTTGTGTGCGTTTCTAATTAAATTGAAAGCTCTGCTGTTGCCAGTTGACCACTACGACCATACGTTGCTCTCCTCGATCGCCACAGTTGCCTATATTTACAGTATTCTCTCTCTCTTTCTCTCTCTCTCTCTCTCCGTAAAACTTAGTAGTCCCTAGTGTATACACGCATTGCGGTTGGTCAGCTCAATGCAGACACACACGCGTACGCATACAGTGCATTGAAATTGTATGAGTTTACTGGTTGTTGTTGTTGTTGTTATTGTAACAGTGGTAGCCGAATTTCAATTAACTAAAAACTTGTATGCGTTTACATTGATTTTGTGGTCTGATACAATCAATCATATTATTGAATAGGATTTTTTTTTTATTTTTGCATTTTCATTGAAGTTTATTTAGCATACTTTTGGGGGCGGCTTAGGCAAATAAGCAGCATCGTGTGTGTTAATGTGGTTGAGTTGTGTTGTGAGCTGTATTTGTATTTAAAACAAAAAAATGTTAATTTCTACATTAAATAAAATGCAACCAAAGGGAAAAAAGTGAGAGTTCCACAGGTAATTTAATTAATTAATTTCAAGAAAATAATGTTAAAATAAAAAATTTTAAATTTAAAAGAAAAAAATAACAATAATGTAATGTAAGGCCATTTAAAGCTTTACTGCGCCAAAATATGAAAAAAGTGAGAATTGTTAGGAAAAAATTGAAATTAAAATGCATTTTTTAACCGCTTGGATGTGGCTGAGGAAACTCTGAATATAACTTACACTGCCTTAAGGAATTATGGGCCACTTCAATCAATTTTGAGCTCCTCCTGCAGTCATATTCAGTGTTCTTTTTATTGTTATTTAAGTATTTTTATACATGTATAAACTTAAGTTACATTTTTAGCAAATGTTTTTAAGCCATTTTGAGCCGCTTGCAAATATTTGACGTATATAAATATCAAGTTTTTTTTTAATATTTATTTATAATCATATTTTTAATATTTTGAGCCGCTTGGATATATTTGACGTATATAAATATCAAGTTTTTTTTTAATATTTATTTATAATCATATTTTTAATATATCAGCGTTTAAGAAATCCCTGAAAGCTTTCCAATTTAATAACTGCTAGCCGCTTTGAGGATTTCATACATTTTTTTTTAATTTTTTTGCCGTTAATTTGGCTTTATTGATATTATTTGAGCTGCATTTCAATACTAAATTTCTTCAATTTAAATTTTTTCATCACTATTCTTTCTTTCTTCTTCGTCAATTTTTTTTTATATTTTGTATTGTCTGCTCTCATAAACACCACTAACAACATGGGCAGCATTATTAAATGCATGAATTAATTAATTTACATAGAAAATGCAATAATTCACGGCTCTTCGCCAAAATCATATACCATAAAAAGTATCAACACTAATTTGCGTTCATGCAAGTATATGCATATACGAGTATGAGAAAATTGATTATAATAAACCGTTGAACACACTTCTGACAGACAACTGACAGCTGAAAAGCATTACCTTGAGCTAGAAAAAAAAAATGAAAGAAAAAAGGAAAAATTCAACGTGTAAAAATTTGCGCCTTTTAACTCATTAGATGTAAGCAAACAAACGTTCAATCACACACACACATATACATACATACATAGGAGTGTGTATGGTTGTAAATACCGTTCTTACACATATGTATATGTATACAACACTCAAGTGCCGCACAAGTTGCCACAAATTTAAAATCTTCACATTTTTCTTTAGACGGTAGATGAGAAGAGTATGTAAGAAAAAAGAAAATGGAGAAGAGCGCAATGAAAAAAAAAAAATTAAATGAAAACTAACAAAATGTAAGTAGTCTTTCTTGAGCGCTCACACTTGAGACCAAACACATCTACACGTATATCGAAATACATACGTACGTATGCATGAAATGTGCTTGGGCCTGTTGGAGGCAGATTTTCTAAGCACATACGTGTATTAATATTTTAATTTTTCTTTTAATTCATATATTGACTTTACAACATATTTAGTACGTCTGTAGTGAAAATCAGCGAAATCGGACTGTAAAAACTTGTAACTTAAATACAACTATTGTTCAAAAACACCATTTTACTTAAAAACTTTTACAAATCTTCACGTAGGCATATCAAACCCCACATTCAGCTTTATTTTTATAAAAGAAATATTAATGTCAAATTTCATTGAAATCCGCTTACTACTAGGTAGGGTTGTCATACAACTGTTTGTTCAAAAACGTTGTTTTGGCTTAAAAAATATCTTCAACACGCCAATTTGGAGTATAAAATTCTATACACAGCCTATAGATGATGAAAAATGTATAAATAATGAATTTCGCGAAAATTGAATTACGATTATCATAGAACAGTTTTTTGGAAAACATCATTTTGTTTAAAAATTACTATAATACAAAAGCTATGAACATGAAATTTTCATATTCAACCTTTACTTGAATAGAAATATATTGAAAATGAATTTCATAAAAATTGAATTATTATTGGGTGGGATTGTCATATAGCAGATTGTTCGAAAACGTTATTTTACTTGAAAACTTCCACAAATCTTAAGCTAGGAACATCAAACTCCACATACAGCTTTGATTTTATAAAACAAATATTGGTAACGAATTTCATCAAAATCGGTTAACTATTAGGTAGGGCTGTCATACAACAGTTTGTTCAAAAACGACATTTTGATTAATAACTACTCCAATTCAGCAGCTAAAAGTATGAAATTCCATATTTAGTTTATTTTTCCTAAGAAAAATAATTAAAGTGAATATCATTGAATTCGGAGAGTTTTTACACGTAGGTGTCATATACATATCTTAGAAGTTCGAAAATATCATTTTTACTTCAATTTTGTTACACACCGTTACTTCTTTCTTTGGTATCTATTTACTAAAACAAAATTTTAAACAATTTTTTTTTTTTTTTGTGTAGCACTCAGTGACAATTTTCAGCCGCTTGGCGCTAAATTTAAGCTACTTTGCGGCACTTTGAGCCACTTTGAGCTTTAGTTAATATTTTCCCCAAGAGGATAGTACAAGTAAGAGTCACCTTAAGTCATTTTGAGCCGAGACGAATCAAAAAAAAATATATATAACTAAATATATATATATGTATATATAATTTTTGTTTTTTTTTTTAATTTCTTAATTTTTTTATTTTAAGTTTTATATTTCTCACAATCTCGACGAGAGAAAGAAAGTGAAATTAAAATGAAATAGAGAAAAAGAAAGAGAGGGGATGCTAAGCAATTGTGAAATGTCGGTTTGCTACACAACAACAACAATTATGTAACAACAAAACAAGTAGGCGACCGAGAACATTGTTTGTTGCCGCAAAACTTTTTCCAACTCTTTTCAGCTGCCAACAAAGGCAATTAAGCGACATTTGTTGTCGCATTAACGGCATTAAAGTGAAGTATAACAAAAACAAATAACAAGAGGCAAAGAGTGGCAGCATTATAGCAACAAAAAGGCAAAAAGGTGTGACAGTTATATATTTTTTTATTTGTCTTTTTTTTAACTTTCATTTAAATCTTGTTTTGTTATATAACAACAATAGCGAAAATTGTATATAAACAAATGCTGAAATGCAGGTGTGTATGTATGTGTGTGTACAACATAAATGACAACAAAATGAGCAACTACATAACGAAATCCTCCATCTTGTTTGTCCTTACAAATAAAGGCGAAATAAACTCGGGGTGTGTGACATAGTATAGGCGTTGAAAATGTAAGATAATTAATTTCTGTGTCTTATCACTTTTACTGATTGTGCTGCAGATATTACCATTAAATTTGGTATTTGTTTTATAACGGCTTTTTTATTGAAAATATTATATTATAATTTTTTGTGCTCGAGCTAAGTATTCGGGCAACTAAACATTGTTTTTAATTAAATTATTTGCTTTCTGAAAGATATTTGGCAATATTGAGCCATTTTGAGCTATGTAGTTGATACTAGTAACTAAGAAAAAATGCAAATTGCAAATTTACAAGTGAGTTTAATGCGTTAAATAGTGTATGACTTGATCAAATGCCTTTGGAAAATTATTTTTGCATATTGAGCCATTTTGAGCCAGTGAGTGGGAAAATAATATTTTATAAATATAGTTTCGTGTATTGTAAGTATATTTAGTTAGTAAAAAATTTATTTCAGCGCATTTTAAGTACTTTAAAATAATTTATTTTTCAAATTGAGCCATATTGCTCTTTAGTTTTGTTGAAAAATAGTGAGAAGAAACCCTATAGAATACTAATTTTTGCATGTAATCTACGCAAATAATTGCTAAGAAAGTTGTTTGAAGGATATAAAGATATTCAAATAGTTATTTTCGCATTTTGAGCCACATTGAGCCACATGGGCGTTTACTATTATTACCAAAATATATAAACAGAAATATTAATCACAATTGAACTTGAACTTATTACAAAAGTTCATTTACTATTTTTACCAAAACAGCGAAAAAATATTTATTTAATATATGTATGCACATTTTACTTCCGAAGGACTTCTAAAATAATAATATTCCTTTTCGTATTGAGCCACGTTTTGTGTGTAATATTAGTAAGGAAAAATAAATAAATAAATATCTTCCGTAAGCTGCACATACAGCTGCTATGAAGGATTCGTTTACTTTATACGCTATTTTGCCATATTACGCCACTTTGAGCCGCTTTGAGCTATATGGGTGTTTATCATTATACGATTAATAGTGAAAAATATTAAAATTAAGACATATTTTTGGCAACATTTTTACATCAAATTCCACTTTAAGACCTTAGAAAGTACATTGAATTGAAAAGAATTTTTTTTGGTATTTGGTTTTTGTCATCTTGAGCCACTTTGAGCCGTATGAGGAAAAAAATAAAAGCTTAGTAATCAACTAATATGAAAGAATAAACAAATTAAAATTCATTCAAATATTTAGTTATTGTTCAATTGATTAATAAATTTAATTTAAAATTTAAAAACCCGTTATACAATTGCGCACAGTGCATGATAAATTATTTTAAATAATTATTTTTCATTTTTGAGCTGTATGGTTGTGAATAATTTAAAAATAATTTTAAATGAAATAGTAATAAAAAAACAAATTAAATGTACATAGATATTAATTTTGTATTATAATTAATGAATATTAAAATGTTTTTAAGCCCTCTTTATTCTCTAAGAAAACTCTTTCGTATATTAAAACATATTAGGCGCCACAATAGTAGTCCTCCTTATTATTAATTTTCGCGCGCTCATTTGCTATAAAATATTTGCCAAACGATTTAAGTGAAAATTGTTTTATTTAATTTATTTAGCTTTCTTAATGAAATAAAAAATTCTAATGCTCGCAGGAGTTTCTGCAATTTTTTCTTCCTTTTTTTCTTTTTTCAATCATTTTTTTTATTGCTTTTCTTTAATTTTAAGATATATTTCTATTCTAATCGATACGCGTATCTTCAACTCTTTGTTAATTAATAAAGTGTAAGGTATGGAAATCAAAATAACTACGTACATACATACATTTATATAAATATATACATATACATACATGTGTAAACATAAATATATAAATATAAGTATGTTAGACCGATATTTGCATTAGCATTCATAATTAAAACGAGTACATTCGCCCTGGTCTTTCTATGAACAAATCATCGCACTTGAGCAATTTGAGCAATTTTGTACACATAACAACAACAACAAGTGTAGGAAAAACTATTGGCTCATGGCCAAAGAAATGCATATTTCAAAACTATAATTACTTGAATCTAAGTATGTACATATATATATACAAGTGTACATATAAAAAATAAATTATATACATATGTACATATGTATAAGCATTTTGGCTTCAATATGTGTCGGCCTCCATATGAAAAAACGGTGGCGAACCAACACACCAATATATAAACTCGTACATAACCAAGAGATTTTTGTAGCACTTTTTGCTTTTTGGTTAGCAATCATGACTGCCTTACATTTTTGTAGCGCAGTATTTAGTATTTTTAGCAGAGATGATATAAAAATTTGTTTGTTAAAGTTGTCGCTGCTTTCATATTTTATTTTCTGCCGTTTATAGATATATGTACATGTATATTTATATACCTACAAACATGAATTCACATTCCACGTATATGCGCGTAAATATAATATATTATATTATTATTGGACATTATATAAAATTCTATTGCGGAGTAAATTTAATAGGTTCTTCTATAATTTCTTTTGGGAATTATTCTGAGTTCCGGCAGGTTTTTGCAATATCAAAATTTCCTTAAGTTAATCTCGTGTAAACACTTTGTCCACTATTTTTTTTTTTTTTTGTTTTTCTAAAGCATAAACGAACATAACTGTAAAAACAATGTTATAAGGAAAAAAATAAAAATTTAGTAATCAACTAATATGAAAGAATAAATAAATTAAAATACATTTAAATAGTTATTGTTTAAAGAAAATGTTAATATTTTTGTTTAATCAAATTTTATTTTGGTTATTTTTATTTCTTGTTATTTTATTTTATTTTATTTTATTTTATTTTATTTTATATTATTTTATTTTATTTTATTTTATTTTATTTTATTTTATTTTATTTTATTTTATTTTATTTTATTTTATTTTATTTTATTTTATTTTATTTTATTTTATTTTATTTTATTTTATTTTATTTTATTTTATTTTATTTTATATTATTTCATTTTATTTTATTTTATTTTATTTTATTTTATTTTATTTTATTTTATTTTATTTTATTTTATTTTATTTTATTTTATTTTATTTTATTTTATTTTATTTTATATTATTTCATTTCCATTTATTTTAATTTATTTTATTTTATTTTATTTTATTTTATTTTATTTTATTTTATTTTATTTTATTTTATTTTATTTTATTTTATTTTATTTTATTTTATTTTATTTTATTTTATTTTATTTTATTTTATTTTATTTTATTTTATTTTATTTTATTTTATTTTATTTTATTTTATTTTATTTTATTTTATTTTATTTTATTTTATTTTATTTTATTTTATTTTATTTTATTTTATATTATTTTATTTTATTTTATTTTATTTTATTTTATTTTATTTTATTTTATTTTATTTTATTTTATTTTATTTTATTTTATTTTATTTTATTTTATTTTATTTTATTTTATTTTATTTTATTTTATTTTATTTTATTTTTTTTTTTATTTTTTTTTATTTTTTTTTATTTTATTTTATATTATTTTATTTTATTTTATTTTATTTTATTTGATTTTATTTTACTTTATTTCATTTTGCTTTATTTTATTTTTTTTTTATTTTATTTTATTTTATTTTATTTTACTTTATTTTATTTTGTTATTTTATTTTATTTTATTATGTTTTATTGCGGTGAAGAACTGATAAGTTGCATGCATCAGTTTCTTTGCAAACTATGGTCGGGTAAAAGTATGCCCGACAATTGGAACCTAAGTTTGCTGTGCCCAATCCATAAAAAGGACAATCACTCAGGTATTCACTATGCGCCAGATCTTGGAAAATATCCCTGAAAGATTTTATAGCAGTCTTCGACAGTACGAAAGGTGCTGCCCCAGCGCTGCATACGGTATCCCCGCGAAAGGTAGAGAAGGCACAATTTTCTATAAGACATTATTGGCCTCAACAACCGCGCAGTGAGTATTGTTTTTTTCAGATTGGTTAAGGAAGGGAAGGATATGGGTCTGGTAGTGAATGAGGGCAAGACGAAATATCTCCTGACATCAAATGAACGGTATTTAAGTAAAAAGATATATTATTTTATATTATAGTTTTTTATTTTGTTTCATTTAATTTTTTTTACTTTTTTTTGTTTTATTATGTTATATTTTATGATCTATTTTATTTTGTTTATTTATTTATTTTTAATTTTTTTTTTTTTTTGTATTTAACTTATTTATTATTTATTTTTTATTTTTTATTATTTTTTATAAATTAAAATTTTACTTTATTTAATTTATTTTTTTTTGTCACAAAATTTTGAAATTTCGGGCATCAAATTTTTTTTTTTTAATTAAATAACTTTTTAATAAAAACAATCACTCGAAAATTTTATTTAAAATAGTATGCGCTCTTGGCTGAAATTTAGAAAACATATACACGGGAACATATATATGATTATTTGTGCAACAACAAATAGATTTTTGGATATTTGAAAGTGACTCAAAAATACATATATATATAAAAATTAATTAGATTACAGGAATCTATTATACGATAAAAAAAAAAAACAAAATAAAAAGTAAACTAGATGCAACAATATTCCTCAAGGAATAAGCCATCACAATAAAAGCTTTTATTTACACTAATACACTAATAATTTTTAAAACTAAACTAACACCAAACAAAGCTGTCAGCAAACAATTAAGACAATGTCATGTTTTCCACGCCGTTTTTTTTTTAGACAGATTTCAGAGGTGGAGAGTTGGAGAGTAGAATATTACTTTTAAGCGGTTTTATTGTGATCGAGCGATATCGGTAGGATGGCTGGTGGATATGTTGACTTGAATGTTAGAACAAGGACTCGTGACTTCGCTGTTAACGTATGCTTTGGCGTTGACATTGACATTGTATTTGACTTTGATATCATTATGGGTCTCATTAGGCTGCACCATCCCGATTGGAGCGACGCCATGACACCAAAACGAAATTCATCACATACACGATAACGGCAACGAACGCTACTATCGGACTAAATGCGGAATGTGCTGTTAGTGTCGATGCTCCGCTCGGCTTTGTTGTTGCGCCACCAGCAGCACCACCACCACCACCAGCACCAGGAGCAGTTGTTACGCCAGCTACATCGTCCCCCCGTACTTCATCCATATCAGACAAAAGTAAAAATCCTTCTTCGCCCTTAATTATCCTTTGTAATTTAAATTTTCTCGTTGTTTTGATGAATGTGCACTATTTTCTAGTTTTTCCCAGAATATGTAAATTTTTCTCGATATTCAATGAATTATACAATTAAACAATTGGGAAAACTTGAAAATGTTGCTGACTGTGAAAAAAACTCCGAACAAATGTAAAAACTTCTCATCAAAAATATCAACGGTTATTTTGTTCAAAAATAATTTTTTATTACAGGTTGTTTTGTTTTTTTTTTTTTTTGTGCGGCTCTTTGCTTTTTTACAAGCAAGTATAAAAATGTAAAACACATGCAAAGTGTTTTCAGTATAGTGGTGAGGTATTGATCAATTAGATTAGATTTTTTGGGAGGATCACGAGCTAGAGAACTGGTCAAACCGATATCTAAAAAGTTTTTACTTATTTCATTTTAATTATTTTTTTTTTAGCATGAATGAGTACGTAGCTTAACACTACGCATTATTTAGAAATTAGAAAATTTCGATAGAAATAAAAAAAAAAATGCAAATGTACGTATTGAATGAAGAGCCAAGAACAGCCCAGCATCGGTCAAATTTAAAATACATATTCAATTATAATTAATATAATTGTAATGAATAAATGAATGAATTATTTTCTTTAAAATAAAAATAAAGAAAATAAAAGGAAAGTAATTTAAATTAAAAAAAAATTTTAAATTAAAATATATAATTAAGAATATAGTAAACAATACAAAAAAAAAAAATAAAGATAGAAAATGTAAGAATTACAGAAAATAAATTGAAAGGTTTTGAACGGGCGTAGAATCTTATATTTAAATATGCTACCTAAATATGTATATGTTAGAGATTTCAAACAAAAATGTGCTAATCACAATGCACGCTTGAAAGCTTTGAGGTTTATAGCTCATACATTAGCTCGACTTATTGATGTCAAAATATAATAACATAATGAGTTATATGGTATTAAAAAAAATATATATATTTTATACGTAAAAGGCTTGAAATCATAGAAATGAGGAAAAGTTTTTTTTTTACTTTTTTTTTAGCTTTTTTGCAATTACAGTAAATTTGAGAATCTAAAAAGCTCTAAGGAAAGGAAAATCATGTTTTTTCATAATCATTTCGTATAAAAGCTTTTCGTGTATTGTTATGACGAAAGCACTAAAGCTCAATTTGCCTTACTTTTAATTATGTATATACATATGTATGTATGTATGTATGATATATGTATATTATGTACATACTATTTGAATCTTTACCACTAAAATCGTTCAACCGAATCTGCGAAAATTGTAATATTATTTTTGTAAACAAAATACAACTCGATACTCAATTTAGAGAAGCTTTAATTTATCAATGAAAGCTCTAAAGCGCAAGTATGTTAATAAATGAAACAAAAGCTTTTCAAATGATTTACACACACATACATACACGTACATATGCATATGAAAACAATTCTGCACATACAACAACAGTTTTTAAAGCTTTTCAGCTTAAATATTTCTTTAACTGAAAAAATTGCTTAAGGACAGGTTATATTCAATGAATTACTACAAATTTCTTAAAGGAGTACACAAATAAGCAAAAAACAATACGCAAGGCAAGAATTTAAAAGCTTTAACGGGGCTTAATTAACTTAAAAGCTTTAAGAGATATTAATAAATACGGAAACAGAGCTTTTCTGTTGTTAAAATAATTTGTTTTTTTTTTTTTGCGAGTAAACTCTTTCCCCTCTCTTTCTCTCCCACTATGATGTTTATTTACGTTGTTTCCTGAGGAAACGAGGATGAGAGAGATGGAGGTAATTAGGCGAATAAGAAAGAGATTTTGTGTTATAAGTGTTGTTCATTTCAACCAAGCAAAGCTTTAATTTTTTTTTTTTTTTTTTTTTTTTGTTTTGTAGTAAGTAATTATGTATAGATAGAAATGTACAATTATTATTATTATTTTTTTTTTTTGCCGAAAGCACCAAATTAGATAGTTTACTAACCTTAATGCTGTCATAGCAAGCGGTCACCTTTCCATTCTGCACCTCAACATTGGCGGGAGGATGTGCGAATTTACATTCGGTATCTTGGCGGGAGCATTTATTCCTCTGAAATTCACGACATACCTCCAATTGGAGCCAACGCGAATCTTTGCCATTCAATAAGCTATTCACATGGACGACAGCTGCCATTTTTATAGTTGGTTTATGTTGTTGTGTTGCTATGTTTGCTTTTTATTGAGTATTTATTAAAAAAAAATTTAATTAATTAACTAATATTTTTTATTATTTGTTTTTCACGAGTGTTACTTGGAACGGGTAATTATTGGATTTTATTTTAAAATGAAATTATATATGTATGTATTTTAATTAATTTAACTTTTCCTTATTTCTTAGGTTGAGGAGAAATATGTAAGTATGTATGGAGTTAAATGAGTCCAAATGTATATATATATTTGTTATCTTGCTATACACTTTGTACGTTTGCGTTTAACTCTTAGTTGGCTTTCAAAATAAACTTCGTAGCTTTTTGTTCAATTTACTTGCTCCTGTTTTGTGATAGTCAAAGTTGGCTTTGCAATAATACTTAGCGCTTCGTTATGCTCGTTTCGCTTATTTACGATACTTGCTATATTGCCTTTTTGCTTGTTAAAGCCTGTTTTTAATCGTTATTGCGCTGCGTAAGCTTATTCCGTCGAGCTTTCACTTATGGTCAAATGCTTTTATTTGATTTTGCTTGAGTTTTCGTGGTCTTATTTTTCAAAAATTGATTTCTTCCTTCTAGATTTTTATCGACACTTGTCAAATAAAAATTTGTTTTTGGAAATTTTATTTAAAAAAAAGTTTTCGAATTTTCAAATTTTCAAATTTTTGAATTTTATGCAAATTTCATTTGACATTGGCGTCGTAGGTGACTGTTTTTTGTTTGTTTTTTTTGTTTTTTTTTTTTGTTTTTTTTTTTTACGTTCACGTTGCGTATCGCGGTAAACTCGTCGTTATGGCAACACGTTGACTAGGAGCTTTGTAAGGTTGCTGCTGTTGTTGCAGTGTGTTTACGTGGAGTTTTGAGCTTTTTTGTGCTTTTTTTTTGTTATTTTTGCGTGTTTGCAGTTTCCAGCGTCAGCGTCAGAGTGTTTGCGCTTAAGCAACAAAATAATGCACAAGAAGCTTTTGAGCAAAACTTTTGATCGTCAACAATTGCTACTAACAATTATATATGTACATACGTGTATATATAAATATGTATATGCAGGCATATACGCTATAGTCAGCGGCGCGCACAACAGTATGTAATTGTACCAAATTTTACATAAGGATGTGTGTATGCATTTGCAAACATATATGGTCGGGGGAGCTTTTATGATATCATTTAACCGCACGTTTCGCTCTAAACACACTCGTACATATGTATATACATATGTAGAGGTTTATGTATAAATAAATATGTATAAGCCAGGGATTTGTATACACTATGTATATATGTATATGTATATGGTTTAGAGGGTATGAAGGTATGAAGCAGGCGGCAAATTGGCAATCGGATAGCTTAAAAAGCGCACTTTTTAATATATTATAATTTTTTTTTTTTTTTTAAATTATGTATGTATATATTTAGCTACGATATTCCATTAATTGATTTACAGTTTCACTTGCGGACGCTAAACGCTTTATTTACTTTCACTTTGTAGGCGTATTGCATAAAGCCTTGTAAGGGTGAGCTTTCACATAAAATTCACAAGCTTTCACAACTTTCGAAAATCAAAGGGCTACTGGCACTAACTTATTGGTTATTTTGCGGGTAATTTTTGGGGTATAGTTAATTATTTATTTTTTATTTTTATTTTTTTTAATTATATATTTTGCGGGTATAGAGAGCTTTTGTTTTTCAAAGATTATTTATTTTGTATGAGTGGCATACGTTTTGTATTTGGCTTTGTTTTTGTTTAATATTTAATATGCAAATGTTTGTGTGAGTTAAAAAGCAAGTTTGAGCATACACACGCTGTTTTTACAATATCTGAAATGAAATAAAAAAATAGAAATATAAAATTACACACGTGATCGTTAGCCATACGAAAATAGCAATTACATATAAATATGTACCTAAATATACATACATGTGTGAGTAAATATATAAAACGAAATATCTTGAATAGGCATACTAGTAGGTAAGCATATACTAAAGTTCATAAAAAAACAAAAATACATCGAAATTTTCGGAGTACCTATGCAATAATATTTCCTTAATTTGAGCGCGAAAAAAGCTGTTCGCAAATAATAAAACACCTATTCAGTGGAATATCTTCGGACTGAAGAGCAAAAGACGTTTTTGGCGTATTCCGAACATTGTCGGTAGGTTTTGACATTTTTCGGAAAATTTCGGTAAATTTCGGAGTATGTTGAAACTTTTTCAAAGTACATAATATCACATATACAATGCTTTATGTTTACCAGAAAATTTTAAAAAGTTATGGAAATCGATTTTTCGGAGTAATTATTTCATTTTAATATTTTTTTTTTTTCGAAAATTGTATTGTCAAACTAAGTTTTCATCAAACATGATCGGCATGATTACAAAATAAAATTAAAATAATTTGAATTTTTCAAAATCAGTGCCAAAAAGACTTTCGAATTTTTTTTCATGACAAATATGCAAATTTTCGCATTTTTCCAAAATTTTTACACCAAATGAAGAATTTTTATTTTATTTTGTCTTATCACTAACAAAGATGTTATGTGATTTTACGAAAACGCTTAGAACACACTGAAATTTTTTTCGGAATTTAGAAAAAAATGTGCATCTATAAATTTTTTTTGTTGTTAATAAAAAAAATTGTATATTTAAAAACAATTGGAATTGAAAAAAGCAATAATTTTCAAATCAATTTTTTTTTTATGATCCAATTTTTTACAGCTTCGGTAAAAAGCGATGTACCGAAAAAAAATTTGAAGTCGATTCGGAGTATGCAACTTTTTGTTCCGAAAAAAAAAATTTTGAAGTCGATTCGGAGTATGCAACTTATGACATTCTCTTGGAGTAAACAGGGAGCATGTTAAAAAGTTCGCAACTTATTTTTAATTTAACTTTGTTTAGTACTAAAAAAAAAAATTGGTTGATTTTATGAAAACATAAAATTTTACAACACTCCGAAATTGTTGCGAAGTAAGATTCGTAGTATGCTAAAGGGTGGGCAACTTTTTTTCGAAAGAAATTTTGTTGTCTCATGCAAACTTAGACAATACAACTCTCCGAAAATTTTCGGAGTATCGAAAAAGATGGGCAACTTCTTAATTTATGTTATTTCTTATAAAAATATACGCAGTTTTGCGATTGTAGATTTTTTTTCGGAGTAAATTCGGAACATCGGTGCGCAAGTTTTTTTTTTAATTTAGTTGTTTTTTTTACTAACTTGGTTGGTTGCGTTGCTTATAGATATTTTTATTAATTTATTTAAATGTATATGTTTAAGTAAGTAATTAAGCTAAACCTACAATACATACAAACAAAGTTTCTGTGCATAATATTGCAATAAATAAAGCATTTGTTTTTTTCTATCATCATAGCAAAAGCACCAACACTTACATAGAAAGCACACAAATATGTATACGAGCACTAGGAATAGCATTTTGCAAATAAATGAAAAATATTTTGATACAATATATATTTATTCAGCTATTGCCACAAGCGGAATACATTTTTGTTTGCCTTTTTTCCTTAAAATATATATATATTTTTTTTCAAACCATTCCATTCGCCACAACTTTTACTTTGATAGCCAGCCATTATACCATAGATATAGATACATACATATGAAGCAGTACTAGGAGCGCATTACTCTCCTCAAAACAATAATGTTTCTTTCAGCGAATAAAGAGAGCGAGAGAGAGAGGGAGATAGAAGGGGAGAGTGGGAAAAATCATACATTTACGCATTTTTAATAAATTCAAAAGAAATTTGTATTTTTTTTTTTTTTTAAATTTAATTCTTTTTATTGGCTTTTTTTACTTGCTTTTTGGAAAAGGTAGCGAGGAGATTAGGCATTTCTGATGGGGTTGGATCGTAAGGGTATTGAATTAAAAGTGACTTACCACAGAGAATTGCTTGCAAATGATATTGCTGAATTGAGTTTATTGTGAAAAATTGGTTTCAGTACCAAAATTTTCACACAAACACACTCGCATACAAAAATATATTTTGTATGGAAATCAGACTGAAAATCGGGAAATATATACATATATATAGTATAAAGTCTACAATGGAAAAGACCATTAACTGAAATGAGTTTATCAAATTTCTCTTTCATTTAATTTATTTATTTATAAGCTTTTTAATTGTTGTCTATTTTTGTTTTTTTGATTTTTTTTAATTTAATAATTTATAGAATTATTTATACTTTTCACATTTACATATTATGTTTATGACGTTCTTAGTCACACAATAGTTGATTCAGTAAAACTTTTGCTATTTCTTGCTTATCGCCAATTTTCATACTCAAATACGTAAACATCCATAAATATACACATACATACATACATACATACAATAAAAAGAAAATACGCATTCGAACACTTTTCGAATTGGAGAAAAAAGTACTTTTTGTTTGCAATAGATTTCTTATCTAGCAAATATGCATACCTTTGAAAAAATAAAATAAAAAAAAACAAAAAGAAACAATCGCTTCGCGCAACAATGAATTATGGAATGGGTGATTATATAGTCTATACCAAATATTTGTTAGAGCTTACCGTTATCTTATCTGATATATCATAACAACACTCAATAAAGGCATAACTACACCTATGTATTTACGTATGTATAACAAGAAAAACACAGGTATCCATGGGATTTTAATAAGTTACAAATAATAAATTATGGTAAAAATTTATGAAAATCAAAAATATCCTACAAAGTTTTAGAAAATACAAATTTCAGACTTTTCACAAAACAATTTACAATATACGCTCTTCGGAGTTTTTGGCAAACATTTCAAAATACTCTTTTACGGAAAATTTGACGTGTTCTGAATGGTAATTACAATTTTAGGAGATATTTTCCAAAATTTGTGTGATTCGTCTTCCGTTCCCCTATTAAATTTATATTTTCCGGAAAAAGGTATTGTAAGAATAAAAATTAAAATTTTGTGCATTTCTTCAAAATTTTCTTATATTATAATAATACTGTTACAAATTTCAGTTAACATTGGGAAATGTATGCCGTTATTTAAACAATAAGTAAATTTTTTACTTACTACAAGTATCAAATATGATAAAAAAATAAAAGTTGATGTATATTTTTCTTAAATAATGCTGTCAAAAATCATTCCGAAATTTGTTCGAAAATTTTCGGAGTAATTTTTTTATTGAATACTAGATCCAAATATGATCGGAAAGATAATTTGTAGAATTATTTCCTTAAATATGGTTTCCAAAAATTTTCGGAATACGTTTTTTTTTATTCAATACAAGTACCAAATGCGATGAAACATATTTTCCTTAAAAAATGCTTTTTTCTTTTTACTCAACAGAATTACCATATATGAAAAAAAGTATAATTTGTTGTATATTTTCCTTAAATATGGTTTCCGAAACTTTTCCGTAGCAATTTCTTCATCTAATACTAGCAATATACTTGTGAAAAAATGCAACTCGGTGTAAAAATTCGCTAATATTTGTTACATTTGAGTTTACAAAACATTGCCAAGCGCAAACATTTTTTTTTCTTTTTTGGTATAATTGTTTTAAAATTTGATATTATTTTTTATTTTGATTAAAAATTATTAAAAAATTTTTGTTTTTTTTAATATTTCGGATTATATTCAAATTTTTTATTTGTAAACAAAATAATTTTGAAAATATTTAATTTTAACTATAAACACTGTGCCTTAAATCATTTAGACTCATTGTAAAATTTGTTGTTGTATTCGTCATTAATTCGATTTTAGCTGACAACTTTCTTTAATAATAGATGTTTAGCTAAACAAAAACTAACTACATACATATACATATATGCATATACAACTCAACAGATGTTGGAACACAAGTAAATACAATAATTTGCGTAATTGTGTGGGTGTTCATGACAGTGACTATTTGTTTAACGAAAAAAAACATTTCCCCACTCGACAGTAATACTAAAAAAAAAATTACAAAATAAAAACTTGTCTACGAGCGCAAGACCTACAAACAAAGTGAAGAAGATAAGTCAAAGTGTAGGCGACTAACGATATTTTTAAGTAAGAAGAAGAAAAAGAAGAAGCTACCCACATAGACAATGTGTATTTTGCTGATGACTGTTGGTATAAACGACTGTTTAAACGTATGACGACATCAGCACTATATCAAAAGAAATGAAATGAAATCAATAATTTAAACTAAAATAAAATAAAATAAAATAAAATAAAATAAAATTAAAGAAAGTAAAATAAATAATATGAAATAAAATGAAATAAAAAGAAATAAAATAAAATAAAATAAAAAAAATAAAATAAATTATTTAACAAAAAATTAAAATAAAATAAATAAAAATAAAATAAAATAAAATAAAATAAAAGAACTTAAATAAAATTAAAATAAATTAAATTAATATAAAATTAAATTAAATAAAATTTAATAAAATAAACTAAACTAAACTAAAAAAAATAAAATAAAATAAAATAAAATAAAAGAAAATTAAAATAAAATAAAATAAAATAAAATAAAATAAAATAAAATAAAATAAAATAATATTAAATAAAATAAAATAAAATAAAATAAAATGAAATATAATAAAATAAAATATAATAAAATAAAATAAAATAAAATTAATTAAAACATAACACTAAGTAAAATATAATAAAATAAAGGAATTAAATAAAGAAAATTTATTTACGGAATAGAAATATAAATTAATAAAATTTAAAAAAAATGTAAAGAAAAAAAAATTAAATAAAAAAACATAAAAATCTTATATAAAAAAATTTGTTGTATAATTTTAATATTTAAAATTTTCTTTATAAAAAGTTTGCTAATACTGTTGCTTTAGAAATTTTCAAACTTACATGAAAAATGTTAAAAAAAAATGAAAACAAAATAGACAAGTTCAAAACTCTAAGCATGAACTTGAAATTCTGAAGGCCAATACTTGCCGCATTGTGTAGGCGCATATTTTTGTCACGAGAAGAGCATAAAAATTTAACAGACTTTTTTTTTGAGAAGAGCCAATTAATATGTTTTAAATGCGTTATTCAAGAGTGAGCCATACCAAATATAGTTTAGATAAATTTTTGTACATTGTGTATATTTTTTGCTTCTTTTTTTTTTTGGACTGCCAAAAATTGGTCTTTGCAAGGTGCGTAAGGAGTCGATGATTAAGATACTTTTCAAAAGAAATTAACTAACTTTATGGCATAACTAATGAAGAAGAAGTGGTTTTTTATATTTTTTACTTTATTTTAATTTTTTATTTATTTTTAATTATATTTTTGTTTACAGCCCACACGCTGGCCTCCTATTTTATAGATTTTTGTAGTTTCTTATTTGGATTCCTTTTTTCCAATTTACAACCAACCAACTTCGATCATTAATCAAGATTTCTATACACAAATATGCTCCAAAAACAGCTGAGCTAAAGCAGAAGTAAAAAAAAATTTGTTGCTGATCGTGATGTTGTCATGAGTTGTTTATACTCTTTCTAGGTTGAACGTATTTGCCATGATCTAAGCTTGAGTTTGTTCTCTAGAATATAACTGTAGTGACTTCATTTACTATTAGGCAAAAGACAAATTGCTTGCCAACAAGAATGTGTTGAGCGCGTCCAGGAGAGCGCACTTACCATATGTACGAGTATTTGTGGGCTGCTCTCTGGGATTCTACAAGAAAAACCGCTCAAACAACTTACGCTTGCTTAGGAACGTGCAACTAAGTCACAGTGATATCGAGAGTAAGTGTTTCTTGAGAAAACCACTTAAGACAATAAACGTGCACATAGATACGCTATTTTTTTTTTATTAATTATTTTTTATTATTTAATTTAATTTATTTTGTTTTTTTTTTTTCTTATTCTGCTTGTCATACTTTTGCATTCGGTCACCACAAGTGACATAATGTCAATTCAAATCACATTTGGAGACAAAAAAAAAGAAATATAAAAATAGCAAAGAAATGAAACAGGTTACCTCACAACAACAGCAACAAACTGGACAAACAAAGTGTTGCCATAAAAGTGTCACATAAAATATTTGAACTTATGTGTGTATACATGCAAGTTCATACTAAGTAATCACAGATGAGCTGCTACTTGTCTACCATTATCTAGACGGAAGACTCTCTTGTGTAGACAAGAAGTATTGTGATTGACGTAAAATAAAATATGTACTTAGTTATGTGCTTAAAAAGCTGTTAATCGCCGCGTGAAACCAAATATGGTCGTGTCTTCAGATGGCTGTGAACGAGTATGACAGTTGTTAAATAAGAAACTGATTTTAGCTTGCTAGGTTAGTAAAATCACCGTTAGCAGGCGATTGTTGTGCAGAAATTTGCTGAAAATTGATCAAATATATAAAATGTAGAACAACAAATATTGGAGGCTTCTAAGCTTTTACATGAAAAAAAGCTCTGTATGACAGATATAAAAACTTTTACAACAGTTTGTTGAAACGAACTTCAGAATGTGAGAAAATTTAACAGAACAGGTTTGAAAATCGAATGCTTTGGAGAAATTTGGTATTCCCTAGAACATCAGTCATTCTTGGAATAACCAAAAATAATATTTTTTAAGCTTGAAACCAAGCTCGAAACCATTTTTAAAACCGCCCTCGTAGAGTTTTGTGCATTTTGTTTTAGAACCACAAACATTTTTTTTTTATATTTATTTCACTTGTTATTTTTTGGTATATTTTTGTGTCGATTCAGTACTGACATTGAATTTTCATTGCAAGCAAATCCATAAACGTGTTTTCAGGAATGCCAAAGAATCTCTTCTGATAATTAGACGTGTTGGAACAGTGTATGTTTTTACATTAAATTTGAAGAAAGCTTGCTTGATGCCAAAATTTTGGTTTTAGAAAAAGTGTAGAAGAGTAAGTCCAACATCTAAAATAGTTTATAAGTCAAACCAAGTTTACTTTGACACATAAAAGGCAACGAAGGAAGGGTTAGAGGCATAGTTTTTAAGTTTAAGTCGGTATATACTATTTTTGTGCGTTAAGAGTTAAATCTTCCTTATAATAGAGCTCTGTAAAAAGCTTTTGAGGGTGTAAAAAAAAGCACTTGGTAGATTTTAAATATCTTCTAGTACTTTCAAAATACCTACTATACTTTTGAGATTTTAGAAAGTTGTTCAGAGGTTTAGAAAAGCTCTTGAGTAAATTCAGAAAGCTTTTGAAAGGTTTAAGAGAATTTTAGAAGCTTGAAAACGGTTCCTAAGTGGTTTCGGAGTTTCGAAAAAAAAGCTTTTGAGTGACTTTAAAATCTGCCGGAAAGCTTACAAAAGCTTTTGGGCGCTCAAACAGTGTATTAAACCAGTTTTACAATTTTTTTATGCTCAGACATTTAACAAACTTCTGTATAGTTGAAAAAGCTCACAAGTTATTATAAAAAAGCTTTCTTAGAGGTTTAAAAAGCAACGGCATACTTTTAAATGTGTTTTTATTGAAAAAAAAAACTTTTGAAAGAATTCAAAAATTTTTTGAGTAAATTGAAAAATTTTTGAGTAGTTCCAAAATGCGTGTATAATATTGGAGATTTGCAAAAGCTTCTGGAATGTTCTAAAAAAAAAAGCTTTTAAATAGTTTAGAAACCTACTGCAGCACTTTCAAACGCTTTCGCAGTGACTAATTCTACTCACTTTTATTAAATTATAAAAATTTTTTTTTTGTTTTTTCTTGCATGTACATATGTATATACGAATGTGACCTTAACTCCTAAATGGCATTCCACTAAAAACTTAGATTTTGCTCTACTTTGGTTTAATTTAATTATCAGCTCGTCTTATTTATTTGTTTATTTTTTTCTCACAAAATTATTGCAAGAATAAAGAAGACAATAACAACAACAAAAATACATGTCATTTTTTAATTATCATTAAAGTCATATGTTTTATATACGTGTATGTATGTACATAACCAACCAACGCGTGTGTGCTCCGTCAAATAACACCTCCGCAACGAGACACTGAATGACAGACTAACTGACTGATATGGGTATTCACGCCAATTCACAATGAGTTTGAAATTAGTGGTATATGAGATTTTGAAGACAAAAGAAAATATAATAGTGCATTTATATGTATGTACGTATGTTAGCAAGATATAGGTATGCATGCATGGCATGTGCCACTAATCGATTTTGTTGGTCGATTTGACAGGACTTAACTTTTTTTTCCTACTTTTATTTTCAATTTCTTTTAATCGTCATAAAGAAATAACTTATTCTTTACCGTTATTTTATTATACCTAACACGTTTAATGGCATTTTTATTGTATTTTTTTTTTCTTTCAACAAAACAATACTCATTTATACATATATGTAGTTACATTCATATTTTCTTTATCTAATCATAATTGGTCCGCCCGGCACTCATTAACGGTATTTGTTATACGAGCATTGCATAACCCACAATAACAAAAAAAAAATGAAATATTATATTATTTGCTTTAAGGTTCGACGATTTGTAATAATGAAAGAAATAAAATCATTTTGAATTTTAGGAATTTTTAATATTTATAATTTTTGCCATTTATTTGTATTTATTTATTTTTTTTTGAAATTTTTGTATAACTATAATTACGTGTGATTAAAATATTAAAAAATAATAATATTCCTTTACATATTGAAAATAAACAAAAAAAAAATTTCAGAAATTTTTTTTAATAATTCTTGGTGTTATTTAAATTTTAAAAACTCAAAAATTGATTTTTTAATATATATTTCGATTTTTTTTTAATATTATCAAAGTAAAGTGTTTAAAAAAAAATTTAAAAATATATATATAATATTTTGTTATTTTTTTCAATATTTCGCAAGTGGTGTACTATAAAAAAATTAATATATAAGTATTTTTTTACATTACGAAACTATGTTCCTTTTTAAATTACATTAAAAAACAAAATTGTAAATAATAATTAGCTTTCAATAATATTATATTTTTTTTTTATTATATATTATACCTTTTTTAAATAAAAACATTTATTGAATTAACTTAATTAAGGCTAAAAAATTTAGTAAATTTAATTATTTCTACATATTAAAGTAAATGCTTGTTTATTATTGTAGTATAAAAATATTTTATTAATTTCAAACTATTATTAATTTTGAAAACATTCATTGTTACCAAAGTTAAGAATTTATGGAAATTTAAAAATATTTGTTATATATATTGTCTCTATTTTGTTAATGTTTTTTTATTTTAATCGACTTTTCGAAGCAGAAATTAAGTTCAAATAATTACTATCAAAATAAAAAAATACATTTTAATATCAAAATACATTATTAATAATCAAAATAAATAATTTTCAGTTATATATATATATATATTTTTTTTATTAAATTATTTTCAAGGCGTATATTTGACAAAAAACTCAAAAAGAAAAAAAATGTTTCAATAATTATTTTTTTTTTTCATTTTTCTTAACATTGTTATATATAAAATTATTTATGACTAAAACAAATTAAAAAACGCATAATTTGTATTTTTGAAAATGTATATTCAAGCACTCACCAAAAATAAGCTTTCGTTTGATAAAAAATTCGATAAGAAATAAAAACGAACAATAA